>JAYRBT010000082.1:96644071-96664456 GCA_036023395.1 Myiotriccus ornatus
ACAAGAAGTGGGAGCTAGTTGTGCTCTGCCTGCCTTGAAAGGCCTTGCAAATTGCTGTGCCACGCCCCTGTTTGTCTGCTCCTGTGGGGGTGCGTGCCACACGGGGTGGGGGGAGATGGGGGGAAAGAAAGATGAACACCCTCTGGGGTGTGTCGGAGAAAACAAAAAAAAAAACCTAGGTCCCACTTCCCTTCCCAACACACCAGGAAAGGGGAGAGGGGGAAAGGGACCAGACAAGTATCACCACTCTGGCTGGTCAGTCTCCTCTCCTCCCAGTCCTCTCTCTTTCTCCCCCAGCCGAGCTCCTTGCTCAGGGAATGGTGAAAGGGAAAAGTAAAAAAAAAAAAGAAAAAAACCTCCAGGGGAGGAAAAAAAACACAACAGCTTCTCTCATCGCAAGGTCTCCAAGAAACTAGGGAAACCATGACACACCCCTTCAGATTTCTGTTTTGTAAGACATACAGATTCCATTGGTGAACAGATTTCTTTGGGAATTTTTGAGGAGCTGTCACTACTATCAGTATTTCTTTTAGTTGGCTGGATAAGTCTTACAAAGCATCAGTGAAATGTGAATTAGGCTTTTAAAATGTTATGTTCTGTGATTTGTGTTCACAGTCTGAAATATCTGTCTTTATCATTTTAGGAGGGCTTCTTGCCCACAAGAAAAGAAAAGATCACAAAGCTTTTCCTTCTTATGGTTTTAAGTAGAAAATATAATTCTATATATATTAACACATTCATGTCAAAGTTGCCCTTGGGACTTAAAATCTTTAGCATTTTCATATTATAGGGTTCCATCATAACAGTGTATTAACATGAGTTTGTTGTTCATTTTGAAATATTTGCTCATCCTTGTCTGAGACAGGCAACTAACCCCAACTGATAAGAACTTGCGAATTAAACAAGGCTATAGTGGATCAGATTTTGAGCATAAAATCTCAGCAGTTTTGTATTATAAAGTGGGGGGGGAACTCAGAAGTGCTTTACAAAGTAGCATGAAGGTATAGCGTTGTTAAAAAGTTGCATTATACGTGTTAGAAAATTAAATAGCATTTATTTAATTATTCAGTATAGAATATAATAATGATATCGTTTAACTTACGAAACTAGAGTAATACATATTTTATTAAAATGTAGTGTATGTTTTTACACTTGTGTTATTATATTTCTCATATGGCAGGCACATGAATTTAAGTTTATCCCTGGCTTCTTGTCATTAAAAAATACCTCCTTAAAACATTTTTTTTTTTTTATTTGTCTTTGCTTGAGGCTATGCCTGCAACTTACAAACACTATCAAAGGAAAATGGTGACCGAGATTCAAACTGTTCTGAGCCTGAGGAATACGGCATTCTTTTTCAAGTTTATTTTAGAATTTTAAGTCAAGAATTTTTTAAAAAATTCAATCAGTTTCGGTCTTCTCTAATACATGAAACAGCATTTGAGTTTTGCTGGTGAGTTTATGTTTAGTTTTCTACTAGGGGTACGAAGAACCTGTAAAAGAGGAGAGCAAGTAAGAACTTTTAAAGTCTAATAGCAACTTGAAATAATTTTTTAAGGTTGAAGTGGAATATAACACTTTTCTCCATCTCTTTTTTTATAAAGAAGTAGTGTTTTGGGACAGACAAAATGTTCTACCCTCATTCAGAGCGCAGACTGCATCACAACTTTATATGCTATCTGAACACATAAAAAGGAGGAACACATCCTTGTCAACCTCTTGTTGGCATTACCCCCTCTAACCATCCTTTAGATCAGGAAGAGAGAAGCCTTGGGAAGACCTCCATGAGGCAAAGGCAGTATTCCTCTGCTCTTAGCTCACCTTCTAAGACTTTCTGTTCAGTGGTTCTCTACTTTTTCCTATTTGCTCACTAGTTTGTATGATTATGACTTACATTCCTATCCAGGGGTACTTTTTAATATTTGGTTTTCATTTCCATTTATTTGGTTGTTTATGCTCTTTTCTAAAATCGGAGAGGACTTTTAATGTAGGAATAGACTTAAAATGGAGACAAGCATGGAGATTAATGGGTGTGTTTATCTCAAGAGAGTGAAAGAAATGCTAGTATGAGATGATTATGAACATAATCTTCTCCCAAAAGCATTAAAATGAATTTCCATTACAATGCATTACTTACTTAGCTAGTTAACACTTGAATTAAGGTGAAGCTGGTGTAGTTTTTATTCATTCAGTCTCCGATAAATGTAAAGAAATTTGATACACTGTTTAGAGTAACAGCACTTTTCTTGAAAGAAAAGATCATGCTTTGTATACAGTACATATCACTTTATACCTTAACAAAAAAAAAAAAATCGTCTGTATGAAAAGATGTTGTATATTTAGCCTTTCTAACTTTATTATGTTGTTGAAATTTGAAGAGTGTGTCCCATCTTTTTCCGATTTTTATCTTAGAAAACAATTTTGTGAAGATGAGATTTTGGGTTCTGATAGTGTAAAAAGCCCTCTGAGAAGTGAACCGCTGTGCTTTGCCTCAAAGAAATTTTTTATGGCACTCAGAAGTAAGCTGACACACTTTTGTAAAGCTTTGTGTTATTTTCTGGAAGCAGCTGTTCCAAGAAACATAAGTAGAATCCACTTTAAATGCTTTGCTTTTTGAACCCAGCCAACAGAAGAGTCATCCCTGCCAATCTACTGATTTCTTGCCTGTGAGTCAACGTATTTTCTAGAAACAACATCTGTGCCTCTATCTTACAGGAATGTTGAAGTGTTCGAAAAGAACTGGAGCCTTTTTTTTTCAAGAATTCCACAAAGGAAACTTTCTCCAAAATGAAACCCACATATCACTTTGTGCCTTTACTTCTTTAATGTACTTAGTGTAAAGGAAAATATTAAATTTGTCAGTTGTTTCAGTGGAGGACAAGATTCTTCAAGGTGCAGAGTGCCACCTGAAAGTAGAGGAAAATGTACACAGTTCATTTGGGAAGACAGCAAAACTTTGACCACAATTAGCATTTATGAAAGTTACTTTGTTTTTCTTTCAGTGGCAGACTGCAAAGACATCCCTTATTTCCACTCCTACCTGACAATACGAAAACAAACATAATTAAAAATCCAAGTTGAAATCTTGGCCCCATGCGTGCTGAGAGGGTGAGGCAGAAAAGGTGATATATTGCCCTGTTGCTGTTACTCTGAATAACCCCTGGACAGTTCCTATTGCAGTATCCTTGCCAGGGGTTGCACTTGACTGCTGTATACCTTAGAGATATGAAATGTTTTGCCCTCACAGTTCAGTTGATGGATTTCTACCCTAATATTAAATCCAGGCTGATGACTCGAACATTGTTAGGTTACTGCCTATATCCTCCTTAGAACACTTATTTTTTCATAAGGTCAAGTGATGCTATCACAGCAGAGAAATCAGCCCATGAAATTCAAATGTGGGAGTCTTCTAAGTGTAATTTTTGAAGTTGTGTAAGCAATATGTGGCATTAAAAAATGTGCAAAAAAAGGTGTAGCTCCATAACTTGCTATTCAGACCCATGGGCTCCCTCTTGTTTAGAGACAACCTTCAGGTCCAGAGATGCCTCACATTGCTTTCCAATTTAAATAATGTGAAAAATACCAAACATATGAAGATAATTAATGCACGTCTGTTAGCATGTCTGACTAGACATACTCCTGTGTAATTTTTCACAACTTTTGTCAGTAATTGATTCAACTTTTGTTTACACTTCTCATCATTTAAACTGTTAATACTTCTAAACTGGCAGAGGACTAGATAAACAACCATAGAGCCATAAGGAATTATAAAAATTGCTTAACTGGTGTAATTACAGTATGAATTTCTTTTACCATCTGTCACATTGTATTTTAGTCCATCATGATATAAGTTCAGTGAAAGGTCCTTCAGATAATAACGCAGGAGCTGCAGAGCAGCCTCTGTCTTCTGCAGGGTTCTCAGCTCTGTTGCGAGCTCTAGGAGGCAAGTTCTTGGGTAACCTTGCTAACAATGGGGAAAAAAATCTTTCCAGAAAGAACTAGTTGACCTTCTTCTCACCTGGGAAATTTGCAGGCACTCAGCGATACCTGCAGATTTCTTCCTGGTTTCAGTTATTACAGGAAGCATTTTCTCAGGCACTATGATCTCAGGAACCTATGATGAGGACACATCATAGAGACTTATATTGCAATGGGATCTGTGTAATCAGAAAGAGCTACAAGTCCATGAAGTCCTTTAGCTTTCCTTAATACTTAGGGAATATAATCCCTCACCTTGCCTAAAATAAAGCCTATAAGAGCTCTGACAATTTGTATTTCTCATTGTTTGCGATTTTTTTTTTTTTGTTTGTTTTCCTGGGTTTTTTTGTGTGTGTGTTTGTTTTTCTTTTTTGCTTGGTTGTGTTGTTTTGTTTTTCCTGCTGACCTTTAGCACTATTAAGTTAGAACTTTCTGTTTGGTTGGTTTTTATCCTTGTAGAAAGTAAAGGCTTAGCCTGCTGAAAAATACCCAGTTGGAAACAAATAGTTTTCTCTCTCTGAAAGCAGCAGGATACAGCAAATTTAGTTTAAATAAAACCAATTGTGCAACAAAATCAGAATCCTACCAGTACAATGGGAGCAATATTATCTTTTGTGGGGTTTTTTTCCCTGTTTTGTTGTAATTTTGTTTGCTAGTATATAAACTAGTCCCTATTATTTGTTTTCCATGCTATACATATAATAAAGACTCTAGAAATTGAATGATATTTTTAATATATTGAAACTTCCTGGGTTTAATTTTCTGGATTTTGCCTCAATTCTTGTCAGAAACACGCTTTGGGCATTTAAAAAGACTCCCTCTGTCCCATACCTGATGTGCCATATGTGCTTGCCTGCAGGCCTTTTAATTTACAGCAAAGTAACCTGCTAATGAAACAGCTTTCAACATTGTTTCTGTTTCCTTAATAAACCACCCAGGTATTGCTAGTGTGCCTGGGAAAAATAAAAAAGCCCCAAACCCTAGTACTAAACTTACTGCAAGAATATGAACGGAGAATAAGGATTTGAAACTTGCTTACACATGTAGTTTTTATATCCCCTAAATACAGGGTTATCTTAAGTTAGGCTGTAAAAAATTAAATTAAGAACTTTTTTAAATTTTACATGGCTTTTTAGTATTATTTCACTGTTTCATTTCACCTGTATATTGCTTAAAAGCTTCTTCCCGCCCCCCCGGTGCATTTGTAATGTTGCCCTATAGAATGTCTCTTTTGCCCTTTCATCTCCCTTATTTCTCCTTCTTTTTAATGTTAGTGAAAACTTACAACAAACTTCCTTCAAGGTTACCCTGATGTGAAGGAAAGTGGTCTCATTTTCTTTGCAGAAAGGCTAATTATTCAAAGCTTCAGAGATCTTGTTACTCTGTCTATACAAATGTTGAAGCTATAGGAGATTCTTAATACAAGAAGTAGGTTGGCAATTGACACTTCTGTTGTTCTTGTGATTGAGCTCATGGGAAGAGGTTACCTCCAAGCAATAAAAATATGTATTTTTAATGATACTTGTAAAAGGAGACCTGGAGGAACCAAGAGTAAGCCAAAAAATAGTGAGCTGTTTTCATTCTATTGTTTTTAATGGTGCTGTTATATTTTAGTTATTGTACTTGAGACATTTAATTCAAGGCAGTGATTACAGAGTGATCAAGTTCCTCCTCTTCCTTAAGGTTTCAATAAGCATTCCATTAGTAACCTGCTTTTATATCTTCTTTTTTCTTTTCTTTTCTTTTCTTTTTTTTTTTTTTTTTAACCTCTGGGTATTATTTTTGTCTTAATTATTTTTTTCCAGATGAACTTTTAAAGAGAGTTAAAACTATCCTGAAAGTATGAATAAAATTGTTCAAGTTGGTTCCCAGAGCATAATTCAGAATTGCACTTAAAGGGATTCCAGCCAGGGTAATTCTTTTCTTCTGTAGGCTCTACTGATAATAATTTTTTGGGGGGGAAAGTAAAAATATATCTTTATCCTTGATCCCTCCAGAAATCTGTCCTTTGTTTAGTATACAGCCATACAAACAATATATTTTTCACGTGGTTTGGTTCATGTGAAATGTGCTAGCTGAGCACAGCAAGAGTAGAAGGGCAGCAAGATAACCATAATGAGGGTTAAACTGATTATTTTTGTAGAAATAAAACAATTTATTTTTCCAAGATCCTTAATTCCTGTCTCACAGATGTTACAGAGGCTTTTATTGTCTTCCTATGTAAACTCATGATAAGTTAAATGCTTAAACTGATGGATCATCAGCCCCAGTTTCTGGTAAGAATTCGGATGTTGGGACCAGTACCTATTGAGCGTGTCATGGATTAGCATGGCTGAAGCAAAGTACACAGGTGAATTCTGAGATTTATTGACAGGCTGGTAAAGAAAACTGGTGAATGAGGACAATATTTAGCCCATGTTTTGCCAAATGATTCTGTCATTACATGTTTTTATCTCTGTAATTTGTTCAGTTTCTTCTTTTCCAGTCATGATATTTTTTTCTTAGAGGGTAAAGAGAAAATTAAGAGGATAAAGAACACAAATTTAAAATGCTCAGAGCTGGATCTAGCTGGAGTTCCTTCCTGCAGATGTATGAATTACATGGAAGTGAAAGAGATTGATTAGTAGTGCAACTTTGTAAACTTAATCATTCAAACATCAATTGCTTTCGGAAGCAACTGCTTTCAGAAGCAGCTGCTTTCAAAAAGCATTCTCTGCTGCAGAGTGGGTATGTTGTAAAAATTATTGACTTAGAAAAATGTGCCTTCAAATGTGCTTGAAGATTCACGTTTGGTTGGTTGTGGTGGGTTTTTTTGCTTTATAATGGTTGGGTTTATTTCGAGTTTCTGTTTGGTTGGTTGATTGTTTTTGCTTTCTGTCACATTAAATGATTGGGTTAAAGCTTACTACAGAAAACTACAGAAATTTTAGGGAATTTGAGAATAATTCGAAAGTGCTTTCACCAAGTTTTACAGCAGTTTTAGGAGAGCCAGAAGCTCTGAGGCTTTATTTGGAAAAAAAATACAGCTGTATAAAAATATCCACATTTAATAGTGTTTGTCCTTTTGCAGCATTTGTATTATGGTCAGGTATTTGTTTGCTTGATGTTTTTGGAATTTTAAAGAGAACAGGATAACACAAGATAAAGTCATTGATTTTTCTCATATGCTGGTCCTAAACTTGTTGCCATTTTGGAGCAAAGAGCTTCATGTATATTTGATTGCTGCAGCTGAGCAGCAGGACACCACATGGGATGTGTGAGCTCTTATTTCACTCCCACGTTGTCAAGTGATCTCTTGTGCCAAGCTGATGGCTCAGAAAAAGCCTATTCTCTTAAGTGCATAAACAGGAATTGGCTGTTTGTAAGGGGATATGCAAAACACTGTTTGCTTTTTATTGACATTTCCTGAAGCATGTTTCAAGAAAGGTCATTCCTTCTGTTCCTTCTGTTTCTTCTATTGATGATTCAAATTACACTTAGTGTTGTGAATAGAAATCCAATGTCATTAACACCCTGTGGTGCTAACCTTTACTTTAATGAAATATTAATTCCTAAAGAAATAGGCAGCAAGCTGTTGAGGGGGGTAGGGTGGGGGGGTGGAAGGCTGGTATTTATAAATTAGTTTGGTTGAAGCTAAAGGAACAAGAATAGACTGCTGAATGTGTCAGCCTTCAATCATTCCTTCCATTCTGGGTATTTAGGTGGATTTAAATATTAAGTGATTTTTAGGGAGCCTTTTGGAAGACAACCTAATCATTCTTTCTCACATTAACTGTCTTTAAATATTAAGTTTTCTTTGAGACGAAGATCTTCAGGGCAAGGACCAAGCCTTCCTTTATTCCCTCACAGAGGCCAGTAGAG
Source organism: Myiotriccus ornatus (assembly GCA_036023395.1). Taxonomy (NCBI): domain Eukaryota; kingdom Metazoa; phylum Chordata; class Aves; order Passeriformes; family Tyrannidae; genus Myiotriccus; species Myiotriccus ornatus. The sequence continues at coordinate 96,651,911 of JAYRBT010000082.1, forward strand.
TTCTGTGTATTTTTAAGCCTGAGCATTTTCATAAAGTGATCATTAATTAAAACTGATGTTTCATATTTTTTAACTCTTTCCAATAGTCTAGCAGTTTGGGGTTTAAAGACTAAATTTTTAGAATTTTTATTATTTTATTGGCGAAAAAAATGTGCCCTGTATCTTGGTCTGTTACAGATGTTTAATAGCCTGTCACTATTATTTAACAGAATTGTAATCAGTGAGTGTGCAGTTAGATAGAGGTGGGTAAATAGTAGGAATGTAGGGCTTTAAATATGTGAGAGACAAAGAGTACTCATGTGAAGCTAAGATGGAAGCATATAGAATAGTTTTGGGGGGATAAACTTGGGAGACTGCAAAAACAAAAACTGACTCTGTAAAGGAAAGCATAAAGAGTTTTTCAATCTGTGTCCTCTTGAAAAGTATATCATTGCAGTTTTGACACACTGACATTATTTTATACTTGAACTATGGTAGAGATGAGTACGTAGTGTCTTTAGGTGCTGAGGAAAATGGCAGACTAATACCTTCAAAAGAATACAATCAGCACTGGCAGAAGAAAAGAATATAATCAACACCTAATTGCTTTTAGGATGGACCTTAAAAGAATTATTATTAAGTTTATAAAATGCCATTTCCTACGATACTACAGGACTTGATTCATTACTGATGAGAAAAGTTTTTTTATGAGAATGTCAAATTTGCTGTAGTCTCTTGTCTACATATAGAATATTACCAGCTTCTCAAATCCTGTGTTGGGAATCTGGCAGAACACAGTTCAAAGCTGCTTGGTTATGCCCACTGAAATTTTATTTTTTGAAATTATTTACCTAATCCACATAGAAAGGATACTTTGAAATTAAGAATATTGCAATTTTCTGTATAGAAAGAAATGGAAAATGAAGACCTGGTACTTTATATCCTGTGTTACATTTTGCTTTTTTTATTCCAAATTAGTGTTTGATTGCTGAGTGCCAATTTTGTTATTTTTGGTAGCTCAAAATAGAAATTAATTAATTAATAATTAATTAAATATACCAAAATTTTCTTAGGTTTTCTTTATTATTGAAAGAAAAATTATATTAATCACAGAATCATTTATGCTGTAAAAGGCCTCCAAGATAGTCGAGTATAACCTTTGACCGAACATCATCATGTCAACAAAACCATAGTACTAAGTGCCACGTCCAGTCACTTCTTGAACACCTCCACGGATGGTGACTCTACAACTTCCCTGAAAAGTCCATTCCAGTGTTTAACAACCCTTTGCATGAAGAAATTATTTCTGATGTCCAACCTGAACCTCCCTGGCACAGCTTGAGATTATGTCCTCCCCTGTCACTTGTTGCCTGGGAGAAGAGACTGACTCCCATTTGGCTACAACCTCCTTTCAGGTAGTTATAGAGAGCAAAAAAGTCACTCTGAGCCTCCTTTTTTTCTGGGCTAGACAACTACAGATGCCTCAGCCACTTCTCATTTGACTTACTCTCTAGACACTTCACCAGCTTTGTTGCCCTTCTGTGGACACACTCCAGCACCTCAATGTCTTTCTTGTCGTGAGGTCCCAAAACTGGACATATGATTTGAGGTGCAGCCTCACCAGGGCCACATACAGAGGGACAATCACTTCCCTGGTTCTGCTGGCCATACTATTTGTGATATAAGCAAGGTAGCCATTGGCCTTCTTCACCAACTGGGCACAGGGCTGGCTCGTGTTCAATTGGCTACCAACAAGCACACCCAGGTCCCTTTCTGACAGTCAGCTTTTCAGTCACCATTTCCCAAGCATGTAATGCTGCATAGGGTTGCTGTGACAGAATTGCAGGACCCAGCACTTGGTCTTGTTGAACCTCATAACACTGGCCTCAGTCCATTGATCCAGCCTGTCCAGATCCTTCTGCAGAGCCTTCCTACCTTCCAGTGGATCAGCATTGTCACCCAACTTAGTATCATCTGTGAACTTACTGAAGGTGCACTCGATCCCCTTGTGCAGATCATCAATAAAGACATTAAACAGGACTGGCCCCAATACTGAGCCCTGAGGAACCCCAGTGGTGACCAGATGCCAACTGGATGTGGCATAATTCACCACCACTTTCTGGGCCCAGCCATCCAGCCAGTTTTTAACCCAGAGAAGAGTGCCCCTCTCCAAGCCATAAGGTGTCAGATCTAGAGGCAAGGAATGAGTAACTACAGTATACTAGAGAGAGAGAATTTGTAATTAAAAAATAAAACTATTTCACAGGCCCTAAGCCACATTATTTTCAGATTTGAAACTGACGAAATTTGAAATCTCACCCATTTCATTATGATTACAGTGTTGTTCAAATAGCTTTTCTCCCTGAAGGTGGTTTTAATTGAATATTACATTTCCACTGTGCAACCAATTCTTTAACTCTCCACAAAGAATACAAAAATACATTCTTAGTGCAGATTATCACAAGTCAGGTGTTAGGTTTGCTTTGGTTTCTTTGAGTGTCAAGGGTGGGGATTTTTGTTTGGGTTTTTCTTGTTTGTTTTGTGTTGTGGGTTTATTGATTGTTTTTTATGTTTGGGGGTTATGTTTTTGTTTTGTTTGTTTGTTTTAGTTGAATTATTTAATTGCATGACTTGCAATAGGAACACATTGAAAAAGGATATGGTTCATATAGTTTCAGAAATATTTTTCCTAGAAGTCTTTTTGTTGCTTATGTACAGAAGAATCTTACTGCCCTTCACATACCTTCCCAAATTAATATCCATGCCAGCCTTGGCTTTCCTATCCCCATTCCTGCACAACCAGACAAGAAATCCATAGTCCCTCTGGGTCATCTATCCCTCCTTCCACCTCTTGCATCCTTCCTTTTTATGTCTAAGTTCAGTTTGGAGCTCATCCATCTGGGTATCCTCTGTTTTTAGTTTGACTTTCTATTCTTTGAGACAAGTCTTTCTTGTCAACAAGCATTTCTGGACCTGTTCTCCCTCCAGATATGTATCTCAAGGGATTCATCCGGGCAGATCTCTGATGAGGACCAAGTTTGCTTGCCTGAAATACAGTGCTGTGTTCTTTTTGCCATGTTCCCTTTTCTCTCAATACTTAACTCCACCTTCTCACGGTCACTGCTGCCAAGCCTGTCCTCAGGTTCCACATTCCAAACCAGGTATTTTTGGTTTTTTTTTGTAAACATGAGGTCTGGGAGAGGAGAGAAGACAAGGCTTTGGGGGGACCTCACTGCAACCTTCCAGTACCTTAAGGGGGCTTTTAAAAAGGAGGGAAAGATAATTTTTCTATGGCTAGTGACAGGACAAGGGGCAATGGTTTTTCACCGCCACTGAACACTATTTTATCTTTATTTTATTATCTATATTTTTCTCATCCTATTTGTAAGCTGTATAAAATGGCAGTTCAAGGCTTGCCTATTGTGATGAAGACAGAGGTATTTTTCTGGGTTTCTCAAGACTGTGTTAGTGTTTTTGTTGTTTTGCATAGTTTGGATAAACATTTATAGTGTGCAAACTGATAAGAGTGTTGCCTTTACATCAGCTGAGTAGGAACTGGTATGAAGGATTACCAGCACATTCACCTTGACTGGAGAAAATGTCTAAAATGTCTTCAGAAGATAGAAAACAAAATAAAATTTATTCTCCGATTACCAGCTGTCAGAGCAGAGACACTTCAGTATCAGCTTCTCACTTAAAATTTCAAGTATACTGTTTTTTAAGACAACCATGTAAAGGGATTGTTTAGAACTTTTCTAGCTAAGGAGCTTCTAGGAGGCGTGTTACTTGCAGGTCCCTGGAGTTTTAATACACTGAATGTCTTTCTACTCCTTCGCAATTTATAATAGGAAACATCATAAGGAACCTTCAGCCCTCTGTCTGTATGTTTTTTCTTCTCCCACATATATTCAAAGTTGTTGTGTTGGGCCTCTGACGTAAGTTAGACAAGTGTCTTTCATTTTATGCCTATGTCTTCTTTAAACTTGACCCGTGTTTACATTCACTGAACATATCTGGTGATGAATTATACTTGTTTCCCTGAAGAGACTTTAAGTAAAGTGCTTTTTCTTTCATTTTCAAGCTCTCTTCTACTTTTTTTTTTTACAGACTAATAAAATAAAATGTTACTATATTTTGCATACCAGAAGTGAAAACTCACATAGATTCCTTGAAAAAAGAAAATTATTTAAGCATGTTTTTCTCTTTGTATGAAATAAACCCTGCAATATTTTCCAAAAGGTTTTTTTTTAAATTATTTTAAAACTGCAAATTTTGTTTAAAAAATACTTTTCTAGCAAGAAAATAAAATGTTACATTAAAAAAAAAGGAAAACAAATATTTTTAATAATATTTGAATAATGGTTATATAAAGTTCTCTTCAGTGTTAGTGAGATTACAAAGATGCAGCATATGGGCCTTAATTTTTATTAAAGTTTTATTAAGGTTCCCTCCTTGGCAAAAACATACCACAGTCCACTGGTTTATATATATTCCTAAGTTCTTTCTAATTTAAACTAAACAAAAATATTGGATATGGCTGAGGATGAGAAATTCACACAACTCCCAGGCCATTGTTGAAACACAGCTATTCCTGTGGGTTAGGGTGCAATGATCAAGGACCAGTATTTCACTTTCTGAAAAAGCAGTGAAGGTGACAATAAATACATTGGTTCTGTGGATAAAGTTTTTGATATCAACGAGACTACTCAGAAATGCTATCTACAAAGTGGAATGCCTTAGTCATAGTTTATGGCTATCACTCCTTAGTGACCAGAGGTTTCATGTAGTGACTTACTCATCTGATGCTAAAAGTAGCTTTTGCTTTATTGCAAACTAGCAGTCAGTACTTTAGCTTCCATTAAAGCATTTTATATTGTCCTGCATTCATTTTCTTTTCAAAGATTTACCTTTCTGAAGATGAAATGTCAATATTTGAAATGAAATGTATGAGAGAGATGAGGACTTCCAACTTAGGTATTTCTAATGATTTTTCTTTGTTTTATATACCTCTTCACTTCCTCCCATCCTCTCTACCACAACAATATATAGCTATAAAACAATCAGTAGAAAACCACTGAATGTAAAAGCAAAATTAATAATTGATGTGTTAGAAATATTTTGAAAGAATTATTAATCTCACAGGTTTTATTTGTGATATGAAAAATTGCTATATGTCTCTGGAGAGTTCTGGAAGGAATTCCTAAAAATGTCTGTAAATACAAGCCGCTGTCTCAGCATAACATCAAAGCTGAGGGAAGCATTCTGCAGGATATGCAGATACAGTGTGCAATTACACAGGATAAGAAACTTTAGGGTTCTTGCAATTAGATATTTTTCTAAGTCACCTTTAGCTAAAATACAAACTTATTAGTTCTGGTTACTAGGTTAAATGTAGATAAACTTTGCTTGAAAGAGGGTTTGGTTAGTTTCTGCAGAGATGTATTACTCTCTTATCTCTCTTTTTGATCCACAAAAGTAGGATAAGGGATGTCCTGGTAGCTAATGATAAGAGATAACATCTTGGGAAGGAAATTTACTTTAAAGCTTATAACACAAACAGTAAGCAATAAAACTTTAACTCTGCTTTTTCAAGCTTGGCTGAAGATAAATAAGGGGCTCAATTTATAAACATTAACCTAACAAGAGCAAAGATAAAATGTCATAGACACACACTGCTGTTTGAGAAGTTAATATTTATAACCTATTTCCAGGGAACTTGTCCTGTTTGGTAACTGGGAACTTGTCCTGTTTGGTAACTAGCAGTTGTTTCATATGACAAACATTCTACAGATAATAATAAAAAAAAATTCTTAATTTCACTTCATTTCATAGGATGGTATAAACCAGAGAGGTCATGTTGGTAGAGATTTCTCACCAAAACTGAGGGGAAAATCAGATAAGCACATAAGATTTTTCGGAATGTTTTTAAAAAATCCCTAGAAGACAGTATGAAAGAGCTTTTTATTAATATTGTAACTGTCAAGTGACTTTTAAATGTCAGGAAGATGTTCTCTGTGAGGTTCTTTACATACTTTCATACTGTCATTGATCATACTTCAAAATCAATAGTGTAGACATACATACCCAGTAGTTTAACAGCACAGCTATTTGGACTCAATAAAAACTGTGATTCAAGAGTAGCACAGTAAAAGAGAAAAGTGAAGGCTCTTTACAGATCCTCCAGTTCATTAACTAATATTTATTCACACAGATTTTCTGGCATCTTAAAAAACTCAGCCAGTGATAGCAATTGCAGATATGTCGAACGCAATTATTACTGCAGTGTCTTCCAATCAGTGTTTTGTCACAGAAGACGGTCTCTTTCCACTTTGTCTCTTTTCTATGTGTGAAATTATTAAAAAGAACAAAAACAAATGAAGAACATATAGAAAAGAATGTGCAGCTGTAAGATGTTTGAAGATAGCTGTGGAATGGAGGCAGAATGAATATAAGAACAGTTTGTGTCTGAGTGTCAAACAGCAGAGTATGTTCACGTAACAAGACTCTGGGTCTTAGAACATTATTCTTTGCTATGGAAAAACTAATAATGCCTGAAAAACTGACTAATACATCTACACCACAAGTGTCTGTGGTAAATAAGAACTGTGGTTGCTTTCTTTTTCTAAAGCCTTTAAGGACACTGGAAGGGGCAGAACAAAAATCACCCTATAAAATGAAAATAGAAGAGCAAAAGATATAAGATCCAGACAAATCTTCTATGGAAAGGAATTATCAACAAATAGTTTTCTGCAGGAAATATTATTTCAGTATTGTAACAACAGCATAGGAATTCTCAATCTGAAATATAAGGGAAGGTGTAAATTCAAACGATTTTGCTTATACGTACTCACACTATTCATAGCACTGTGGCAAATATTTGCCTACAATGGAAAAAGGCTCAGAGGCAGTGGGCAAGGGAGATGTGGCCCTGATGCTCAGGAAATGATGTATGGTGTGACCACAGCTGCTGCAGAGAAACCAACTTTATATCAACACACTGGGGACCTAAGGGTGGCCTTTGTTTTAGACAGCTGGTTGGATGGATCATCTGACTGCATCACAGTTGAGTGGATTAACTGCTGGTGTTAGTGTTTTAATGAACTCATTAAAAGAGTGTGAATGTCTCACTGAGTTAGCCACACCAGCAATGGAGGGGGCAGGGAAGATTGAATATGTGGTTCAGCCCAACATGGGGTATAAAAATTAAAACTAGAGGAAGAGTTTTGAAGAAAGTAGTGAACTTAAGCTAGCTTTAACCCATGTATTCTTTCATGATGACTAAGGATGTCCAGTATCGTGATGGTGACCATATGATAGAAAATGTTAAGTGAACAGCAAAATAAAAGTAGAATGAAACTCTGAGTTTTAATTGCACTTCTCAATCTTTGCTTAAGCCACTTCTGTCATATTCACTAGCTGACACTAAGCTGTGCTTAGTAAGATTTTAATTTATATCTGGAAACATATTCAAGGGAGTTTTTGTTCTATTACATGAGATTCTGTGTCCCTATATTGAAACACCTCTTTGAGACCATTATGTATTACCTAATATGTAATAAGAGATCACAGTGTGATCAGAAGCAGAGTCTAGAGGCTATCAAGAAGAGCACAGCATGAATGTTCTCATAGCACTATAACCCTAATTAATAGGGTTGTTTTCTGGGTTCAGATGATCCTCTTGACTTCCAAGGCATGCTCTCTTTCACCATTTGTCCTTTTCTTCCCAAGGGAAGGAAATCAAACAGTGAAGGTATAAAGTTCTCTTGCTAGCTTGCCAACCTCAAAACAACACGACACTACAGAAGCCATTTGTCAGGGATTTCAATTATGATCAGAAAGGCTATTGATAGTAGACATGCAGAATATGTAAAATAAAAGTAAATTCATATTTATGATGCTTCCTGTATTTTTATTACTAACTCTGAATTGATTTCAATAAAATTTACACAAATACAACAAATTAGAGCTGTCCTTATGAGATACAAAGAAAAGAATCAGCTTTCTCCTCAGCGCATGAGTGTTGTGCACAATATACAAGAAGCTGTATTAAAATTTCAATAGACAGTTCCAATAGCTTAGAAATATGTGCTGCCTAAAATAGACTTATAGTTTGAAATAGTGGTTTTGACAGTGCTGAATTTCTTATACACAAAGGTCTTTAGAGAGGGTGGAAGTGACAAATATTTTGAAGAAAAGTGAAGAGGAAGGCACAAAAAAGCTTTCTCTATTATCCTTTATGCCTTCTTTCGTTGAAATCATTTTACTATTTTTTACCACTTGCTTTAGGTGAAGCTGAAAACAGGAGGAAGCTGTAGAAAAATCAGAATCCCTATAAAAAAAGATACTGTTTATTACTCTGCATCTCAGCCTAGCTATTACATTTATCTATTTCAGTAGTTGTTCTTTACCTGTAGACAGATGTAGTTTCTTTATTCAACAAACAAATCAAACTTTGGTTTATTCTGGTTTTCTTTTGTTATAGTTCAGTAATGAAGACACTTTCAAAGTAATTCCTCAAGAATCCTTGAGATGTAATTCCTTGAGAATTAGTCTAGACTAATTGGCTTCACATATATGAACAGTTATCTGTGGTGAACATTTTGAAATTACCTACAATTCTGATATCCAGCTATTGACAGAAACTTTAAATGTAACTAAAATACAGAGTTTCTTGGACTGGGCTTATGCAAAGAAAGGCAGTTTTTGTGTGAACACATCTTTGGTCTATCACATGTCTGGTTTATTAGAGTTCCTCATACAATTTGAATAAATAAAGAAGTTTATGGATTACTATCCTTTTTCACATCAACAATGCACAAAGCAAAGTAATAATTTCATGGTGTTTTTATGCACTGATGAAACACCTACTATTTCTGATGAATATTTCAGTAAAATAGAAGCACTTTCCTGTTACTCTTTTTGGAATTATGTATAAAGGCAGTGCTAAAAATGACAGGTAATCATTATGTTATTTCCATATTCAGCTGTTATTTTTCTTTCTACCTCCCAGATGATCTTGGCATTGGATCTGATCCCATACTTGTTGGAATCAATAGGAGCCTTTTTATTGACTTCAATAGAGCAGAAGTAGGCTTGTGGTAGGCAGAGTAGCTTGAGCAGTTAAGAAAAATAGCCTTGCATATCCCCAGAAGAATAAACTCCACTTTGGAATGCCTAGTGACTACACATGAAAAATGTGGCTTTTGCTAAAAAACCATTTCATTTCAACTACAACAGTAACCAGGACTATATTTACCTAAATGTGTGCAAGGAGACTGTTTAGAATTTTTACCTTGTTTGATTTTGTTTTCTTTGCTCAGTGTTTGTAGACTTGGCAAGATCTCAAGAGCTTGTTTAGTTTTTTCTTTAGCATCCCAGAGGGCTGCACTCTTTCCTTGTTCAAGGCATGATCCTTCCTCCACTTCCACTTTTGTCTACTGTGTGTTATTTGTTGACCTCATTCTCTGCAAATGTCTTCTGTTTGACCCTAATATAATCCTGAAACTTTTTGTCTAATTAGACCAAGCTGAGAGATCAAGCTACTCAGTGGGAGGATTAGAGAGGCTGAATACAATGTTCACTGTGAAATTAATCACAGCAATGACATAATTGCCACAAAATCCCTATCACTGGGAATTAGCATCAGGATTGTTCTCTGTTGTTTTGGTAACTGAAGAAAATTAAATGTGAAATGTTGTTCTTTATTCTCACTGTTCTGGTTTTGTTTTGTTGTTGGGTTTCTTTTTTAATCTGAGAGCAGAATATTACCTACTTGGTAAGTAGAACCTCAACAGCCAACCAACTCAATTCAGTATTCTGAACTCTGTGACAAATCCGATAAAAATGTGGGCTGGATACATGCAAATGAAAACACACCCACTGTAATTCTCTTTCATCAGCAGGGTATACACTGATATGGCATCTGAGTCCCAGACCTATGGTAAATAGATGAGAATATTTCAATACTCAAGGCCACTGCTGTTCTGAAAGTTACCGTGTAGCCTAAACCTGGTTTTGTTATTAAAGCTCGATGGATTCTTTGTGCCAGTGCCCTGAAGTCATTACCAGTAAGTACTGACTCCAACCACTTGCCCCTGGTATCTCCTCCATGGGTCCAGGAACCCCACTTCAACTTAACCTGGGTGCCTTAATCCATTCCTGAGCTGTGTTCTAGCTGTGCCTTCATCCTGGCCCCTCTGCCAGGTGTACAACTTGCGAGAGGGGCCAGGAAAAAGGCACAGCTGGAACAGGTGTACAACTTGGGCCTGTGTGGTAGATTTGTCAGTGAACCCATCTCCGGCTGCTCCATACTTGACCCCCTCAGGGGACTCTGGATCTTCTGCTGGATGTGTCTGGGGCTTTGAATGGTCCCTGTCATCAGTGCCTGGCTTGCGTTCTACAGGAGAGCGCCTGGATCAATGATGGTGTTGCCTGTTTTGGGGTCACCCCTGGGTTGCCCCCCCTTGTGGAGTAACCCCATCCTTACTGCTAACACCTTGAATGTACCCCAAAAGGTGCGTGACATTCTCACCACTCTCAGTACTGCGGATTTGGATTCCTACTTCAGAATTATTTGTGTGTGAAAAAATCCTTGAATACAATTTGAATGCATTATTGAGAGCAGGGATTGACTGGTACCCAGGAATAGTTCATTCCAAGTGACTACTCTAATTCCTGAGTTTACAACATACCTTTCCACTTGATGTCTTATTTCTTTATTTTAATTTGTTTCTAATAGCTCTTTTAATTCTATCTATATATTGTCAAAGCTTCAACTAAAAAAGGCTTGAAAGTAAATAGGCTATAGTTTCTTGGTTAAGCCATCTGCTTTAAAAAACATATCTTCAAATTCCTTTAGTCTAGGAAAAACTTGTAGTCCTTGAGCTGTTTTTACTTGTTATTTTATAAGTCAAGGGCATCAACTCTGTTTCTATAGAAAGAGAAAATCCATTTTTTTTTATTATTTTTAGCTCAGAAAAATATATTTAATATAAAAAAAAAAAATCAACCAAAACCAAAACAGGGCTGCATATCCCATGAAGAAGAGGACATCAGTCACTTCAGCCTCAAAATCAGTGTTTCCTCCTGGCCTGCTGTGGGCAGATCCAGGCAGAACATATCTGACTTTAGATTGGACTTTCTTTCTTCTGCTGATTGTTTTGGATTGCCATTTTGAGAAGCTTAATTCTTCCTGGAACTTGCTGGTGGACTCTTGGGGCTTAAACAGGGCTGTATTTTCCATGTTGTCGTGGTTTTGCCCACCAGCCAGCCCCTGGGACTGAGGATGGTTTTGTCCAGGTGGATTTCCGGAGAAAAAAACAATCAAAAGTTTCAGTAGCGCCTCTGCCAATTACATTTTTAAGAAAACGGAAGAGAAGCCTGTGGGGCAGTTGAAATTAGGTAGCCATGTAGGAGACAGGCAGGCCCCAAGTGGGGTCAGGCCTCCTTCCTCCCCCGGCCCTGGGCCAGGGGCAGGTGTGGCACTGAAACCTCCCTTCTCTCTTAGAAGAGAGTAAAGGAAAAAAACTTTAGAGAAGGATTGACCGCTTGGACGAGAAACTCTGCAGAAGGAATTCCAGGCAGAGATAACGAAGTATTCAAGGTCAAAGCTGGCAGCTGCAGGAGAGAGAAGTTCAAAGCGGGGGGGATTGTTTTTACCCCCTCTCTCACTCTCTCTCTCTCTCCTTTCAGCAGGGAAAAGACTGAAAAAAATAAAACCCTGCCACTTGTGGAAGTTTGTTGGGGTGAGGAGACCCCCATGCTGCTCATGGAGGAGCCTACACTGGAGTGAGTTGATGCAGGAGGAGGCTGAGACTTTATGGGAGACCTGAGGTGAGGCGGAGTCCTGCTGGAGATTTGTGACCCTGAGGGAGACTTAGGCTGGAGCAGATCAGCTCAGATAAGGTGTTGGGATCTGAGTGAAGGATCCATGTTGGTGCTGGAGATGTATGACCCTGAGAGACAGCAGAGAATGGAAGACCTGTTGTCTGAGAGATAGACTTACGTTGGAGAAGTCTATTAAAGACTGTTCTCCTGTGGAAAGGGACCCCACAGGAACAGGGTTGGACTCAAAAGCCATTATCCCCTGTGACTCTGTGGTGAAGTGGTAGGCAAGTGACCCCCTGCAGTCCATGGAAGACCCTACAGGGCCTGGGTAACCCCCAGCCTCCCGTCTTAGCCCAGGAAGGGGGTAGGCCCAGCCCTGAGGCCGACATAGAAGAGAGAGAGATAGAGTTCCAGCTGCGACGATTTGGAGTTGTTGTCCTAGAGATAACAGAAGAAGAGCTTTAGAGTGCTGCAGAGTTACTGAAAAGACCTGGAGCTCTGGAAATGGAGAATGAGAGTGCTTCTTCTCCTGGACTGATAAAAAGGAGGGAGAGGTATTTCTGAAAATACATAATACTTTTACCTAATTAGAATTGTCGTAGATATAGTTCTTTAGTGGGAGCCCCTGGTGGTCTAGTGGTTAAGGACGCGGCTCTGTCACCGTCGAGACCCGGGTTCAATTCCTGGTCAGGGCCACTCCCCGGGCAGATGGAGCCCGTTAGCCCTATAAGGCAATCCATC
>JAYRBT010000082.1:96664556-96674996 GCA_036023395.1 Myiotriccus ornatus
CCAAAAAAAAAAACAAAACAAAAAAAACCAAAAAACAAACAAAAAAAATAAAAAAAAAAAAAAACAAAAAAAAACCAAAAACAAAAACAAAAACAAAAACAAAAAACAACCAAACAAAAAAAACAACCAATGCGCAGGCTGGAAGGTTTAAAGACCTTCCCCGGTTCTTCGTTCGCGAAGACTGGCCATTATTATTAGTTCTTTAGTTTTTTATCTTGCTAGTAATAAATGTTAATATTATTTTTCCCAAATCAAGTCTCCTTGGTCTGCATAAACCTTCTCTCAGCTTATAGTAATTGTGTGGGGGATGTGAGAGCAAACTGACCCAGAGCAAAACCACGACATTTTTGGTGGAGAATGCGGGCAGAGACTGCCCAGAGAGGCAGTGGCCGGATCAAACCACGACACATGTTTAATGTTAGGATCTAGGTTTTAAGAACTGAGATTTTGTTGTTGTTTTAAATCTCCTGTTGCTTAAAAAGATTTTAAAACTGAAATTTAGATGAACAGAATCTGTGACTAGTGGCAAAACTACTTTGCTAATAAGGCAATAAGAGTTGTAAAAAAAATATCAAAGGCTGCAATAGCCTAAAAGCTAAAGATTTTGGAGAAACCATACAACACAAGCAGTTGAGCACACAAAAAGACTAGAAAATTCCAATTCTCCTAATTATCAAAATAGCCCTTTTACAGCATGTTGGTGTTTGGAATAAAGCTTTTCTGTTTCTAATAGACTTGAAATTATCTTTAAAATAAACCTGGGCACTGAGGAGTGTTCATTGTAATCTTGATTACAATGCACCTTAATATTTTACAGTTTATAATAAATACTGGCATCCTTAGAATTAGAAAGCTTCTATGTTAAAATAAAGAGCAAAAAGCATCACAGTTTTGTCAAGACATAAACTTTGAAGTCTTTCTTTGTGCTAATAAACACTTCAGTTTGACAAAGTGGAATGGTCCCAAAGACATGAGATAATTTGATGGGTAAAAGTAATAATAATTTCTAAAGAAGATAAAAAAAAATAAATAAACCAGCTCTAGCTTTCAGTCCTACAAGGTACTCTTCAGGTAAGAAATAGCATTAGCTTATTTATTAATTCCTGTTTATACAGAAAAGAAAGTGGAATGGTTCCTACAGCACTTGCTTAAACTGAATCCATGTATCTGGTATATTGTTGAACATTGAGAATATAGGTAGCTTTAGGTCAACTATTTTTGCGGGGGAGAACCAAGAATTTTATTCTTAAAACATTATTTTTTCAACCTGATGTAAAATAGAGGAAATGTAGATATTGGAAATATTTTTTCCAAATAAGATACCTTTTTCCTGTCAAACTTTCCTACTTGGATCAAACACTAACTCTCACAATTCTTTATATCTCAAATTCTTCTTAATCTTAGGCAAGTATCCACTCAGGAAATGTCAGTGATTATATTAAAGGCCTCAGTGAAACATTGTGTTCAACAGCTTGCAAAGGAGCAGATCAGTTTATTTAAACTAAAGGCAAAGTAATTTTCAAATTTAAAGATATATTATGTTAAAGACTTATTTACAGTGGATTTGCATTTTATAAATAATTTTTTAAAACCTTTTGTTATTAATTGGAGTGTAGTTAAGTTTGCTTGTCTCTAAAGTAGACTAAAACACTCTCCTTAAAGCCCTATGCTTGTCTACAAAAATAATTATAACAACTTTCTGCATTGTATAGCTACAAAAAAACCCCACAGATAAACCCCCCACCAATTTCATAAGATTTATCTCTGGAGCTCATTTATGTTTCCCATTGAGAAAATGATACTCCCAAGGGGCCTTTTCATGGTTTATGAAACTTCAAAACATCTTAAACCTTCAGTTATTGAGGTAAAGAATTTTTCACATAAGTTCTTAGGAATATTCTTTGTTCTTTGTTCTTAAACGCAGAAATCAATATAAATCTTGCTGAATAACAGTTCTGTATTCCTAATTTCTCTTTCTGGAGGATTAATTGGAAGATACAGAGTTGTGTAAACTGTTGAATGATGAATTCCTCAAAGAGAGTAACATTTGCACCCACTATTAACACCCAAATTGAGACTGAACATCAATGAGGACCCCAAGACTCTCCACTCCTGACAGAAATTCATGCACTATTGTTATAGATCTTGTTTAATGACAGCTATATGTTTCTATTCTTTGTCATGAACTTTTCAAAGTTTTGTAATAAATAGCCTTAATGTAATCTTGGTGTGCAGTTTTTTTTTGTCGGAGTCTGTTTTAATTTTTCTGTGTGGAATATTTATTTTCGTTATGCTTCATCTGAGCCTGGTCCTCATCCTGTGTAGACCTGTCCATGTACAGTACTGGTATACTCTTGTATTTATGTTAACTTTAAAATATTATACCCAGTATGCAAAGATTCCTGCAGTACTCTGCTGTGTGGGACATGTACTGATCAGGTGGACCAGACAGAGAAATTTCTTCACAGGCAAATAGACACATAGCCTCCCCCTAAAGGAGGGGACACACCCCAACACCTTCAAATTTCAATTGCAAAACCAGACTGGAGCTGTTGGAGCAGGAGTTAATTTTAGGTAGTTTTGCATTTATCTAAGGCTGCGAACTTTTAAATGGAGACTACATCAGTCATCAGTTACAAGACCTTAGGTACAGAAACTATAAATTACCACTTTTTCATCCTTAAGGATCATGAACATCTTTCTGTTCAGCTAGCAGAACAGCCTGCTTTGTAGTTAGAAAGTGGTCATGCCCTTTGCCTGCTAGCACAAGCTGAAATAACAGAAAAAAATTTGAAAAGTATTTGCAAGGATATTTCTTATAATTTCTCAATAAAGCATTAAGCAGACTCTCTTGCCTCAAGTAGAGCATCTGTCAGTAGGAATCATGAGGATGTAATGGTGTTAAGGAAAATTCAAATCCTTCCACAGTCAGGGAATAACATGACACTGAAAAGTCATTAGGTCTTCTTTACCAGTAACTCTAGGTCTAATAAGGTCTGAAGTAAGCAGCATGTAGAGAAATTAGGCTTCTATCATATAATAAGTACTCAAATTAGGACCAGAGATTACTGCTACAGAAATACCAATGACATTTTGGGAAATACTTGTTTTTCACAAAAAGTTAGAAAACCTTAAAAAGTTAGAAAATCTTAAAAAGTTTAGTACTAAGCACCTTAGTACAGTATGGGCATAGAATAAGGCATGAATCTTCTAATGAGATCTGAAAAAAACAGAATTTAGGGGAAAAATGTTTTTGGGAAGCATTATAATTACTGAAGTCACATTTATGATGGAACAGTCTGTTTTGTACACTGGATTCTTCCTCCCTAGATTCATTGAATATTTCAGGTAGGAATAGACTTCAGTAGGTTGTCTGAGCCTCTTACTCTGCTAAAATACACTAAGTTTCTTCCTGTGTGCCCCAAATACAAGTGTAATTTCCTGCTCTCAAAATCTCTGTTTTCCCCCAGTTTCTTATTTATACTAAAATATTTTATTCACCCCTTCCAACATCGCTTTACTAATAGGACAGACCTTCATTCCATATTTCTACCTTCTGTTCTCCATGTAACTTAACAAGGCCACTGTTAATTCCTGTGCCTTTGGCTGGCCCACTGGCTTCTATCTACTGCTGCGTCCACTGGCCAGAATTGCATACAGCTGATTAGATTTGCAGGTTGTGAGGCAATTCAAGCAGTCTTGGTCTGGGCACTTTGTTTTCTCCACTGGCATTACTAAATACCTGTCTGCCAGTTGTAGTACAGCAAGTTGCCCTTGTGACAAACTCTGATATTGTCAATAAGTTTAAAAATTGTTTAGGGGATGGGGGACCAAGGTTTTGAAAGTCAAATGGCTAACACTTGTTTCATTAAGAAACTAAGCAGATGACAATTGTATTTGTTTGATTATTGCATGTACATACATAGAGGAATCTAAGAGTCATTTTTTGTTTACTTCCTGTGTCTGCAGTATTTTTTATTTTCCACTGATTTATATTTTTCTCTATAGAACATATATGTGTGTGTACATGTATTCGTACATATATATGTATATAAATACTTGTGGTTGCTTGGCTACTGACATATGACAAAGCTTAAGTAGCTCAGTTATGCGGCAAATTGTTAATCTTAAATAATTTTTAGCACAGTAAACTGAAGGGAAGGTCAATGTAACTGAGAAACTTGAGTGAACCTAGGAATAGATTCTGAGGTGATTAGCAGCCTTAAATCACCTCTGGGCTCAGCACTTGGAGTAGTCATGTTAGAGATTTTTTTTCCCCCCTACCATTTTCCACTCTGATGGTGAGTTAAAGAAAAGGAGTAATGTAATAAATAATTTCTAGAATCATATTTTATATCTGACTTAGTCTCTTCTTGGTGATCTAATCTCCCCCCTTTTGGTTAATGTTCATATTATAGCAAATGTTCCTGTTAATGTACATTTGACAGAATCATAGAATCACAGAATCACAGAATATGCCGAGTTGGAAGAAACCCACAAAGATCATTGTGTCAGACTCCTGGCCCTGCACAGGACCATCTCCAAGAGTCACACTATGTGCCCAAGAGTATTTAGGTGCTTATATTTATTTTTTAATTAATGTGAGATTAGTCTTTTTAGTGAAATATATTTAACTAGGAGTTCTGTTTGTATTAGAATGAGCCAATATGGTCACAAGCCAAGTATGAACATCAGAGTCTGAATTCATACCATGTAGGTATAAAATTTTTATACTGCTGCAGACAATTCATGGGATTAAAAAAAAACAACTTTTTGAACATGAATGCTTAAGAATAAAGTAATTACACATGTAACAAGATTATTATTAGTAGTAATGTAACTCGAAGCAAGGAGATAAATCAGTTATGTGAATACATGATATGACACCTCCTTCAGGCTGTGGCTTCCCATCTATTAATTCCCAATAATTAATTTAATTAATTATTTTTTTGTTTAATATTTTTCCAGTATGCAGACTCCCAACTATAGAATAGATTTGTGTTTTCTGAGCAATATTGACCTAGAGCGAAACTGTTACAAATGTTAAAGGAAAAACAATTTTTAGATGTGTCAGGGCAGTCTTTTCTAGGAAACTGAAAGTTACCTTTGTCCTTTCCAAGTAAAATGCAACAACATTAAGGGTAGAAAGAAGTTGGGAAAGGCACAGGCTAGATGATTACTAGAGAGAAGAAAAACTTGATACCTTTATGGGTCTGTCCTCTACCCTCAGATGAGTGAAGTAACTTTGGAGAAAGAAAAGTCTATATGTTAATATGTTAGTGCAGGCAGGGGCAAAAAGTTCTTTCATTCTCCTGGCTGTGCAGCCTGGGACTGTTCCTATGCCCAGGTTACTGTTACAAGAAATAGCTGAATTCAAGGATTTGTTCAGTGTCTGTCTCATTTTAATTCAGTCAGTAAAGAAATTCTAGTCAAAGTTTTGTTCTGCTGAGTCTAGCAGCCAGATTGGGGACCAGGAAATGTTTAACTATGCTGGTAGGAGACAGCACATGTCACAGTGATATCCTGTGAGGAACGTAACAGGCTGGAAATCATTCCTGATATCCAGACTGTCTGTTTGGTACCTTGCAGAATGAACAACAGTAAGAGAAGAAACAATGGTCATAATTTATAGGAATTATTCTTATTTTGTGTTAGAGTTGCTGTAATGACATTGAAATAAATATGCTCATTCCCTATTTCCCCTCTTCTTCCCTTCCCACCTCCTCCTGATATACCCCTGGATTTGGGGTACAACAAGAATTCAGATTTCTGTATGCTTTCAAACATTTTCCTCATTGACACAGAATTTCTTTTGTTGTGTTACTGGTCTAAGAACAGCCATAGGAATTATAAAGGGTGCTCATACCTGTAACCATCACTTTCTGGTGATAAATTTCCATAATATTTAGAATTTCTGCCAAAACAGCATTCAAAAATATGTGGAAATTTGAATTTTGAAGAACTTTATGTGAAAAGAAACAAAGAATATATGAACATAATTTCCTGGCTGCTTTAGCCTTTGCGATTGTTAAAATTTATTTTACAGCTGTATGCCCAGACAAAGCGCTTGTCAAATAAGCTGTTACCTCCCTGATATCACTCTTCCTTTGTAGAGCCATACAAAGAAGGTCAGTATCACAAGTCTCTTCTTTCACAGATGGGCATGTATCTAAACTATTTACTACTGGTATGAGCTGTCTGGAAAAAGACCTATTCCTGTCTTAAAATGAGCTTCTTAGGCATAAGCTCCACATTTTTTGAGGACAGTTATGGGTTTTTTTGTTCAGGTTATTTGGGTACAGGATAACCAGGAAGTTTTTAGTAGGAATTACGGTTTGTAAATTGAATTCTATACTTGCTTTCTTCTGCATTTATACTGCAACTTGAGTTCTGTTACTCTTAGGCTGAACTCCATATCAGTCTGGAGAGGATCCATGTTTCAAACTCGTAGATCATCCTGACTGATGATTTAAATGTAATAAAGGCCAATCATTTGAGTTGGATAATGGCTCATTTTGGTTTCTTAGTATATAAATCTCTTCAAAAGCTTTTTATAGAATGATCTACATTCCCTTATTATGTAAAGATAGCTTAAAGATATGAAATGTGGAAATTACTTAAGTTCCATTAGCCTAATTAAAAGTGCTAATGTTGAAATATTTATATAGCCATTTGACTTGAAAAATTATTGCAGTTAATTTTAGATCAGTTGAATTCAGCTTAAACATGTTTTATGGGAGTACAGAAAACAAAATTTTCCATAAAAACTGGATTTTAGGATACAGTCCATAAACTATACTAATTGGCTTACAGAGATTCAATTGTTTACCTTGTAGAAGCACTTTGAAATTTTAAATATGCAAAATCCAATACTGACAGTCTGTTTTGGTTTGTTTTCTTTTGAATGGGGAGAGAAGCTAAAGCAAAGTGGAACAATATGAAATTTAAATTTGCATGACATTATGTTATTTAGACATTTTTCATAAAACACTTGATGCTAATAAATACCTTTCTTAACACATAAAGTCATCCACAGGAAAACGAAGGCAAATGCTTTTGCTCAGCCTACATACATGACTCTTTTACTTACTCCCCTGCCCCTGCATATTTTGAAGTTACTCCAGTCTCCACCAGGGAAAGATGAAGCTGTTAAATATCTTACCTGATGTTCTGATACACTTCTGAACTAAGCTCTAAGACAGCTGCATTTAGTGTTTGTGCTTCTATGCATAAGCTACTTCCAGTGCCATCTTACTTGTTCTGTCTTTGCTCAGGAGCTGCAGGAACCACAGAGGAGAGCAGTGAGAACTCCAGGCATCAAACTGTGTCACTGCATACTGTGGGTGCAGCTCTCACATACAGAAGGCTTTTATCTAGTGGAAAACTAGTAACTGATAATTCCACGCCCAATAACTGGCTGTTATATAACAGCAGATTGGGCTACCTAAGCTGAAACTTCCCAGCAGCAGGCTGATGTAGTTTTGGTATCAGCTGCTCTGCAGCAGGTGGGCCCTACCAGCTATATGCAGCCACTTGGGTTTTTGGGGACATTTCAGAGTAGCATATCAGTGCTGGCATGGGGTGTCCAGAAATGTGCTCACAAAGTGCCAATTGGTGCTGATCTGGAAGAACCTAACTCTTGCTGGTGAAGTGGGAGTGGAAGTCTCGAGGTGTTTGCAGCATATGCTGCAGGTAAAAAAAAGAGGTGGAGTGAGGGGGGTGTTAGTTTAGGTTGGTGGATGGTAAAAATAAAAATAGAGTTGGATGCAGCATGGTGGAGGGTAGTTTTGGTTTGGCTGTTCGGTGCAGGGGTAAGTAGAAGTGGGAAAAGGCAGAAGAACTTTCTTGGGGCATTTGTGTTGAATGGATGAAGGAACACTGTTATGCTCAGTGCTGGACAGCCATGTGGGCTAGCACATA
Organism: Myiotriccus ornatus; assembly: GCA_036023395.1. Lineage (NCBI taxonomy): Eukaryota > Metazoa > Chordata > Aves > Passeriformes > Tyrannidae > Myiotriccus > Myiotriccus ornatus. The sequence goes on from JAYRBT010000082.1 coordinate 96,672,477, forward strand.
GCCTATTTTTCTGAGTGCTCAGTTGCTGCTGCTAGGTTGGTTAAATATATTATGGATATCTTCTTTCAAAGCCACACTCAGCCTGCCCCATGTCTGGATCTGAGAGCAGAAAATTCAGCTAAAAAGCTACAGGGAGGAACTTCTGGGTTTTAAAGTTCCTGGTCTTGGCTTCCCAGGAAGAATTGTGGCTTTTAACATGCCCTGTTCTGTTCTCTTATTATGGAGACACAACTTCCATGGGAGATGCTTCCAAAATTGTTATTTTTTTTTGTTAGAAGTAAAAACAGGAAGAAACATTTAGCTTAAAATATTTTGGAGTAACCCAAGTTCTGTGATTTGTTTTTTTGTTTTGTTTTGTTTTGTTTTGTTGTTTTGTTTTGTTTTGGTGGAGAACTATACTACTAAACTTATTGTGCTTGCCTTTGGTGTTTAACACTGTCTTACTGAAACAGCTTCATTTATTATCCTACTAATTTAAGTAATGCTTTACCTTTGTCATTCTGGTGACAGAGATAATACACACTTAGTCTATCCAGCTCATACACTTATCTGTCTGCTTTCAGATATGTTTAGCATTTGAGGGTTACTTTTACCCCACCTAATAGCTTGTAGTGCCATACATTAATTACCTTCTGTGTGAAGAAATTTATCCTGAACTCCCTTGTTGACCAGTCTTTTCTTAGCTTTGGTTCATGCCCTTTGCTTTTCATCCCATTACTCTGTCAAATAATTTTAGAGCATCTGCATTCTATATGCCCTTCAAAACTATGGCACTTAATCATTGTGCTCTACTAATCACTTCTACCCTAATTAATATATACCTTATGTAATCTTCTTTCAGAACTCTTGCCCTATGTTACTATCTCAATTGCTCACTGTCTCCATATTTGCTCTTACCATCTGGTTATCAGATTGTGTCAGGTATTCTGACTAATCACTTACAAAAAGGTCCACAGAGCCTTCATTAAAAACTCAAGCTCTGAGACCAAGTATCACAAATTTGTGGCCAAAACCTGTGTCCTGTCATGAGTTCAACGTAGACAGCAGCTGACAATCCTAATATTAACAATCCGCTTCTCATCCAGTATCTATGTCCGTACTAAATTGCAGTCAGTATTTCCTAGTAAAATTAAATACGGAAAGAAACCAATATGCAGACAGAATATTTCAAAGCAGCAAGCCCCAGTGAACAAACAAGTTCCATGACATTGTTGGAGACTGTGAATTGAACTAGTAGGAATTTATTCAACGGAAGTGGATTACTCTTACTACTGAGTTTGTAGAAATTGGACAGATACTGTTAAGTACAGGGGAATTAGATTAAAACAATGTACAAAGAAGTTGGTGTACTGGGTCTGGCTCTGATAGAGTTAATTCTTTTCATAGTAGCTCATTAGGTGTCATGTTTTAGATTTTTGACCAAAACAGTGGATTGCACTGTGGACTGTGTCTGCAAAGCATCAACAACTTCTGCACTCTCAATTAAGTTGGCCAGGACTGTCGATCTGCTAGAGGATAGGAGGTCTTTTCCAACTTTTTCCAGCTTTAATGATTCTGTAGTTCTATGATTCTGTTTCTCATTCTGCCCCTGTCACAGTGAATAGGCTGCGAGAAAACAAAGACAACAAATGACTTCAGCTAACTGCAAAGATATGTGGTACCCTATAACATCATGTTCAGCAATAAAAAGAAAAAGAGGGGATTTCAGGACCGTTAGACATGTTCTGCTCAGGAACTGATGGGCTTCAGCCTACCCCTTGGTGTATTGAGCGCTTGCCTTGGTTTGCTGATTTTGGCTGTGATAGAATTAATTTTCTTCTTTGTGGCTAGTATGGGGCTGTGTTTTGGGTTTGTTCTGGCAACAGTGTTGATAACCCAGGGATGTTTTTATTATTGCTGAGTAGTGCTCACACAGAGTTAAGGCCTTTTCTGGCCCCTCATATACAACTTTTGCATGTCCTCGAGTTTTTTTAAAATTTACCAGTAAAAGCTAGAGGCCTTCCTTTATTAGAATATTCTTCCTTTTCTTGCTACAAAGAATAAATCTCAGTGAAAAGTAAATGTGGAGTATCATCTCTTTGGGTTTTTTTTTACATTTAGTTTAGTGATTTTTGTTTTTTTTTCCAAGCCTTTCACAAAGTATGCTTGTTTACGTGTCCTAACATGAACAGGGATGCTCTAATGGCTTGTGTTCCGTTTTATTCATTTAAATATGTTATATGTACCTGAATACTCATTACACCATGGTAAATTACTTTTATAACTTTACACATTGTAATTAACCAACTCTATCACATTATTATATCCAAACATAAACAAAATGTTTTTTTGCTCAAAGCTTGTTCGTAATTGGCATAGTTTATACATTACGTTAATATTTTTGGAATTATCCTAAGACTAAGCTCTAGAAATATCTCTGCACAATCTTGTGTGCTTTTATGTCATGCAAAATTTTAACACTGTGAATGGATGTTGATATTCCAATAGTTCTGTTATAAAGACAGGAGGTAGAAGATATAT
>JAYRBT010000082.1:96687331-96708586 GCA_036023395.1 Myiotriccus ornatus
TGTTACCTGGTTTCACTGAGGTTATTTCTTCTAAGATTTTCTTTATAATTTCTTTTTGGCATTTTTCATTCCATTTTGATTTAGATACATACTAATCCTTATTCTTCTCTAGACACGTCTGACCTTTCTCCACTTAGAATAAATGGGGCTGACAGTTGCACAGAAAGTATTGAGCCTTTTTCGTTATGTTAGAGTAGTCTAGACATTATCCTTTCCTTGTAACAATAGAAGACGAAGAATCTTAAGATCTGAAAACAGCTTGCATGTGAAAATTCTTCACCGTAGAATAGTTTAGATCAAATCTTTTGATATTCTCTACAAACAAGCAAATAAACTAAAAAGCTCCCTTAGGCAAACTCTCTGAGAGTGGGAAAACAGTTCTAGATAAACCCCTCTGCCCATTTAATTTTTCAGAAAAGTTTTTTTAAGAAGGTTTGCAAGTGCTCTGGATGGGACAATTATGCTTTTAAGATGCCCTCATAAGAGTAGCACAGTAAAGGTAGAATAATTAGCATGTACAGTGTTTAAGGTGAATGGCTAATGAGATTGGACAGTCTCTTCTACAGTGTTCCTAATGTTCCTAAGCAATACTTAGGTTGTGCTGCTCATTGTTGTTAACAGTTTTGTTGACTTTATTTTGCAGAGCTCATAACAGGGGTTATGGTTTGAATAGGCAACTACATGTAAACAGAATATGACACTTCGTGGTATTGGGAACCACAGGCCTGCAATAATTTTAGAAATTTTCACAATATATTTTTTTTCTGAAGGGGGAATTTTATATATGCATATATATATCTGTGTGTGCTAGAACATTGTCATCCTGCAAAAGGAAAGATTTCAAGCAGAAGGAACTGACTCTCTCACTTCATCTTTTTTTAGTCAGTACCATCAGCTATTTAGAAAGAGCTAATACACTGCCATCCTAACAAATATTAAAAGGCAAAGCAGGTTTTTATGTCCATTCTTTTAGATCACATTTTAATGCAATTTGTGGCATTGATTTCTCATCTATTGTATTCTAATTAATTTTTCACCCCACAAGCCAAATGATTCCTTTGCTCTCTGTCATCCTTTCTCTGAAAATCAGCAATAAAATGTTTGCTATTTCACCTTTTTCTCAATGGCAGCAAATAATTCTTTTGTCTTTTCATCCGAGTAAAGAGAAGGGGAAGAAGTGGAAACCTTTAGGGATTTTTTTTTCATTGTTGTTTAGTAGAAGCCAATATGTGATGGGATAGACAGGTGGATGCTTTGTAAGGTCAGTTTACAGTGACCTTTTTTTATACAATGTGTAACTCGAGAGACTCATTACCAACAGATTTTTCTCAAGTCTTGGCAGAGGTTCTTTTTCTGTGAAGATTCATGTGGCTTTACTTTTAATGCATTCGTGATAACAAAGGCACATACCAAAAGAAATAAGCTTTTCAGGAGAAAACATTAATTTTTGATCATGTCACCTGACATTTGGGTTTGTGGCACAATATGTCATTTCTTCCAGTGGCTGATTCAGTTTTAAAAGGCTACCAGCCTCCTTTGCTTTTCTTTTGCTCTTTTCTTCCTTGAAAAGAGACAATCCTGGTTAATCTAGTTACAATTTATAGAGTCTAATTTGTTTCAAGGTTTTAAGGAGTGGAATTAGAAATTTAAATCCTATCTTGTAAATATGAATTGTTGCAAACAATCATATATTGGCCATTAATTTTGCTGTCAGTGATTATGACTACTTGGGAATGATTACTGTGTGACAAAATTAGGAGCATATGGGTTCAGTTAACATTGGTCTAGTTTAAACAAAATATGTGAATTGCCTATGAATTTTGGATTCACGAACACGTCCTGAAGCAAACCAAGGTCAAAACAAGTTAGATGGTAATCCAAAATAATAATATACCAAGTGAAAATGTTTAAGTGTAATAATTTTTACGTATAGACTATGGAAAAAACTCAAATTACAAAATGGACAGGCAAAGGAACATATCCCTGCTTCTGCAACTGGTACAAGAGCTAGGGACATCCACAGAGCCCTTGTGTTTACAATCCTGTCTCAGCCCTGAAGTCAGTTACATTAAGATGCCACAGCAAAAGAAAGATGACTCAAATGTGAACTCTGATGGGGGATGTTTGGAGTGATGGCATTTGTCTCACCAAGTCACCATTGCACATGATGGAGCACTGCTTTCCTGGGGGATGGCTGAACGTCTGCCTGCCCATGGGAAGCAGTGTATGAATTCTTTATTTGCTTTGCTTTGCTTGTGCACACAGCTTTTGCTTTCCCTATTAAACTGTCTTTATCTCAACCTAAGAGTTTTCTCACTTTTACCCTTCTGATTCTCTCCCCCATCCCTCTGGTGGAGGAGTGAGTGAGAGGTTGCATGGGAATTGAACTTCTGTCTGAGGTTAAAACACAACAGACGTTATAGACTGTATAATAGAACTAATCAGACTGATTTTATGATGGCATCACTTTTAGAGAAAGAAGCATGTTGGATTTTTAATTAAAAAAAAAAATTACATTCTCAGTGGGAATTATATTAGGACACTTTTGAAATTAAGCACAACCAGGCAATTATTTTATCAAAGTTCTTAAACAGCTTTGAAAATCTTATTCTAGTGTCTGTCATTTACTTGATTCAGCATTACCATAACCCAGTAAGTGTCTTTCTAATTTAAATGTATTAAAGCTTCATCTACAAAAATGAAACCTCTGGTATGACCAGTATTTTAATCTAAAGTCTAATTTGTTTATCTGAATCTTTTCTCTTTATGCATAATGTACATTATTACACTTATTGAAATAGTAAGAGAAAGTTAAATGTTAAACGTTAAAGATGCTTGCTAAAATGCTGAAATGATTTAATCTAGTTTTACATTGTTTGTCTCACTAAGCTTCTACTAAATTCAATTCAGGGACTGCAAAAAAATGTCGAGAGTTTTTTCATATGTCTGTAAAATACAATTGGGCAGGATCCTCATTTTATTGTAGAGTTAGTATATCACAGAGTCTGGATAATAATTGAACCTTACTGGTAGATTTGAATTTTAATTATTCTGTGGAAACAAGAGACTAGCCTACCAAGTACTGTTTCAGCTACTAATAGAATCTCTTTCTTGCACTTTAAAAATCAGAATTTCAAAGGGGAGCATAATTCCCTAGTAAAACACTTGGAATAAATAGATTCATCAAGCTTTACTCTTCCTGTTTTTCTTTATGCAATCCATTTTTGTATTTCTTTACAATTTCATTATACAATGTATATTTCCAAAATTTCCTTACATGATGGGTAGTAAAATTAATCCTTTGACTGAAGAGACTAGATACCATAGGGAATCTATGTTTTCACTAGTCCACTTGGGTGACCTATTCCCTACTGTGCCCAAGAATTTGGACACTGTGTTCGGGAAAACTACAATAACTAAGCTTGAACATCTTGGAGCTTGCTCATGCTCAGAAAGTAGTAATTTTGGTCTGCATCATAGGCATAGGAGTTAAAAGATTGGTCTTGTCAGAAGACTGAAAAAGGAATTTAAAAATTGTTCTCCTGAATAGAAAATTAAAGTTTTTTTTCTGCATGTCCTTTTTAAAAATTGTTTTTACAAGAGCATTTGAAGGACAAATCTATATAGGTTAATAAAATTTTAAACATAAATATAATTTAAATTACATAATAAATCTAACAATAGCAAGTACTATGGAATATAATTTTAATAATTATTGTTTTAAAATATTGATTTTAAAGGACGATATTCACCTTTGATACGATTGATTTATTATTTATTTTATTACTTTCTTTTGGTTTATTAAATATAACCATGACACATTAAAAACGTAATCAGTGATTATTTCTGCCAAGACTGTTAAACTTGATTTGAATATTCAACACAAATTAGCATGCATATATTTAGATGTTCATACAAATTTCTGTCGTTCACTCCAGAGGGAAAAAAAAAAGGGAATGATTTTAGATTAGATTATTTTTTCCTCTAGTTCACTGTGTGACTGTGGAGCTCACGGTGCTAGGACTAGCACCAGTAGGTGCTGTTGGTGGTAGATTGGCATGCTCCAGTTTATTTTGTGTGTGAAACTATTGCCTGAGTTAATGAAATTTCTCTCTGGGAAAGTACATCATCTGCTAGAGGTCTACTGAGGGAGGAGAGAAGCATTTTTTCCTCTAATCACCAGCATCACTTGCAGTGTCTGGAATTTTTGTAAACAACAACAAAAAAACTATGTTCCCTTTTGCACAGCTGTTGGCAAGGTCTGCAGTACCTTGTAGTGTGGGTTACCTCAGTCTTCCAGATGCAGACTAACAGTTTCTTTAAATGGAAATAGCTTAATCACTTTGCTAGTTTATTAGCTAGTTAATTCTAGGTCTAGTATTATCTCAAATTCTAACCAGCTAGCACCAGTGTGGTTCCCCCAATCTTTATCAGTACTGAGTCACTACTGAATAAACCAGCAAATTCAGTCAGGCTCAGTTTGGCTGTTTTGCCTAAAAATATCACTTTAGTCTGTCACTGAGAGACAGTGGAGTTAGAAAAAAATCCTAACAATAGATGTTATTTTTTTTTGTCAGGAATATTGGTAGAAGCTGAGAGCAGACTACAATATATTGCCAAATTTTGTATTTATTATTCTGGTAGTATCCATTTCAGGATTTAGTTATTTTCAAAAAATACAGGGGTTAAAATCAATATTTATTAAAAAGAAACTGTAGAATAAAATATTTCTACAGTTGGAATGATTTTAGAATAAGCAGCTAAATGGAAAATGAAAGAAGGATTTTTTGACTGTATTCCGGTTGAGCACTCAAGTTTATAGAAGGCTGATAACTTGTATATTACTTAAAAAATTTCTACTAACGTCTGCTACTCAACACCGATGTGTATAAATACTTAATGCTCTCTAAGGCTAAGGAGATAGTATTGAAAGCAGTGGAGACTAGTGGTCTAATGAGTTCCAGCATCCTTGCTGGCTGGTTGTGCACACACTGTCAGACTGTCCTGATGTGCAGTAAAAGCAGACCCAGCTAAAGTTCACAATTGTATCTTATGACAGTTCCTACAGTTACGTGTCCGTGCATTTCCTGTCCCTTCAGAAGTGTTCTTGTCCAGACAGTGTCAGCATGTGTTATTATGCCGGGGCAGGAAGAAAGCCCTCAGGGTGCAGTTGCTGAAGCAACTTTACCTTTAAAGTAAATATTTATAAATTTTAAAAGTCCAGAGAAAGCAACAGCTTTTTTGTGTTGTGGAGAAAAAAAAAAAAAAATCCAATATTCAAACAGATATTAATGTGAAAAAATTGGACAACTGAAGAGGGAGTACTTGAGTTTTTCATGGACTGGCAAGCTCCAAGGGCAGCTTGTTGGGAGCTAAATTGAATAATTTCACCAGAGGTTATAAATAGCTATACGAAAGGGAAAAATATATGACAAGGTCAGTTAACTGTTCTGATGGGTTCCTATACATGATGAATTTGGATAAGTAAAATGATAATTTTTAAAGATTTCTTCATGAAAATAATATGATTAAAATAAATGAGCACAAATTAAGTCAACTGTTAAATTTTTTTTTTAAGGCTGCCTTCCCACTGAGCTGATGCAGATCTAAACTGTTGTTTAGACAACCTGAAAATAAGTAAATCCTCAAATCCTTCCTGAATCTGTTAAAAACCCAGTCTTTTTCTCTCTGCTTCTGCCACATTGGAAAGTTACTTGCACACATTACAGGGTGCCTTATTAGTCATGAAAGTAACTGCAGACCTTTTATGTTTTACAGAAGGAAATATAATGCAATTTGATCCTTTTTGGACTGACTGGTTCCCTGGTTTGCAAATACCCCTTTTTGACCTTAGAATTTTAAACAAAGTTGGCACTCTCATTACTGCATTAATATATGGCTGCACTATTTCTTAATAATGTTATTATCACAATTGTTCAGAAAAACAGGATTTTTTGTCTGGATCCCCACAAGATAATACAAATCTGCTAAGTATACATGGAATCATTCCAGCCAGCATTTTATACAAACTCCGGATAATTTCCTATACCAAGGACACATTAATCCTGATGGGGAACTATGAAAATCAATGCTAATGAGTCTCCTAGTGACCATAAATCTTCCTACATGTAAGTAAACGGAACTAAGTTAAATATAAACTTTTGTATCCTCTGATGTATAAATGTGATTTACCACAGTATATTTAATGGAACTAACACTGTGCTTAAAGCCAATGAGCACCTGTGCTAATCTGTACCATATTTGTGCTTCTCCATTCCTCTTTCTTCATGTCTGCATAAAGCATCACACTCTGCTCCCATAGCAACTGCTATTGTTTGGGACCATATCTCTATGCATTCAAAAGGCACCTTGATTTACATAACCCTTTCAGTGTAACCAGTAGGAAAATAATTTTTTTAAAAAATATTTTAAATTCTATTGGCACAGAAGAATGAAACAAAGCTGTTAGGACTGTAAGCAAAGGAGCCTGTGCCAGGCAGACAGGGTTTCTGCCTTCCATTTCAACCCAAATCTAGCAGAAACACACTGAAGACAAAATCAGAGAAAGAAGCTGCATTTTTGCAGCTGCAAATTTGTCAGTGCTAACTGAGGAGTAACTAGCAATTTTTGTCACACTGAAATTAATAATGAGAGGGAGCTTAAATATTTGAAATAATATATTTTTTTTATTTCCTCCTACTTGCTGCTTATCCTCTATCTACTCAAGGTATTTCTTTCCATTCTGGTACCAGCCTGCATTACTGAAGTCTCAAAAATAGACTGTATATATGCACATGTTTGACTGAATGTAGTAATTGTTTATAGGAGCTGGAAATGCAGATGAACCAAGAGAGAATATTGATTTCTATGTGTTGATTAAAAAAAATAATTAATTGTCTCTGGGAATAGAAAATTTGTAAATTTTGTATTTCTTTTTCCTTTCTCTCACCTGTAATTTCCTGGGTTCTGCAACCAAGACAGGAACAGGTACTTTTGTCTTGCACATAACAGATACTAGAAATTGTGATGTACTGGAACTGTCACTGACAGATGGTCGTGCATATCTTTGTTCTCACTATTGTGCCAAACCTTATGGGCCTATCAATAGTCAGCAAGCAAATTTAAGCTGGAAACAGAAGAAAGGCAGAAAAATGCATAGCATATATTTAACTTTTGCCCTCATTTTCTCAAAGTTTGTTGTCTTGTGTATCACCAGCCTCAATTGCTCAGAATTTTAAAAAAATGCATTCCTTAGATAAAATCTTCAGAATAATGTCTAGTTATTAGTATTCATTGCAAACTTCTGCTTATTTTTTGTAGTTGTTGATTATTGGGCCCTCAGAAGTAATTTCTAAAATTGCTGTGTCAGTATAGGTCCTAACTTCATTGAGGTCCATTGACCCTGCAGCGTGAAATTCAATTTAGACTGCTAGACTTGGGGCTCTAGTGTATACAAATAATGTTAGCCAATTTAATAGAATTAAATTCTAGATCAAAATGAATAAGATACATCAATATTAGCCAACCTTAAGCCAATTTAAGAGCATTTACACAAGGGATTTAACTGCTCTAAATCAATTTAAGAATTGATTTAACTAAATCATTACAATTTCTTTCTGTATGCAGGGGACAAGTTACATGAGTTTTATTTTGAGAAGCTCTAAGTACTCATCTACAGCACCAGGGATTTCAAATCTTATTGATGTGAAGCATGTGCCTTCTATTATCAATATCAGGGCTCATGTATGCTGGTTTGGGGGATGGGCACAAGTGATAGATACAGGGGGAAATGGGTACCACTAATATTATTATTATATATGTGTGTTTATTTATATTTATAATAAAGGCACAATACATAGATATGAAATTATAGGGTCTGGGAAAGCTGTCAGTTTACAACAGATTACAAAGCTGTTATGATACAATTGATGGTGGGTAGGAGGGGTCTTTACTATAAGTTGATATCACACAGGTTGAGCTTGTGATTTTTTTATCCTTGAGTTGCCAAAATCAAGATTTTCACAGTTATATTAACAGTGCAGCTCAAAACTCTGTTAATAACCAAAATAATTCAGCATCTGTTCAGTCCTTATAGTTCTATTAGGAATACTAGGCAGACTGTCAATTAATGTCCCCTTTGACAATGCTACCCAGCCTGTAGACGGCTATTGTCCAGGAGCAATATGCTTCTTCCTTTGGTAACACCAAATTGCTTACTAGCATTCTGTCATTAAACTAGATAAGATCTGAACTGATATTTCTGTCTCTTTTCAACTGCAGGCTGTAAGGGCAGACTGACTGATGTCAGTCACTGTCTGTGGGTGCTTAATAGGCACCATCATGGAAAGCCATGGGAAACTGAAACACAGGTGTCTTCATGTCTTTGTATATGTGTGTCTCCAGATAGTGTACCTCCTTACTTACCAGGTCCCTAACTTTGACAAGCTTTTCTATTTTTTCTTCTTTAACAGCACTGCTGAAAAGCTGTCATCGTGTGGAATAATTTTTCATCCTTGACTTTATGTTTTCACATTCATTTTCAACATTGAACTGTATTTAAGAAAGCATGAAAAATTAAGATCTGAGTATTTCAAAAGCTGTCATGAAGGTGAAGACGGATGCCTGGAATGTAAAGACTTAGAATATTAAAGAACTCCCCAGAAATCCTTAACTGTATTCCAATGGTTACAGAAAAGAACTGGAATGCAATCTATTCGTACTGAGATTAAGGAAGCCAGGATCTCCTTAATTGCCAAAATACAACAACTGTTTTATCAATTAAACTTTCATTTTTAAAAGTCACATTTCCAGAATATGGGATGCAAGTGCACAGGTGCTGCAGGGTCACCCCTATGAGACATCGTTTCCAGCTGACTCCAACAGACCCACTACAGGCTGCAGCTGATATGACCACAGAATGGTGATACCTCTGGGATAAGATATGTAAGATAGTGTAAGAAATGCCATGAAGTAATGAGAGGAGTAAGGAAAAAATGTGAGAGAAACAGCCCTGCAGATGCCAAGGTGAGAAAAGAAAGAGAGGGAGGAGGTGCTCCAGGTGCTGGAGTAGAGGTTGTCTCGCACCCATTGCAGAGACCACGCTGTAGCAGGTTTATCCTGAAAGACTGCAGTCTGTGGACAAAACCCATATTGGAGAAGTGAGAGGAGGAACAGCAGCAGAAAGGAACTGTTATAGACTGACCGTGACTCCTCATTCCTCATCCCCCTATGGGGACATGGGTTCATAGAGCCGTCAAGCAGGCAGGAGTCAAGTTGAGTCTGGGAGGAGAGGAGTGGGGAAAATCTATTCTAGTTTTTGTCCTTGTTTCTCACCATATAAATATATTTTAATCAGCAATAAATTAAATTGATTTTCACCAAGTTGATCCTGTTTTGACAGTGATTGGTAAGTGATCTCCTTATCTTTATCTCTTTGCTTCATTTTATGTCACTGTGCCGTTGAGGAGCGTGAGTGAGAGAGCAGCTGAATAAGCATCAGCCAGCCAGACAAGGTCAATCCAAGGTTAAATTATAATAACATGGAATATGTATGTCTGAGAAAGACCAAACTGTGATAACTTTTTTCAACTTTAATTCTGAAATTCTGGTTACGAAGACAACAATGACACTTTAAAATATTCCTTTGTGGTTTGATTTATAGGGTTTATCAGAAGAGAATATAAATGTGACTGATCTTCATACCTACCACTGCAGTTGAAATGGGAAGAACAGATTTTTGACTTATAAAAAATAGTTGACAAGCTGTGATGATGAGAATTTAAAGTGTTAATCCCCTGCCATCAATGTTGTGTTTGCAACAGTAATTTTAAGAAAGATCATTAACAAAAAGAGACAATTAGTTTTTGGGAAAAAAAAAACAAGAGCCCACAAATGGTTAAAACGGCTCTATATAACAGGTGTGTAAATTGGAAATGAATCCCCAGAAAATGCATATATGATTTCTTCTTTTGGTGACAATGAATCTGACCCAATTGGTATATATAATTTATTTAGTTCATTACTGTCAGATTGATTTGTTCTATGTTATGGTTAGGTATAAAACTACCTGACACCTTATTCAATATAATTACAATCAACTGACAAGAAAAAGAAATTAACACAGACAAATTCTTTTTCAATTTCTCTTTTTACTCAGATAAATCCTGGCACAACTTAACAACTCTAGCAACTTTGTCAAAAAAAGTTTTATATGTTTGAGTTTGTTGGGTTTTGGATTTTTTTTCAGACTAGTAATAGCCACTTTCCATCATGTCGAGAAATTAAAGTTTGTCAGAAGACTATGAAAATTAATGTAAATATGAACTAATGAAAGGTGATTCCAATTTTATAATTTTTTTGATAGCAATATCAAAGTTGGAGGATAAGCCAGATGTTGAGCAATTAAGAAAAATTATGAAAATGGTAAAGATGAAAAAGCTTTGATATGGAAAGATTGGGATAATTTTCTTTAGAAATCAGATAAACAATACAGGAAATATTAGAAAGTTCTTTGTCAGGAATAGGACAATATTTAATTAAATTACAAGATGGGATATTTTAAGCAAATTAAATGATAGTTTGTAATTAAACCGCAGTATTCACTGAAGGAAAAATTTGCTGAGTCTTAGAGCTTAACAAAGCAATAGGCTGATTTCCTAGATCACCAAGCTCAGTCCTTCACAGCTGTAGATAAGGCCTAAAAGTTAAACTTGCCCTGCTCAGAAACTAGGTAAGCCTTTGGCTCATCATCATCAGTGTTTGCACTGGGAAAAAACCACTAGAATCTCTTTACAATCCATCTTTTACGTATTATAAGTTTCACATAATTTCCATTGTTCTGTCTTCAAGGTTCCCCAGATGTTTAATGTTAAATATTCCTCACACTCTTCACTGATTGTATCTTACAAATTTTAATCTGATTTCTTTAACACATTCCAACTTGTTTTTCCAAGGTCATTAAGAAAATATTAAATGCAATCAGTTCCAAGATATTCCTTAATGACCTTCACAGTTATTCTCATTACAGTTCATTACTTTTCCTTTCAGTAAGACTATTTTGCCTTTAACCAGTTTTTTAAAAATAAGTGCTAAGTTCTATCTTTATGTCAAATAAAGATTTTTCCATGTGACATTGTATCAAATGACCTAAAATGTAAAGATTTATTATATTTTCTTCAGTGTTTGTTAGTTATGTTATTCATGGTAGAGCTGAAAAAAACCACATTTTTTTTATCCCATTGCTTGCTGTAGATTCTTCCATCTATTTTTCCTCTTATTTTCATATTTCTTCAGTATAAATTCTCAACTCTTAACTTTGCTGAGATCCAGTCTTTCCTCTTTTTACATATTTACTATGTATTTTACTATATTTCCATCCCTCTAATGACTTAACTAAATTCTACTTTTAGAAACTGACATGACTTGTACTTTTATATACATCATTTGACAACTTTTATTTTTTAATTGCTTAGTTCTTTCAATATAAATATATCCCACTCTTTTACAACTTCTTTTCCAGTATGAATTTCTATTTCTGTGTATTTTTTTTTTATATATACACCAGTGGGAGCATTACTGTTACTAGAAAACCATGAGGAAAAACTATAAATATAGCTGTTTTGAGTAATGCTTTGATTGTCTTTAATATTTTCCCCTGTCAAAAAATTTCTTTTTCCTCCTCATTTATTAATTTTTGCTTAATTTATGTGGTTGAATAAATCGATCCTATTTGCTTTCAAATCCTTTACAACACTGAATCTAGGATTTTTTTTTTTTTGAAACAATTACTGACCACTAAGACAAGTTTCTCTTCTCAGTCCTCCTATTTCTTTTTTTTTCTATAATTTTAGGGCTTAACATATCTTCTGAGAGACTTTTTTATCATCCAAGACTGAAGTATTTTACTGTAAGAGATACATATTCCAGATAAATTTTACATCTTTTATTAAAAAGTTGAAAATAACATATTATCCAAATCCCGACATTCTATTACAGCTCCCTTGAATAATTTCTTTGACTTATAAGAATTGTCTGCTTTGAATTAAAGAAAAAAAAAAGACAACTCTTATGCATGTAAACTATTTCCTTTTCATGTGAAAGAAGATTATTTTCTTAGTAATGAATTTTTGTAGTATTGATGATACTTCTCCAAACCAAGTAACAATAGCATCCATTCTTCTTAATTCATTGATATTCTGTAAAGGAATCTGATGGATATCATATTCCAAAGTTATTTAAACCTTGCCATAATTAAACTAACATAAAAAAAAAGGTTTAGAAAATTTCTTATCAAGAACATAGGAACTGTCATAATTAAACCAAACCTTTCTGAAGTGTTCTGGTTTAAATGAATAATGGATCCAAAATCTTCGTGTTTCAGAGCTTAGGAACGTTTTGTTGTGATTCTCAGATATACTGTATTGTGTGTTGTGGATGATAAGAAGCCTGGAATGAGCACAAGCTTTGTGGTGCTGGGATACTTGATCTATCTGTCCAGTGTTCAGTCACATGGGGACAGCTTCCACCCCACCCTGCTTCCACCCCACCCCTCATTACTGTAGAAGCACACCAAATTTTATTGTATACCAAGAGAAACAGCTCTGAATAACTGTCCTGCTTCAGCAGCACTGGACAAGAACAAGGCTGCTTGACAGGAACTCCTCTGTTTCTTGCTCACAGGATTTCCGTGCTTTACTATCCCTTTTCCTGCCACTTAGCTCCGTTTTTTTATCACCCTTATAACTCCCTCTCTCTGCCTCAGCATTCTCCCAGGTAAATAATTTCCCTCTAATTACTTCTCCTTGTCGGTCTCCATTCTGCAATACCTATACCCCGTTTTGATATTTTTGATATATTTATCTAGGTAATCTTGCCCTGACTTCGTGATCTCAGAGGTCCTTTCCAACCCACCTGATTCTGTGATTCTATGTTATTAGTGGTGGGTCCCCAACTATCCCCTTGAATTACATACAAGGTTTGGCTCCTGTAGTCACTCATGAGGATGCCACCACCTGATGCTTGGCATTATCACTATCACTTGTCCAGTGTTTGTTGTCACAACATGAAGTTCCTCATGCTAAGTACAGAGGTTTTCATGTCCTATTCCATTAGTGCAGCCACAGGCCAGTGACCTGGTCATTTGCCTCTGCCTTTAACAGTGTTGAGGACAGGTCTTTCTGTAAAACCACTGGAAAGGTATTTCTGAACCTTTTTTCTGATATACTGATGCAGGTTGTCAATACTATTACTATTACTTTTTTAAAATTTTTTATTTGATCCAGCATGCTAATCTCATCCAGACTAAGAATGAATGAAGCATGATATGATAGCAAAGAAAAAATAATTATCTTATATTTTTTAAAGTGGATTCCTCTTCCTGAGTGTCACACAACGTGATTTCTTATCAATAATGCTGCATTTATCACATTTCATTTTACAGACTGCAGAGAAAGTAGCATCTACTTTTTTACATTCATGTTCTTGAATGCTGGAATATTCACATTTAGCACTGATAACAGTGACTATTACTTGAAAAATAGTCTTCAAACACATTAGCATTTGGGGAAATCAGTGTTCTGAGATTTCTGATAAGTTTCTAATTTTATTTGAAATATTAAAACTACAAACACATTCTAGGAGAACTCAATTATATAATACACCCTTGCACAATTTAATACACTGTATTACAAACTTCAGAGTCCCTTCATACATAGGATGTTATAATGTTAGGGCTTTGAGGAAAAAAAGAAATTATGTACAAACAATTTTGTTTGTTATTAAGAATTTTTATGTGGTGGGAAAGCCACGATTTGATGCAGAAAAAAGTCTCATTATGAGAGCTTAGAAACAGCAAATTCCTAATGAACCAAAAAATAAACAGAGTATGACAGCAGTCCTTTGAGTTCCCCTTTAAGAGAATGTCTTTGGCATTGTTAATCTAGAAATTCACATTTTTTATGATATTTTCACCTGGATGATACTAATCACATATTGCAGCACACATTACAAGTTCAAATTACTAGAAAAATTAGAAATTAGAGTTAAAAATTAGAATAACCAGAAATTATTAGGATACGCTTTTGTGCTTGTAGTTCTTTCACATGCTGTCTGTTAAGAGATTATAAATCGATGAATTTGAGAACTAAATCTAGGGTGTTAGGGATAACTTTACAGTGAATTGGCTTGAACTGAACTTGACTTCACACATACTAAAAAGTCCTGATTACAGTTTTTAGAGGAAAAATCTGGTTGAAATAAAAGAACAGGCCTGCACATGCTGGCAGAGAAGGATGCAAATTATATTTCTCTCAGCTTGGAGATGCTGTTGGAATTTTTTCAAGATTCACCTAAAAGATATACAAGGGGAACTAACCTTTTCTTGAGAATTTAGCATGGAAGGAGCAGACAGAAAAATCAGCATTTATTCCAGGACAGACTGAATTATGTCAGTTGCTAAGGAATGAAAATCCCTTCCCAAATTTTTATCCCCATGTTCTTGTTCAGAAAAGTATTCAGTTTGTTATCTCTTACTTGCAGTGTAAGACTTCCCTACTACTCTTTTGACTTCAAAATTATTGACTTTAAGTGGATAAAAAAATTGCTCATTTAGTCCTACAGTTCTTAGAATAATTTTCTGTGTCAAGATTTTTCTACAGAACTTGATTTGATTTTTAATTTGCTCCATTTTAATTTGCTCCATGCTCATTGAGATATATGAATATGTCCTGAATTCCTTTGACATTAGTATTGTTTTTATTTGACTGTGTACCTGGAATACTGTCTATCTTTTCTGAAATAAGAGCAAAGCAAACTACACCACTGAATTTTTCCTTACTGTTTTGTTAACAGTCATTCTGGAAAGTACTTTCCAGTCATTAAGCAAAGTTAATGCTGATTTACACAGGCATGACAGTAAAACAGCTGTATGTAACGGATCTAATTCTTTCTTGTACATCTGAAACTTTAAAACAAATTTCCCTTTTTTTTTTTTATGTTGCTGTAGATGAGCTTTGTTATTAGGAACTTAATGAAATGTACACAAATAATGGCAAATGTTTAAGTTGATTTCAGCGACTACATTGAGCTTACCAAGTTCCATAAGTATAATAAGTTTATTACAGAAACGTTTAAGCTGAAAAAAACATTACAATCCTCATACGACATTAAGTTTAGTGAAAAGAGATGCCCCTGGAAAATCCTCTTAAATATTTAGAATAAAAATTATTATAGTGAAAATTTAACTAAAAAGAATAACAAAATAAATTTTTTAAGTAAAACTTTACTTTTCCCATAATGACAACTGAAATTACTTAATAAATAATGGAACTCCCTCTGAGATACTAAGAGAGATTTCACTTTAGCTTTTCTGATTATTTTACAAAAAATAATTGCAAACTCAATTTCATAAAGCATGAAAACATAAATAAAAAAAATGCTTAAATTAAAGGAAAGTAGTTTCATAGTAGAAGAGGTTTCAATTTCATCAACTGACCATAATCTTTTTTAATGTCTCTTTATTTTGGTTGTGATGAGGAACAAAATTCCAATATGGTATGGATTGACAAAATAAAATATTCAAATCTGTTCTACTTTATTTCAGAGTATAATTCCTATTTTGAACACTTTATCATAAAAATAGAGGTAAATTCTGATGGAAAGATTGTTTCAGGCTGAAAACCATAAATCACTTTTGATTTTAAATAGTCTCTTAACTGCTCTAAAGCTCATTAAACTGTTGTAAAAAAAAAATCACCTGTACTCTCAACATACAATGAAAACACAAATACAAACATTTAAGAAGTATCTCAATGCTGCAAAGCTGGAGTCCTACATTTCCAAGTGACTTCTTGCCTTCGGGTTGTTTTGAAAGTCAGTGAGACTTTAATTTGCAGTAACTGGAGATTATGCATACAAACAGGGAAGGTAGGGATGCTGGTTCTGTCCACCACAATTAATTTTTATTGCTTTTTATATGGACAAGGATTTCAGAAGTGGAAGCTTCTAACATCATTAAACTAGATTGCTATTCACATTTCAGATATTTAATAGTTGTAAATTCATTTAAAAAAAAAATTAGGTGTCATGCTCCTTAATTCTTTAAATTAACACTTAGAAATAAGTGTCTATACTCTCCATTGCACTTAAACATTTAACCTACTTTGGCTTACCTAAGTTTAGCAGAAATTTGTAAATTTAGCTCAAATTCAGCTCATAGCTGCCCATTGTAACCACACTGCAAGCTCCTTCTCTGTCAGTAAGTTACTTGAATAGGTTATTTCTACATAGATTATTCCAGATATCACAAAAAAATCATCTGATTATCTGCTGGACTCCACTGTGGTTTGTGTCATGTTAATTTACCTTGTGAATTTTGCCTTTGGAATTTTATCTCCCATCAAATACTGTACTGCAACTATAAATTTTATCAGTGTGACACTCACATGGCTTCAAGAATTAAGTCAAGCAAAAGCCACACTCTGACATATAAAATGATTTTTTTAAAGTCAAAACAATATGTCTGTATAATATTGGTATGCAACTTTATTATCACAGTTCTTTCCCTTCACAGCACCTTCCCTTGAAAAAGCTGCAGCCAAACTATTTCTTCTGTTATTCAGCCTTTCATCAAACGTATTTGGAATACATTGACTTTGGAGTTTTAGCTGTCCTTCAACATAGTCATTTTTTCCCCTGATAGAGATTCTTAAAAATTTCCTTCAATAGAAAAGTTCAAACACCTTATTGTATGATTTCTGTAACACACATTCTGAAATGAGCCACCTGGGAGTGTCTTTGAAGCTGATGCCTTGATGTGTCATTCATTTTGTTCTGTGTTTAGTTGTAATTGCTTGGAGGTCACTGCATTTTGTCCTGACTCTGCTTTCCTGTGAATTCACTCAATGTCTGTAGAATCTGCTGTTGTCACTGAACAGGTAGAATAAAGTGAACAAAATAAGCCATGGCTATTTTCAGGAGAAGAAAAACAACAACAAAGTCTTTAATGTTGAGATTTCAATGGTTATTAATGATTCATATTGTACAGTAGTTGGATAACAAGTATATTGGCTTTCTTTCATTTTTACTTTGAATTTGAACGCTCGAGAGACATTTGTAGATCTGTTTTATCTAAATGTCAGTATTCCAACAAAAGAAGCCTTATTATCTTCTCTTCTTGGCCAGTATACTCATGTGGGAACTAGGCACCCCCCAAAAAAATCAAATCAGTTCATTCTCCACTGTAAGATACAGTTATTGCATGGGCAGCTGCAGTTAGGAAAAAAAACCAAAACACCCAGGAAAAGGTTTGATATTTCATCATTTACTTCTACTTGATATTAATAATGAGAAAAACAACATCTTGTCAGCAAGATGTGAGAAATCCACTGCTTGGGAAACTCCACTGGATAGTGGAAGACACAAGTTCAAGTCTATGATACATATTTCTCATAAACCAAGGAATTTTAAAACTAGCATGTATGTCCTACTCTCTAAATCAGTGCTCTAACTGGTGTCTCTATTGTTGTTGGTCTGGTTCTCATCTTTCCAATTTTACTAAAAGTTTCATCCTGGATCTGATGAAGATCTGATGAATTTTGTTAACAATTTTATTCAAAAAGAAAACAATGTTTTCCTACGTTTTGCAGTGGCTCTGCTGTTTGGAAATATGTCCAAGAGCCAAGTCTTGAAAATTAATAACCTAGAGTAAGGGAGTATATTATGAATTCTAGCTACAGCTATTATCCTCAGGGTGTCATTTCTGAATAAACTACTTTCTTAATAAAAATTATTAAGGAAGTTTCAGGTTGACAAACAATTTAAATGTCAGCTGAATTTTCTCCACTATTTCAAGATAACACAGAAATGTCAGATTTAGCAGGTTGGAATATTTCATCCTTATGAGTAGGAGCTGAGGGGTTGTTTAAACTGGAGAAAAGGAGGCTCAGGAGAGACCTATTGCTCTCTACAACTAACCTCAAAAGAGGTTGTAGCAAGAGTGGTGGGATGGCAGGGGAAGTCTCTTCCCTCAAGTAATAAATGACAGGACAAGAAGAAATGGCCTCAAGTTGCACGAGGGGAGGTTTTTATTTGATATTGGGAAAAATTTCTTCATGGAAAGGCTGTCAAGTATTGGAACAGGCTGCTTGGGGAAGTGATGGAGTCACCATTCCTAGGTATTAAAAAGATGTGTAGATAAAGCACTTTGGGATATGGTTTAATAGTGGACTTGACAGTGTTGGGTTAGTGGTTTGCTTTGATGGTCATAGAGTTCTTTTCCAACCTAAATGATTCTATGATTGTATGATCCTGAGAGTTCTGCATTTCAACCCAGTTATACAGTATTTTTCCTTTCTCTCAAACCCTATCTGACTTCATAGGTTCAACTGTACATTCTCAGTTTCCTCTAACTAATCCACTCTATCAAATACAGTCAAGGCGACCACAACTCATCTCAGACGCTAAAAATCACTTTACCTCATTGACTACCTGATCTCAAATAAACCTCCAATATTAAAATCTGTTTCACTGGTCTTTTCTCCCCTTGTTACTTTTTACAACACTCTGCATAATGGATGATAAATTTCTTATCAGCTAAATCGGCAACAGAAATTAAATTCTTCTCGCAGATAGGAATTAAAAATGTGCTGTTCTTCTGCATCCCATCTTATGGTATGGCACTATTTTTTGAAACAGCAGACACAGTTTTTCTCTTCATAAGATGTCTCAGAATACACAATAGAGTTAGCAAAGATAATCCATGCAGTATCAGAACTATTCTAAGGCAGAACTTTTTTATTTAAATTATGTATTATATATATGTATAGGTTTCCAAAAGTAATATGTATATTTTTACCTTTCCAAAGGTGTAAATACAGCAAACTGTGGATGAGTACTTTCTTGGTGGTCTTTCTTATCTTATGCTTTATTTAGATAGACAAAAAACCCCAAACTCTTTCCTGAAGATGTGTGAAATTAAACACTAGCATTGAATGACACTCTGTGAATCTGACTGTAATCCACCTTGAAAGGATTTTGAATTTGATTTACATTATTAGAAATTAAACTATCTTAGAATTATCTCACTCTAACTTATTTTCTTTATGTAAGATGCTTCACTCTGTATTTAGTATGCAGAAAACAGAATGTTTGTTGTTTATACTGATAAGAATGTTCTAAGCTTTGTACTGTAAAGAAGGTACCTTATTGTAGCGGAGGACATTTTAAACTTTCCTTTAGTTTTAATTTTTCGAAGAGGTTCTAGTATCAAAAGTGTGTTAATTAAAGAGCAAAAGGAGCTCATGAAGCTCCTGGAGTGAGTCCAGTAGAGGGTGACAAAAATGACTAGGGAATTGAACCATCTGTCTTATGAGGAAAGGCTGAGGGAGCTGGGCCTGTTTAGCTTTGAGAAGAAGTGACTGAGATGGGATGTCCTCAATGTATATAAGTAACCGAAGGGAGAGTGTCAAGTGGATGGAGCTGGGCGATTCTTGGTGGTGTCAAACAATAAGGCAAGAGACAAAGGGCAGAAACTGATGCACAAGAAGTTCCACCTGAATATGAAGAAGAATTTCCTTATTGTGCATGTGATGACGCATTGGAACAGAACCCAGAGAGGTTGAGGAGTCTCCCTCACTGGAGATATTCAAGAACCACTTGGGCACAATGGTGCCAGGTCTAGAATGACCTGTTTGAGCTGGGAGTTTGGACCAGATGATCCTCAGCGATCCCTTACGACCTCTTTCATTTTGTGATTCTGTGGTTTCTTGAAACATTACAACAATTTGGAGAAATCTTGAGTTGGTCCATTAAGATACAGGAAAAGGATTTTAAACTGTCACAATCAACACTGTCACGCAGTGTGACAAGTCACTTAAGAATGCTGACTTTTTCCTTTTTTTTTTTTTTTAATAACTGAGAAAGCTGTATGTCAGCCATAACACTACTTAAAGTCACTGTCATACACACAAAGTCTATAGCTTCAGTGTGATTTGCAGAAGCAGCGGAAATGGCTGCTGTCAGCTTCAGAACAGATGAGGAACGAAGTCTGTCACGAACTCAGAGAACTTAATATATCACTAAAGACAGTTAATTTAGCAGCCAGGACCCATGTAGGCAACAGAATTAATAGCAAGTCTGTTCAGCGATGATGTTCTCCCTGCTGTGCCACTGGGAATGCAAGTCAATATTCTGATTTCAGCAATGCTTTCTCCACGGTCTGCTCTGGCTCTACTCCCCAGTAGCATACATCTCCCTTTCTGTCATGGTAGCCAGCCACCATGTTTCTAAACTTATTATGTGTGTATTTTGATTAAGCAGTGTTCTAAATCTGTGGAGTGAGCTGACTGAAATGAATTTTGGGGTTAAAATGTGAAATAGACCCAGGAGCGATTCAAAATCCTTTTATAGTTGGACCCTTGTATTCCATTTAGAAAGTATTGTATTTTCTCCTGACATCTTCTGGCCTTTTATGTGAAGTAAAATTAAGAAAATAGCTGACCAAGGACTTTTGCCATCGGTGTATCATGACTGTGTAGTGATAAGCATACTCTTGCAACATTTCTAAGTTTATTTTCCAAACTCTTCTTGAGATGCTTTTTTTCTGTCAAGAGATGCCTTTGCAATACTGCTGGAATTAACTTCCCAAATATACATCTGGATAAAACAGCAGGAAATACAAATAAAACACGAAAAGCCATTAGCAAGTTTCTAGCCAGGCTACCTCAAATAACAGCTTGCTTTGTGGAGACTTAAATTGTCATATCCTGAAAGCAGTTTCATCTGTGTTGATTGATACATAATCCCTTCCACATACTTAAAATGCTGGAAATGCAAACAGGAGTTTAACACACCAAGCAAATAACAATATTTCTAAAATATTTGTCTATTGCAGAGGTGGTTTAATATTGTATTTGTAAACAATAACGTTTTGAAAATTGTGAAGATTTTCTTTAGATTAGAACTACTACTAGAATATTAGAGTTATGAACCAAAATACTAAAATTTGCTAAAATATCTTTTGATGCATGTCTTTAGTTGTTTCAGTGCAAATATGTGTTTAAGCAGCCTTATTTCAGAGCTAGAGTAACATATTGATTTAAATTTGACATATTTCATTTTCTTCCTTCCTTCCTTTCTTTCTTTTCTTTCTTTCTTTCTTTCTTTCTTTCTTTCTTTCTTTCTTTCTTTCTTTCTTTCTTTTTCTTTATTTCTTTCTTTCTCTCTCTCTTTATTTTATCTGTTTTCTTTATTCTCTCTCTT
>JAYRBT010000082.1:96708686-96732532 GCA_036023395.1 Myiotriccus ornatus
TTCTTTCTTTCTTTCTTTCTTTCTTTCTTTCTTTCTTTCTTTCTTTCTTTCTTTCTTTCTTTCTTTCTTTTTCTTTCATCCTTCTCTTTCTTTATTTATCTCTCTCTTTCTTTCCTCACTTTTAACTTGGTTGGATAAATTCGGACAGTTTTACTTTTTTGATGAAAAGTGTCATATTGGGTGTTAGTCCTGTAGTTTTATACATCTTCCCTGGGAACTCAGTCCACCAACTGGAGCTCCATATGCAATGCAGGTACTCTCCATAACCACAACTGTATTTTTCAATGAGTGCAGTCATAGGCTTGAAAAAATAAAAACAATTTAGATATGTAGAGGGAAGGTTACATGAGCTGGTATAACTGACATATGATAAATGACAAAAACTAGGTAAGATTTCAGGCATAAAAGCCCTCTAAAGAGTTCACGATGTGAAATGGAAACAACACAAGCTAAGTCCAAGATGAGAACAATTGCTCTGACACATAAGAAATGTGTCAGAGAGATCATCTGAAGAGAAAAAGATGACTTTGGACACCTTGGAGTAGTAGAAGTATTATGAAGGGGAAAATAGCTGATATGGTGGCAATTTTTTCCTAAGGGAATGCTAACATTTTATTCATAGCCTGTGGAACATAAAGATATTAAGGATGGAGGAAGGAAGGATCAGAAGAGAGAAATATTGTTAAGTATTAGTGGAATCTCTACAGAGATTTCTGAGCACTGGGAATGGCAGCAAAACAGGGAGGGATATTTCTATGGAAGATGCTTTCCTGCTGGTAGCTGTTGCTCTACCTTTGCTTGTGTGTGTTCATCACATTTTCCAGCCTGTGAGACAGAGGATGGATGACAACAGCCCTGAGGGCTCTGACAATGCTCAGGGATAGCAGCACGTGAGGGCAGCCACACTGCCAAAGTAGGGCTGTTCAGGGCATCTGAGCTCTCTCTAAGTATTTGGGACTTTGGTGTTAAAAAGAAGACCTTTTACCTTTAGTATGTAAGAAGTTAGGAGAGGATTTTGAAGATTATGCTTTTCAATACAGACATTTGAATTTTCTGCAAGTCCTTTGTGAATTTGGGCCACAGTAATCTTTTCTTTGTTTTTCTTGTCTTTGAAACTCAATATATACTTCTGTCACATATTTAAGATCAGCATGAAAACTTTGTGCCAAAAGAGAATTTAGTTCTAGATAAGCTTTCAATATTAAAAATATTTTTTTACTAACTTTTGGGAAGTATGACCTAGTAATAACTCAAACACATGGACTGGATGATCCTTATGGGTCTCTTCCAACTCAGCATATTCTATGATTCTATAACCATTAAGAAATACACCTTGCCATGGCCATATACTGACACGAAAGAAAATACCAGAGGAAAAAATCCTATATTAGGTCATCATCATACTTCTAAAATAATGTAATTCTGTTATTGTGACTCTTGCATGGTGTCACTTTATCTGTTCTTTAGTACAGCTGTTTACATAAACACTTCAGCGTAAAACTGGCTCGTTTCCGTTTTGCATATTGCACTTGCTGAAATATTTTGTTCTTGTACTTCCAAGTCTTGCATTTATGTTCTTAGAAACCTTGAATAACAAATATTTTATTAGATATGCATCACCAGTTTTGTTTTTCCCCCCCCCTTATGTACTTCAGAATTTTAAAGATTTCTCAACTTTATGAAATGAGCGTCTCATTTTACCTCTGTAATTTTTCTTTCCCTCCTCCTATTTTAATTTTTCTCTCTCTTCCCATACTTTCTTGTATTTTTCTTGCTTTTGCCATCTTCCCCTCAAACTCTTTTCTTTTTTTGATTTATTTATTCACATATTCTCCCATTTCTTTTCTCCAACATTTTGTGCTTCCTCCTTTATCTGAATAGTTCTTTCAAAATCAGAATTCAACATCTTGTGACAGGACATGTTCATGATGGAAGAAGGGAATATTGCTAATTGCTACTTTGGTGAAATGACTGGGAAGGAAAATAACAAAATTTCTAGATTAAAAAAATAAAGAAATAATTTTGAGAATATAAAGAGAAAATAGAACACATTTTTTCATTTCCTGAAACCATCTTACCTACCAGTCTTCAGACAAGAAAGGCTTAGAAGGGTTTGGGATAAGAAACATAACAAGATTTGAGTATTCTACTACTGTTGAGAATGTGCACGTTATTTAGGATGACAAAGAAGTAAAAGGTAGACTTTTATTTGAAAAAAAAAAAAAAAAAGCAGAAGGAAAAATAATTTGGAAACCTAACAACACAAAGTCATATTTGCTAACCTCAATATAGACTTTACTAATCAGAGAATCATAGAATGGCTTGTGTTGGAAGGAACCTTAAAGATCATCTAATCCCAACTCCCTTGGTATTGGCAGGGACACCTTCTACTACACCAGCTTGCTCAGAGCCCCATCCAACCTGGCCTTGAACTCTTCCAGGGTTGGGCATCCACACCTCAGCACGCCCTGTTCCAGCGCCTCACTACCCTCATAGTCTTCCTAATATCTAATCTAAACCTACTCTCTTTCAGTTGAAAGCCATTCCTCCTTATCTGTCACTACATGCCCTTGTTAATAGTCTCTCTCCATAATCTTTCAGTCCGTACTGGTTGCCTTTTATTTTCCAAATGAGAGTCGCTATTGTCTTTCCAAGTGATATCTAGGCTTTTTTTGTTTTCCTGAACATTTACGGCCCTAAGGAGTAAAAGTACCATAATGAATGAAATTCTAGGTGAGTTTTCAAAAAACTTGTACACACATAGATGTTGTAGTTAATATTTTCAAAGGCTCCTGGAGCAATTTATGTTATTTAGGTTAAATTACTTTCTGGATGTGTCAGTTAAGTTGGATTGTCCTCTAAATTTCTTCCTTCCATAATATCCCATTTTTCTAGCCATAACTTTGACAAAAGGAGTCCACCTGCATTTATTAGAGTCTAGGTAACCACTAAACTTGCCTACTTTCCTTAAAAAGCATATACAAAAACACTGGCTTGTGAAAGAACTGATTGGTGAAATGTCGCTGTTTGGTATCACAGAATCACAGAATGGGTAAGGTTGAAAGGAACCACAGTGGTCTAACCTCCCTGCTCAAGCAGAGTCATCCTAGAGCACATTGCACAGGATTGCATCCAGATGATTCTTGAATACCACCTATCTACACCTGCATTGCTATGCAAAAGTATATGTATATATAATTGGCATCTCAATCTTGTGTGTGGCCTGTACATGAGTACTCTTTTAATTTTAAAATTAATTAACAGTACAGAATACATATGTCATTCACAAGTTTTCCTTGGGTCAATCGAACTAAAAGCCTTTTGCCTTTAGTAAGCTTTCAAAGTCATCTCTATCCAACACTATTCAGTATTATTTTCTTTGTTTATTACTCATACAGTGGTTAGAAGTAGCCATGCTGCCAGCATGAAGTAATGTTCAACACAGTGATCAGCTTAGTCTTGTTTTAGGATTGAAAAATGACAAGAAAAGAAGAAAAGGTCTCAAAAAGGGGAGGCTAATAAATGACATTTGTATCTTAGGGAACTTGTACACTCACCTGGGACTTCTATTTATTTCATTGCCTAAGCAGAGATTCAGTTGAATAACATGCAAAAATGTCTTGAGAACCATTTCTGAAACAGTTGTCCTTGCTTAATTGAATAACAACTGCAACAAAAAATCTTGATAACTGCTAGATATTAGTTGCAAGAAAATGACTCTCCTGCTTAGAAGTGAGGAAAGCTATGTGAAAGACATAAGAACTTTTTGGAATTTTGTCCACAGTGAGAGGAGAATCTTATGTTCATAGGTCTGACAGAAATATGCTGTTTTATTAAAATTATATATTAGTATTTATACGTAGTTGAACTATATGCATAGCATACAGGTAGTTCACAGGACATATAAAACCACATAAAATCCTGCGTGCATATATGATGTATTATATGTAGAGAAATATAGAATGGACAGTATTGAAAATACCCAAAATGTGGTCACTTCTGCTGTAAGAATTATTTTATCATGATAATGAAGAACCTCTTGCTTCCTATTCTAGTCTTTTATTTTAATCATTTGAAGCACTCAACCTAAATTTCACTTCACTATGTGTTGAGCTTCTATCTCAGAAGCTGTAGGCTCTCTTTCTTTGCTTATCACACTCATGAAGTGTAAGAATGTGTGGGAAGATTTTTCAGAACTCATACCAAATATTTTATGTAACAGTATTGTAAAAAATATATGACAATACCTTTCAATCTGCCTATTGTAGATTTTCTCTTAAAAAAAAGTAATTTTTTGAGATTGAGAACAATACCATCCTTAGGAAGTCTGTGCATAACTAACCGGGACTTTTCCAACTCTCTCAATCTTTTATACCTGGAGTGGTCCTCAGAAAAAACAGTTTCTATGACATATATGAAGTTTGGAATAAAACTTTCTTTTGTAATAAACAAAAACTTCTCTCTTTTTGTCCAAACTCTTCCCTCACAGCATGCAACAAGGGAGAAGTCTTTTCAAACATTCAGATTGCTTTTTATTTACCAACCAAGAGACAAAGTAAGAAGTAATCTTTAAAATAGGTAAGGACCAAATAAAAAGAATTCCCATAGATAAGAAACAGACATCTTGAGTTGCCCATCAAAATTAATCACAAAGCATCTAAGACTCTGGAAAATATTCATAATGAAATGAGAAACATTTCTAAAGTAGGCAGCAAGACCCTCTGAGTCTAGATATAAGCAAAATGTGAAGGTCTACAAATTCAGATTTGTTGTAGAAAATCTGCACTCCACTTGAACTTTATATATGATGAGCATTTTTAATCTTTTTGTTATAGCTGTCTGTCAGACTCTTCTGCTTGTCTCTTTCCATTTCTACATTACTTATGGCAACGAAGAACTGCTCTCGTATATTGTCAAAAAGGTCTCAGATGTTCATTTGTGAAAGATTCATGTTTGAAAATGAAATCTTCAGAATACAACTGGAATTGTATTTTGTCAGGAGAGGAGAGGACAGGACAGGAGAGGAGAGAAGATGTGGAGAACTGGTTCTGTGAAGTCAGTCTGGAAACTAGATTAATTTCCAGATAGGAACCTGCTGTGAAAACTTCTTAGTTTAGTGATTATATAACTAAATGGAAGATGTGACTCTAGATCCAGGTGAATGATAAGTAAATCTGAAAAGAAGTGCAGGACAGCTGTTTCTATGTTCTTTTCCAATGCCCTCCATGCAAAATACATAAAAATGGGTCTTTCATAATAGAACTTTCTGCTTTAGCACCCATCATGAAAAAGTAGGATCAGTCTCTGTACTTGAGCACTGTACTTTGTGACTCCTGTGGCACAACATGCTTACATGAGTCCTAGTCTTTCATTTAACTCTTTGACATACGAAGTTTCCAGATTTCAGGTAAATGCTGAGGACTTAGATTCCTATTTGATTTTATCATCTACCTTCCTTTCACTGCTGTAAATAACACCTTTAGCTTGAACCTTACTGCTTCCTGACACTTCTGGCAAGTGTGATTGTCTTACCTTCTGTGCTATTTCGGGTGTATCCTGAAGTATCGTTTTTAACTGCTGCTTCCTACCTTGTCATCCTTTCATCTTTGTTACACTAGATGACACCTAAGTCAAAGAAGAGGAGGAATGCAGACATTTATCTAGGGTGCAGAACGCACAGCACGTTCTGGAGTGGGGTTTCTGACTGGGATGAAGTTGGGCTGTGAGGCTAAGACATGGCTCTCAGTGCCTCTGGAGTATCCCCCAGCCCCACAGGAGTGCTCTGTGGACAAACAACACATATATTCTCAGGTATTGCTTAGAATGGGAACAGCATAATATGGGTGATGACAAATCATCATTCAGCTGGTGAAGTGCATCGTAACTATTTTGCTTTGAGGAGGGATAAGTAAGCTGTTACTGCTCCAGGGAAGTAGAAAGAATGGCTGCAGTTGTACTGTGCCATTAGTCTCATAAAAAAAGAAAAAATGAGGTCATTCCAGCTGAGAATAAACAAAATGTCTTAAAGGCTTGACTTAAAACTAATGCGTTATCAAATCTCTTTAAGATTGACGTTGAACTCTCTTTGAAATAGTTTGTGTGGTAAAGTCAACTGGTTCTGCTAAGAGCTTCCATGCACATGGCCTAGAATTTTAATTTAGCATTTTCTCCCATGCAGTGATGCTCACAGGAACTGAGTTAAAGTTCAGCAGTTTTACTTGTTCAGTGATACTGTGAAAAAAATAAGAATTTCAGTATAAACAATCTCATATATAATGGACTGAATTAAAAAATCCCTAAGAAATTTTGAAATTAATTGGTTTGCTGTATAGACTCATTCTTTATTTGTAGGTGAGAATTTTCAGTAACACTATGGCAACTTAAAGAGCTAATAGAAGTGAGATGAATTGTGTGCTCTCAGGAAAATTCATCCAAAATCTATTGAATTCAATCTAAATCTTTCTACTGAGTCTGATGGGCTCAAGAGGAGGCCTATCTTTTAGGATATGATAGATTAAAGAGCAGCTCTTCAGATATCTAAAGTTTCTAGGCCACTTAGAAGATCATATTTTTACCGAAGAGAAAAAGAGAGGAGAGGTTTGATGGTTTTTTTAAACTTCTTTTCAGGAATTAAATTGAACCTATATTAAAGCTGGCAGACAATGCATGATATAGGTGAGGGAGAAGTAGAGATAAAAAGAACCCTGTTCTTCCTTGTCTTTCTTCTTGTCACTTAACCACTGTAGTCGAGCTTGGAAGTGCCAAGGTGAATATGAGTGAGTCAAACTTGATAGGTAGTAAACAACTGCGTCCCTGCACTTGATGAGAGCTTTTTATAGCACCACTTTTGGAGCTGCTTCAGATGTGAACTTTTCTGGTGTTGCTTTAACTTCTTCACTGGAAAAGGAGTGAGAACAAAGGGCGTACGAGATGCAGAGTTTACAACAAGGCAAAAAAATAGTTTGTCTAAATGTTTCTGTTGTGGATGTACACTGAAAAATGTGTTTATTTGATGAAATATTAAGAGACATAGGAAATCAAGAATCAGGAGAAGGAAAATATTTTGTGTAGCTTTGTATGGGAAAATGGAAAGTTTTAATATATATTATTCCAGAGTAAATCAAGTCTTACATCAAAGACTGAAAGATCTATAAGGGACCATTTAACTGACAATAGCAACTGCAGACTAAGGATATCTGTAGGCAACAAGAAAAGGTTTTTTTAGGTCTTTAGTAAAACAAGGTTTCAGTTTCTCACACACTCAAACTGCTGAGTATCTCTTTTCACGTAAGTGGTGTGACCAAGCAATTAGATTCTGGTCATGGCTTTTCCTCTGGAGTTCTCATTCTGATACTCCTAGCAAGGTTATTTGATTGAGATCTCTTGGCATATATATAGTAAGGCTCTGTAGTGAGAAAATAATTTTCTTGTGAGAAACATCAGATGGAAATATTACACATGATTTTGCATTTTTTCAAATTTGTGCAAACTCTGTACAATGGGTGAAGATAACACTGTTTAGTTATCACTTGTGTAACACAGCTGACACAGTTTCTTAGTGTGCCTTCTGGCAAAAGGAGGAAGTAATTGCTTTCTTCCACGAAGATTTAACTGGGGATAATTTTCAGAGCTCTCTTTCTTCTAGGTGTTTGAGCTAAGACTCTGGAAAGCAGAGGTTTTCCTGTGTTATTGACCTAGTGGGGAGCTACTTGAGGGCATACACTCTACAAATAAACAAGCTCGGTAGAGCTCCATTTCACTACTTTTCCTTCTATTACAAAGTTGCCTCTAAAAGCCCAAAATACCAGATACTGCTTTACAAAAGGACAACAATCGAATATACTCCACATCGTTTTGCCAGAGCTTGAGAAATACGAAAGCATCAGAGGTAAAGAAAGAAGTTAGCTTGCTTAAAATGTCAAGGGCAGAACAGAAGAGGATGAACTTCATTCTATGCTATAATAACCCCAAGTGGACCAGCCATAAGGCAGCTCTATCTTGCTATTTGTACAGTGGTCATTAGAAACGTTGGAAATTGAAAAGTGTTGTCAATAAAAAACCCATAACTCTGAAGTTTTTTCTGGGTTTTGTTTGTTTGCTTTTGGTTTTTTTTTGTTGTTGTTGTTTGTTTTTTGTTGGTTTTTTTTCTCTTTTATCTGTTTTTGCTGATTTAGAAAGGCAGAGGAAAATATCTTGTGAAAATATCACCTAATTATATCTAAGGAACTCTGGTTTCCCAAGTTCAAAAGTGACTAAAACCATCTGAATAATAACCTTACTTTACATTAACTTATTCAAAATTATTCTGGGTTTATATTCCATATGCAGTCTCTCACTGATAGTTTTAATGGAGAAAAATTCAAAGTTTTTTAGATCTTATGGGCTCCTTATCATCCACAAGCTATCTCAGGACCCCTCTTCGAAAGTAAATGGAAATCTTCTGCCATTTAGAGAGTATGTTGCTGGCTTTCATCACTCCACGAATTGAAACATACTAATTCACTGAGGGAAGCAAGAATGCTAGTTCCACCTCAATTCCTCCTAGTCCTCCATCAGCAAGAGGCAAGTTGCATGCATACAGAGTCTGCTTTCTCTTTCCATACTCGTAAGTCTGCATCCAACTTTTGGAAAATTACACATAGCTAAGTGTGGAGAAGCTAAACTTTCTTTCCTCCTTAATAATCTGAATAGCTATGGTAGCTAAGTAATAATGCAGTTCACATGGCTAGAACTTAGATTAACTTTAAAACTTTGACAGGGAAGGATGTGAAATCAAAAAATAAATGATTGAGAAGGTAATTTTAGAATTGTCAATCTGGGAAAGTGAAAACAGTGACAGTACAACCCTGAGTTTAGCTCAGTTATTTATAGTATGATGCTAATAACACCAAGGTTGTGGGTTTGATCCCTGTATGGGCCATTCGCTTAAGAGTTATACTCAGTAATCCTTGTGGGTCCCTTCCAACTCAGAATATTCTGTGAAAATTTCTGTAAAATCATTCTCTATTTTTTGCCAAGTCTGATTTCAGAGAAATCCGAAGAGTCCTGTTCTGAAAGTCCTTGAGTGCCTGCCAGCTTAGTGGCACAGATGGGGTGATGAAGCATTTCAATTTTCATCTACTGAACTAGGAGCCAGACTGGCCGTTCTGTGACCGAGAGCCTTACATAGAATTCTGAGTTGGATTTGGGATTACAATTGAGAATAATATGGGAGCACAAAACCAAAATAAATTATACTGAAGATAGTTTGGAATTGCAAAATATTTAAGTTTTCTGTGAGTAGGTATAACTCCTTTGACTGCCCTGCTTAGGAAGGAATAGACCTATCTTTGAAATTATGTAGAACAAATCTGTGTCTTTACAAGAAATGTGAAAAGTAATTTTGAATATGTAGGAACCCTGGGGTGAATAAAACAAACTGCAAAAGTTTATTCTTCCTTTGCCGAGTTATAGTTGTCATTTTGGTGAATAAGTAATTATCTTTTCAAAGGTATTACTCTGATATCTATAAACTCTTGCTCCATATGGACTAGCATACAGGTTTGTCAATCAGATTCCATTAAGGAAGGAATTCAGCGTTCTACACAGAAAGCAAAAATGAAGATATTTCAGGGATAAAAATACAAAAGAGAGTGCAGGTATGTGGCCACCTGTTAGTGAACATCTTACTAGACTTGCAACTAACAGAAAACTTCATGTTTACTCCTGAAGTAACTTCTTGCCACTATTATAAAAAACCTTAATTTGCAAATAGGTCTTACATTAACAAAGGTAAATGTCCCTTTATTTTTTAACTATGAAATTTACTTAAAAAGCATTTCCATCTCTTAATAAAATATTATCTCCTTTTTCAAACTAAAGTCAATGTCCTTTTTCAGATGAAAGTCAATTTCCTTTTACAGCTCCTTCTGGTAAATAACTGTTTAGTTAAAACTCTTTGGTAAATTTCCAGTGTGCTGGAAGTAAACTGAAATGATTAAAACAGAAAAGTTGTGTGGGACTTTGTAGATAAAATTTCAAGCCCACAACAGGCAACTCAGAAAATTTTGACTGGGGATTTCTTTTGGTTTTCATAACAAAGACTACTGCAAAATATTTCAAGATGAAATGAGCAGCGCTAGATGCTTTTCTTGTTAAAAGGAAAATTCTGTGCAGCATGCATAAGTTTGGAGATTCCTGAGGTTGCTGCAGAAACACACAAATTTGTATGCTTACTACAAAGAGTAGATAATAATTTTTATTTTCCATTGTAAATCTCTTAATATAGTCAGATCTGAAAACATTTCTTTTGTAATTTTTGTCTTTATTCTAGCCAAAGGCTTCTGAATTTGTCAGTTTTTTTCAAAATCATAGAAGTGTACTGTTGAAAAGAACCTTAGATGTTCACTAGTCCACCTTCTAGGATGACCAAAATTAATTTTTAATAAAACTGATGGTGTCAATAACTCCAATTTGCATGCGTAATGCTAGAAAATTTGAGCCTAATACATTCTTTCTAGCTGCTTAAAAAATAACTAAAAAGTGCTAATACTACCTGTAGAAAGTATGGGTAAATAGAATCAAGAGCTTTTTATTTTTTTTCTTTTTCTTTTAATTAAAAATTCAGAAGTGTCTTTTTCTTTTAATTTTAGATTTGCTGGGAGATCTCAACCAATAAAGGCACAATGTGTCTGTGAAATATAAAAGACTATGCTGCGTATTGAACCAGCTCTAAAACCACATAACACAGCAGCACTGGTTTTGCAACACCTGCAGAGAATCAGGCTGTGATACAGGGTACATTGCATAAACTTTTAAACTTATCTAGATTATCTGCTCAGGTTGAAACATTGAATTCAGGCTCTAATGTGCCTTTTGTTCAGGCTACTGAAATCTTTAACGTAGGCTTAAGTTATTCTAGTCCTTGTCCTTAAATTAGCTTGTCATTCTTTTCAGTGTAGAGAAATGAGTGCCTCCTTAGGCCACATTAGTGTACTTGAGTGGGTGAAGCTCCGCCTAGTCTATTTCAAGTACTTAACCATCCTTCTCTCTTTGCAAATCACACGCTGAAATTTCTTACACATTTAATTTTAAAGCAGAATTTGTCAGCCTCAGCAGTTCTCAACTCCCACTTTACAACTTGTCAAATGACATTAAAATAATAATAATAAAAAAACCAACAAAAAACCCCCCACATCCCCGGAGATTTACTTTTTGTTAAAAGGAAGCTGAAAATCAGCTTATCCATGTCAATAATAAAAAGAAAATAAAATCATAATAAATTAACATGCTAAAAAGAAAAAGGATGAAAAGAAAACAGTGAATGCTAATTTTAGCACTAACTTGCTAAAAAGACTAAATACCACATATAGAATTGTAATTATTAAAAGGGAAAACTATCCCTTTGTGACATAATGTCCATTCAAGCTGCGCTTGACATAATTATAACTTTATGAATGCAAGGTTGAGTGACTATGATAGAACTTGGTTAATATTTTTGTATTAAGCTGTCATGCAAATTAATAAGACCTTGCTCTCTTTTTTATTAAAAACAAACAAACAAACAAACAAACCCCCAAACTGGTTTTTTTTGCCTTTTTTTTTTAGATTTAAAATCATTAGTTTTGGTGAGTCTTTCTGACTTTAAAGCAGGAAAGACTAAGTAAGAATCATGATATTCAGAGAACAAAAAAAAAACCCAACATGTTCGTATGGAGTAAACAAGCTCAAAATTCAGAAGACCGCAATCCGAGCTTTTAACACTACTGTTCTCTAAGTTCCACTGCAATGTAGAATTATCAGTGTCTTCTAAATAGTAAATGAATGAGGAGAAAAAGAGTATTTCTCCCTTCACCTCTTTTTAAATGTTCAGGTGAACCTTCACAGACCCATCACCTGGTGCTTTCGGCCGTCACAAATTGACCTCAGATTAAGTTGATTTAGATATTCTTAGAGTTGAAAATTATGTGCTAAAGAGAATGTCCAAGAACCTTAGTTATAAAAAACCATTAAAATTTGTTACTGTGATACCTGCTTTTATGTCCACAGTTCACATTGTATCAAGTGCTTACCCCCCCCTCCATCTCCCCCTTTTTTTTTAGGTAGGAGAAAGACAATGGTGAAAGTGGTACTTAAAGATGAGAGGTCATAATAAGAAGATTTATTGATGCCGGTCACAAGAAGTTTCAACTAAAATGAAAGTACTTTAAAATAATATGAACAAAATAATTTGCCAGAGAAATTTTATGACCGATTAGCTACTGCGAGAAACAGTTCACAAAAACAGCCACTGGAAATAACTTCTCTTACTTCCTATATGAAGCACATGAAATTTTACTTTTTCCTGTATAGATTTTTCTAAGGATGCCCTCATCCTCACCTTGAATAATCCCATTTTCTCTGAGAACTGAAGTAGCTATGCCAGATCTCACTGAAACAGCTGCTGGATGCCATGTCTGAAGTTTACTCTGGGTCAGTATGCAGGCTCTGCTGGATTCGCCTGATTGATCAGACAGGTCTATGATGGGCTGTTCAGGGCTGAAATAATTTTGTTTTCAAGGTTTTAACCTCTATGAATATAGAAGCATTTGAAAGCATAAACATGATGTAAAAATGGAAACAGCACAGCTAGGAGGTTTTAAATGAATTTCTCCTGTGTCTGACGATGGACTTCTGTTCCATCTACACCTGCAGTGAGGTTTGGGCCTTCATCACCGACCACGGAAACCTCAAAGAGAAAAAATCTCAAAATGGATTATCTGGCGTCTAAGAAGGTACAATCTTCAATTACATTTTTTGGTGTTCCAGGATCCATGACCCATGTTTCATCTATACTTTTGTTTGAGCTCACGGATTATTCTTTCCCTCACTGATGAGAATAATACAGTCTCTATTTCTCTCCTCTCTTCAGCTGCCTAGTTTCAGAAATTGCATCAGAAAACAGCATCTTTTAAATCTGTCTTCTGTATGTCAGTATACCTAATTAATATTTAATTATATTTTTAATAATATTATTACACTAATTTAATATAAAATAAATCTATATTTTTGCCATCCCTGTCTTCCTTAGACCTTATTTAATATTTTTGCATGGTTGAACATTAGGGACAAGCAGAATTTAGAATTATGATGAACAGAAACAACCCTGTCCATAGAAAGTACGGTCACATAAATTTGAGAAAAATAGGTTAAAAATAAGTATTTAGCAAATGCATTCAGTAGAATACAGAGCATTTGAGTCAGTGTCTGCATAGATATATGAGGAATAACACTAGAAAATTCATAGGATTGTTAGCAAGTAGACTAGCATGTTCATTATTAATATAGGAAGAAATATATACAGAGTCTACAGGCCCTAGGGGGAGAAACCATCTTTTGAAATTGTCTAGTCTATAAACTCTTGCTATAGCAAAAAAAGCTGGACAGACATTATGGCACCATCTTATCAAGTGGTTGCCAAGGTAACCTTGAATGAATGTGCAAGAACAGGACAACTCATCACTTTCCTAGGATGCGTGGAGCACACAGAGGGAATATCACTACTTAGAGGTCACAGTATAAGGTAGTCTTCTGGTTACAATGGAGTGAGCAGGTAATTAGACAAACCAAATTATTGCAGGTCCTTAGCTGTGTTGGAATAAATCTAACACATCTGACCTCTTGCTATTTGTAATTTTTAATTTTGTCTTTACCTTTGGGATGGTAAATAAATAAATAAAATACAAAAAAATTATACATATATATGTTTATATGTATAAAAAATATATACAAAACATTTGTGTTTTTGAAATGCAAATGTAGTGCTTTCAAAGCTGAAAATATGAATTATTTTTATTATGCTTACATTATATTGCATGGTAAGATATGCGGGTATCCCCAGAAATGTCAAGACAGTGGAAAGAATTTAAAAAAAGTTTATTTAGAAGACCAGAACACAAAAACCTAACAGTGAGGTTTGTGCACTGGGCCTCAGGGAGGTAAAGGTGAGTTCCGGCCTCTCAGGGCCCCTTTTATCTTCTCTGTTTATCTCCTGTCTTCCCAAGGCCTCAGTGTATATCTGTAAGGGCAGTCTCTCTCCTCTCACACATCAGAGAGGCTGAGAACTTCTCTTGCTATGCAGGGGTGGAGAGAAGAAAGCATTGAAACTGCCTTTGAGAAGGAGTTACCATTTAGGCAGAGAGTCTTCCTAGTGAAAACTGAGTCCCTGAGTTACTAATTATTCTGAAATTGTATCTATCCCTACAGTATGTGTAAGAAATCTACAAATTTTCACCCCTTATTTGGTTCTCAATCTGTGTAAATTTAGAGGAATTAATTCTGACCTTTTTCATTTTAACTATATCAAAACCGTTCGTACTTAATCAAGCTTAAATTCCTACTCTGATCATCATAAGATTTTCTTTTCAGAGTTGGCTTGCATTGAAACTGTTGAAAGTGCAGGCAGCATAAACCCGTGCCCCATTAAAAAAGTTTAAGTAGGCCTATAATTTAATATTTTGGCAAGACCTAAAAACCAAATTTTAAGTCTGGACACTTTTTGCTAAGCAAGCATATGATGACAAAAACTGTTTTTTCCGTGTGGGAGCACCACATTGCTCCAGGGCCTCCCTTATCAGTGTGTACATCTTTCTCTGTGTCTTGCTGTGTCTGAACTGAGCAGAGGCACTCGACCTGGAGCCTGTGCCATACCCTAGAAGCAATAGCTGGGTATGCTCTGCAAGACGTCCATGTCTCTTTACTTGCCTTTTAACTTAGCCTGAACTCCTCACCCTTCAGAAAAGAGAGGTGAAATGTGATTATAGCCAATTGTTAAAGGGAGATGTGGTTTATAGCCAATTGTTAAAGGGAGATGTGGTTAGGCTTTTGACCAGATTAACAGGAAAAGGGCAGGGACTGGGGGAGAAAGGTTACATTGAATGGCACTGTTGCGTTTCACCTAAGAGGGGCTTACATTGTGCTTGTCACTCTGCTTTGTAGAAACTCATTTAGCATTTACCTCATGCTGATCTACTTCTCAGAAGTGCTAGTTCTTGAAGGGATAACCTAAGAACCAAGAAAATCAGTTAATGTAATTTCTTTATAAATTACTGAAGCAGCTTTGATCTAGTTCTGAAGATTTCTGTGAAAATATGTAGAAATACTGCCCGTATATAAGCCTGTGAAAAGTGACCCCATAGCTTTGTTCCTATAGAAAGAGCTTGTCATAACATAAATCAGCTGTGGTATGATTCCCCAAGATTTGGTGCAGCAATAAAGGTATAAAAATAAACTAGTCACCATCAGGTTTACCAAAGCAGTGATAGGAAAAATATGGTGGAATTAAAGACTTCTGTGACATACACGAATGTTTTCCTTGTGATAAAAAGACTTGTCATCGTTGATGGTTGTTGTTATTGAAAAAAAAAATTGGAAGCTAACACAATGATTCCTCACAATTCACTACAACAAAATCAAAATGGGCACAAATGTCTTTAATGCATTATGTCAGTATCCTGAATCCACATTTTATCAACAGTTTTCCACTCTTTCTCTGTGTTTCTCCTATTCTTTTCTCATGATTTGTAATCATTTCTTAGATTAATGAGAACTTAATTCCTACTAAACCTTTCAGGATAATAGTGCATGTACACAGATTTGCACAAAAAGTAGATCATTCACAATATCAACAGATTCTTGTCACGAACATCTGATAGCATCACAATAAAAAAATATGAATCAGCTTTGAACAAAGTTTTCAGGTCCCAGGAGAGCTCATGGAAATTAATAAACTGCCTGCACCTATTGTAGAGAGTAATTCTTTGGTCAGCTAGAAAAATTCCTACCTTGTTTAATAAATTCCTGAGAGTAAATTAGAAAAACGTTTTGTAATTTGCCTTATTCATCAAACTGAGGATATAGTCACATTCAGAAATAAGAATGAATCTTCAGGTAGGTGTGTGATTTTGGGGGATTTTTCTTTGGTTGGTTGTTCGGTTTAGTTTGTTTTTTCCAGTGACATTGTGTTAGATAAGCATAATAGCTTCTCAGAAATATCTGTTAAAGCAAATGAAAGACAGCTTACAACTGAAAGAAGAATTTGAGCTAAATCAATCACATTGATGATAATAAGTTTGTGGTGGATTTAGGAAACATTTCACAAAATTTCAAAGAAATATATTTAACAATTATAGGAGTAGATGAGAAACTTTATATATTATATCATTATCAGTATAAAATATAATGAAATAATCATAGGATCATGGAATGCTAAGGCGCTGGAAGAGACCTTAAAGATTATCTAATCTAAACCCCCAGTGCCATGTGCAGGGACTCCTCCTCCTAGACCAAGTTGCTCAAGGCCTTATCCAACCTGGCCTTGAACACTGTCAGGGTTGGGGCACTCACAGTCTCCCTGGGCAACCTGTTCCAGTGTCTCATCACCCTCACAGTAAAGAATTTCTTCCTAAATATAAATTGAAATAGGCATAAATATTTAGAAAATATAAAAATAAATTTAAATAAATATTAGAAAAATTAATTATAACTAACTGAAAGATTAAGATTATAAATATAAACTGGTGTTTCAATTTGTCTAATAATGAAAATCATTGCAACAAGTATTTTCCAATCATTCATTTTTTAAATATTTTTATGAAACATTCCCACCTGTTCTATTGTACTCATCTGCTTTCCTGAAAAAAAAACAACAACAGAAGTCACAAATTTTGTTGTTAGCCCACTGACTTCATTCCTAAAAATACCAAACTCTGCTAGTACTAGTAAACAATATACACCCTCAGCTCTTCCAGCCTGAGCAATCACCCATTACATGGAGACTTTTTAATTGATTGCCAGAATAAAAATCTTTGACTGTTTTGTTCCATTGTTTCATGGGAATAGGTTTGTTTGTTTAATCCTCTTGCCTTTCTTCCAGCATGCTGGGAACAAGCAGAGAGGGCATCTTAAGATTCCAAAGTTTGCCTTTTCAGTAACTATCTTGGCCAATGGAAAATATGCTGTTTGGCTTTCTCCCAGGTCCGTGCAGCACACACCACCCACCGCCTGCCTGCTGGTCTGCTGCTTGACTTGCACAGCTGCAGCCACTGAAACTACGGGGATCCCATGTTTGCCTTTGCTTTTCCAGCTCGCAGTTTTGCTCTGACGCCTCAGATTCTGACCAGCCTTTCCAAGCAGCAAGTTGCTGTGGATGGTGGCAGCCCACTGTTTCAGCATTTAATTACCACTTGAGAGAGATTTAGTTCCTTCTTCTGTGTAATGTGAATGAACAGTGGTGAGCAAGCCTCCACTAAGATATTGCTATTTAAGGAACAAACTGAGGGGCAGCCAGTGACCTACCTGAACAACAACAACAACAAAACACACCACCAAAAACCCAAGGTGTATTTGAAGGATAATGAGATGAAAAAAATGAAAAACACATATATTTGATTTGCAGTAATGCCTCCAAAATATATTTGTGTCTGCATGTATGAATACCTGGTAGACACACAGATAAAAATGACTAACAGGAGAGATTAGAGAATTAGGTGTCTAAATTTTTTATTACCTAAGGTTTCCAATTTGCAGATACACTTTATTCACCAAGCCATTGAAGTGTGTAAGAAATCTTTACCTTGTTGGATCGGAATGCAAAATGAGGCAGTGTTTTTCAGGACTATGCCTGCTCAATTCCTGTTAATCTAGCTAAAGTTCCCTATTCGATGAGTGATAGATGGGTATGATCTTAGTGCTTTGTTACTGAAGATGAGAGGAAGAAAGTGACATTGGGTCTAGCATTTAAAGCAAAAAGCAGGGATAAATGTGTAGACAACATTGTGTTTGAAGTCAGATTCCATATGTGGACAAGGCAGAAACTATTTTCTGTCTTTTGCATATCATTAACCCTAAAAGATCTCTATATCTCCAGCAGGAATTTTGTGTCAAAGATAAGATTTAGGGGGGTAGCACTATATTTGTACACCTCATAATTTGTATGCATATATTTGTATGCACACATATATTTGTATGCATCTCATAAAATGCACAGAAGTCTTAAACAGTCATAATCCAAGATAGGTGTAATTCTTGGAGAAAAAAAGTAATGACATAATCCAGAAAACATACATGGAGAACATTGATAAAGCTCATAATATAATTAAACATATTCAGAATAATGTACCTTTATTATTTTATATATTATTATATATTATATTGATATCTTCATTGCATTAATTTATATATTAGTTATTTTTAATTTGCATTTTGTTCCTTTGATGCTAGTCACTTTGAATATTAAAAGAAGACACATGATGAGTGATCACATATAGTTCCTCCATGTGAGACGGTTCATTCCTTTAAATCCCACTGGTCTGCACTTTTGACTCTCTTCCTGCGTGATAGCACTGGCCTTTTGCAGTGACCTGGAGGCCAGACACCCCTTGGCTTGAGAGGTACACCCTGATGATCAGCATTCAGAGAGAAGAGAGGAAGGGCGAGTGAGTGGCAGTGTACTGTGGTTGCAGGTGTTAATGCTTTCCACCCATCATTCCTCTTTACAGTCACAGCACACAAACCCTGCCAACACTCTCTTCCACCTGGAAAGCCCATCTGAAGAATACAAAGACCAGTTCCTAACATGCAGCAAATCTGTATTTCAATCACTTTTTTAGCACCTTTGGCACAGCTGCCTGGAAATGTGTACAGCCAGGATCTTACCTGGAAGAGTTAAGTGGTAAAGAAACCAAGAACTGAAATGAAAAGAAAAATTTAGTTGAAACTTTTTGAGATAGCTGTTTTGTAGTGAGAATCTCAAAAGACCTCTAATGTTTCAAATTATGATCAGTGCCTGTTTGCACTGTCACTAGTGTTCAGATGTTCCTTAGATAAACCATTTTATTTTGATCATAATATTATCAACTGTTTACAGAAGGCATGTTTAATTAAAGAGTATTTTATTGGGATTTCAGAGAGAAAAACTAATCAGTGATTTAATAATAGGGAAAAAATTCTCCCAATATATAGCAGATGACATTTACGTCTTTCATGGTAACAATATAAAAACCCCAAAACGTTAGGAAGACACAGTGTTCTACTGTGGTGTTATAACATTTATGTAATTTCTTTCCTGGAAGCTCAAGTTCAGTAAATTTTGTGAGCAGATATTGAACTCTCCCTCTCTTCCTTCTCAGGTCTTTTGTTCTTCAGTTGAGCTGGCTGTGCAGAAGGAGCTAAATTCTCTCCCTAGGAGGTATCACTCTGTGTTGAAAACTGATGGAGTGTTTTGGTACCCTAAATGAATAGTCTACATTCAGATTATGGCATCTAGCCTCTTGGACCAGCAGACTTTATAAGGTTTTTGGTTTCCATCTTTTCTTCAAGGAGCTGAGCAGCCCTTGGATGCGGCCATCCTGTGACTCATGGAGCCTCTGGACTAATATAAATTTCACCAGGGAACAGCCCCAGAACTGTAAAATATTTCTGTCCTTTCTGCCACTGAACAAAATGGGCAGAATTCTTAATTCCTTTTCTGATTTTCAGTGTTGGGCAGCAGTGAAACATGGTACAACATATATGTTTTAGTAGTGGCTTCTAATCCCTCCAGAGGTACACCTGTTTATATTTTACCTTATCCCACTCATATTTTAAGAGCTTTTCAACCAGGCAATTTACCTCTCATGTTTTTCTTTAAATGGAAAGTTACGTTTCAGGCAATAATAGCTTAAAGGTCAGGAGTCACCTAAGTGAATATCTGTGATTTCATTAAGTTATTGTCCTTGTTTCAGCTGGGACAGAGTTAATTTTTCTTTTAGCTAGTACAGTGCTGTGTTTTGTATTCAGCATCAGAATAATGATTTGGTTGTTGCTAAGTACTGGTTGCTCTAAATCCAGGATTTTTCAGTGTCTCCTGCAAACTCGACCAGTAAGCAGGTGCACAAGAAGCTGAGAGGGAGCACAGCCAGGACAGCTCACCTGAACTGGCCAAAGGGATATTCCTTCCCATAGTACATCATGCTCAGTATACAAACTAGGGGAGTTACTCAGAAGGGGCTGATTGCTGCTCAGAGAGAGGCTGGGCATCAATCAGTGGGTGGTGAGAAATTGTGTTGTGCATCACTTGCTTCTCTTGTTCTGTTACTTTCTCTCCTTATCATTACAATTATTATTATTAGCATTATTAGAATATTTTATTATTATAACTAATAATATTATTGTAATATCTTGCTTCCATTGTTAAATTTTTCTTATCTCAATGGATGAGATTTACCTTTTCTTTCTGATTCTGCTTACCACTGGGGTGCATTGGGGTGAAGGGGAATGAGAGAGTGGCTGAGTGGTACTTAGTTGCCACCTGTGGTTAAACCACATCAGTTATTTTGTAGCCTATGGTTTTGACATTCTAATTTTAGAGATAAAAAGGGCCTGATGATTGATTATTTTTTACATAGCAGTATTGTTTCAAGCTTTGAATTTTTTTTTTTTAATGTGTGGATATTTCTATTATTTTATTTAGCTCAATAAAAATACAGTAGTACTGAGTAGTTTCCTTAGGAAACTTGAATTCACAGGCTCTCTCTGTTTAACTACTGGCAGTCTAAAATAAGAATAGTTAGTGACTTGATGTCCACCTGCACTAGAGGGGTCTGAAATTGTTTCTCTGGTCTACCACTTAACCATCAGTGGATCTGCTTGGGTTATATCCATGTCTCTGAGAATAACTAGAATAATAATGTCCCAGTATTTTGTCACCTGCCTTCCCTGCCCTGCCCTGTT
This sequence comes from Myiotriccus ornatus, assembly GCA_036023395.1. Classification (NCBI taxonomy): domain Eukaryota; kingdom Metazoa; phylum Chordata; class Aves; order Passeriformes; family Tyrannidae; genus Myiotriccus; species Myiotriccus ornatus. The sequence goes on from JAYRBT010000082.1 coordinate 96,729,414, forward strand.
GCCTACATGAACATATAAATTCTTGCATGTCCTGAAGGACATTTTAAACAGTCCTTGAATTAATTTGTGCACTTGCAATATAAGAAGTCAGGCAGGATGGTTGTGAGGTAAGCTCTAGCACTGCTTTTAAAAAAATAAAGTAGATTCCCCACAGTAAACTAGACCCCCCTCAGCTCTACTGGCAGCATTTTGTTTATTTTCCATCTCAAAGGGATCTATGAGCATAAAAGCATTCATGTAGGGGATGTTCAGCTACTAAAATAACGGGGAATACAAACACCTTTATAAAAGGTAATATAAATGCAATATTTATAAAGCAACAGGACACTGAAGAATAAGATGTAGAAGCAAAGTGAACAGCAACAAAAGTCCTCCACTGCCTCTCCTTCTTGTTTCTGAGAAAAACAATACAGCTGAAGTTATGATGGTTTGTGCTGTCTATTACAGCAACAGCATTTGAGAAATATTCACCAAGAGCAAGCCACAAATGCATAGCCATAACTATAAATACCACTAAAGTAAACAGAAGGCTCAAGTGTTGTTTAATAGCATGTCTCCAGACAGACAGCTTTCATAACCAAATAACTTGGTTTCCTTACTATTGAATTTTTGCCCAAGAAATATTATACCACTAAAACTGCTATGCTGAGTTTTGCCCAAGACAAAAAGATCATTACGTATTGGGATGAAATTCATTCTCTATCCCTTGGAAATATTTTGATTCTTAAATAAGAGATTATCATGTTGAAATGACAATATAAAAGCAGTGTGATTTTGGTTTAGCTGAACAATAAGGTGGTTGACTTTTTATGCATGTATTTTGTTAGTCATAGGAGCATTCTGTGAATTAACAGGGTTTTTTTTTAAAGCAACCTTATTTTTTGTATTAAAGTAATTCAAAATCTTTTTAATTACAGTAATATACTGTATTATTTTCATAGTTTATATCAATACTACATTGATACACAAATGTTTTGATTTTATAAAAAATATTTGCACCGTGATTTGTGTAAAGTTACCTCTTTTAGAATAAAAGAAAAACATCAAGTATTACATGGATTCATGGATTCCTCTCAGTAATGTCTCTGTCATTTACTCATACAGTGAGTGCAGAAGACAAATAATCTATACAATATAACCTTCAGAGTCTGAGACTGTATCTGTTTATGGGTATAAAATATTTCAATTATGGTCATTGGCAATTTTTGCTAAAAGAAACGGGGCATTCATAAGGTCAGAAAATAACTACGTGCTTTACATAAATGAATTCAAACAAAAAATATGCAGCCCTAATAATGTTATAACTGGTGTTTACTGCATCCAGCTATCAAGTAACATTACAATTAATTTCATCAAGACACTTCAAAATGGTCCCTGGATATCTGACATAAAAGCAAGACAAACATCTTAGTTTGTATGTGATGCAAATTAAGTAATAATATTTTTGAAATCTTAATTTTTTGCATATTAAAGTGAAGGTAAAGTATTGTCTTGTTTACATTCTAGAATCAATTTTCCTCCTGCTGATAACTGATAATGGGAATGACTTGAGGACAGTGGTAATGAAATCACATTGGAGCTACCAAAAATGCAGGCAAAGAGATAATTATTTGCTGTGACTGAAGCTTGGATGGTTCTATGTTAAAAAAAAAAAAAAAAAAAAGTGACACTAAAAACAAGAAAGCAAATGTGCCTTTTGACAGGCAGAAGATCACAAGGACCTCTGTAGGGGGAGAGGATGTGTACAGTGGAGGAATGAAATTCTAACCATACACTTTTTTTAATATTTTATGAGCAAAAATTAATAAATTAATAAGGAATAAAATTGTTTTCTACATGGAGATTAGAAAGAAAAAAAACCAAAACATCAAAAGAGTGCCTCTTCTTAGGCTATGATTTAAATGAAAGATTGGAAAAAACCTAAATTAGTGGAGCAATAAATTTACAGACTTTCAATTAAAAAAAAAGAATATACAGGAAGAATTGAGTTCAGAATGATAATCCCAAGTGGAAGCAGATTAACTACAACATAGTAAACGTTTTCCAAGTTGTGATTAATTTAAGAAATGTTTAAAATTCAGCCAGATAGCAAGGACGAGACTGAATAAGTCAGGGTAAGAAATCAGTAATTTGGAGGTCAGGCTATAAACAGAGATATCATGAATATTACTGTCCATAAAGACACAAAACAATTAGAACAGTTTTGAATGGGCATGAGATTTACTTTCGGAAACTGTGTTTGTTACATGAACTTCATTCTTTGTAGCTGTTGACTGATCAGGAAAGTCATATATTATGTTTGTCTGTCTCTTTTTTTTCCCTATTATATAGTATAAAATCTACAGATTGATGCACACTTTTGTAAGGATTCTGTATTTAAAGCATGGGCTCCCTCTGTCTGTATGTATTTGAAGATTGCACTTAAAAGTTTGTTTTGACCAAACGGGAAGAAAAATGCTCATTATTCCTCTACCTTCTTCCTTGTACATTTTCAATATGGAAATATATGCATCCTATTACACTTCTTTTAAATATAAAAAAGTCTGTGGGTTTGAAACTCAAGATCATATGCAACTTTGCAGTCTCGTAAGTCTCCTCCTGTTAAACAGGTATTGAGGTTATTGAGCCTATTTGTTGATGATTTCAGGTTTTTTATTGCAAGACACAGAGAAGTCGAATAGGTCTCGTCATTTTTGGTCTTAATGTGTTTCTTAGTGTAGGAAAAAAATAATGATTTAAAACCTCGGCCATCTTTTCCTCTTTTGCACACATAAGCATCACATCCAAAGTTCCTCTATTTCCTTTTAGGGGTTTTTTTGTTGTTTTTTTTTTTTTCTCAGTGACTTTAAAATCTGAATAAATCCTTTGATATGTTCAACTTCTTTTTCCTTCAGATGAAACTTATGTTCTTCTTGCACAGTAGAACGTCTCTCATAACATAGACTGATGCTGGCAATTATTAAGAAAGAACAATAAAGGGATTGCTTTTATTTTCGATTTCTGTACCTTCTTAATTGGTACACTATGTCCTTCCCTACTGTGTGAATTGCAGTGCAAGGTGTATGAATACTGACCCCTTATACAGAGTTGGTGTGTCATTGTAATTCTGTGTCCTTCTT
>JAYRBT010000082.1:96732632-96747753 GCA_036023395.1 Myiotriccus ornatus
TTTATAATAATTCTGAGGAAATTAGTTTTGAAAAAGACCTGAAAGGAGAGGAAGTGATGAGTTCTGATAGCTAGTGACCCATCTGTAAACAATTCTGTCTGACAAGGATAGATGGTACATGCTCATAGGGAATCAGATGACCTAAAGGAAAAAAAAAAAGAGATGGCAGATTAACTGGTAATAGAAATAAAAAGTCACACCACTGCCACATTCAGCGTTGGGATGTAACAATGGCTGAAACTGGATGAGAGACACATAATACAAAGGTGGCAGCAGATGTCAGGCACATCTCTGAAGCACGTGGCACTGTTGCAGTTATCCAAAATGAAATCATCAAGTGCAAGGGACTTGTTAGATATAGACTTTGTCTCTTGGTGAAAGGAAATCATCAAACACTAAAACGATCTGCTCCCAAGAGCTAACATATTTAAAGGACAGTGCAATGGTTATTATATATCCCCCTCTCTTGAACATGTACATTTAAAAGATATCTGTTCCTGATTAAAATGTGACTACAAAAGTATAGTTCTTGCTAAGGTAAACTTAAATTCATGTTTACTAAAAACTCAGGCAAAAAAACTTACTCTATGGCTATTTATCAAAGTGAGATATTTAGCAAGTTTTCAACTGGATGATTAGTATGATGTTGAATTTTACATCTGAAGACTCTCAGATTTTCCAATACCCCACCAATCCCCAACCCCCAAGAACACTGGTATAAGAAAAATGATCCTTCTCAAATTCCTTCTCATTTTTTCATTTTTCTGAAGAGCAGTTCAGTGAGCAAAGAAATAAATAACAATCTGTTTGTTTAATATTCTCTCTGGGCTAGGATTTTTCAAAACAAAAATAAATGAAGTAGTGCATGTTGTGAGTAGTGATACCTCCCCTGTTTCCCTAGAGGCTCCTAAGTGCTAGTGTGGTTACTATGCAGAGGTGTTTTTCTGTATCTGAAAGCTGCAGGGTGTGTTATCTTGGATTTATACTCTATTCACTCTCTGAATTTTTGACTAACCTGCCACTCTTACTTGTACTTATTAGTAAATTTAAAAAAATAATATGTGATTCTCAGTTATTAGATGTAGGCAAATTGATTCCCTGAAACAGCTGAAAATGAGTTCTTTTCTATTTGCTCTGTTGATTTCCAGTAAATCAACTTGATACATTCTACAAGGTATTCTACCCTGTTCCTGGTAGTTTGTTGCCGTAATTTAAGTATATGATTGAAAAGAAGTAAGTGTGTTTATCCACAGAAGATAAATCAAAACTAAACCTGAAAAAAGCACAGTTGGCCAGTGTTTTGGCATAACTACTGATGTACAGCTACATAGGCTTGCCTCTCCTTTTATTAAAATCCTGTTTTCTTCAGGGAGTGAATAATACCATACAGTGTCTCTGCTCTTCTGTTGAGATTTCATCACACATGCCAGTTACTGAATAGTATCAGCTTTTGCCTGGCAGAAATATACCGTAAATTTAGTTTTTGCGCTCTGAGCAGAATAAAATATTTTTACGTGGCAGCCACTGTGGATATTCAGTCTGCTTTAACCCTAATTCTGTGCTTATGTGGGAGATTCAGAACAAAGAGTTTCAAATTCAGATATGGGCCAAGTTTGCCTTAATGGTCTTGGTAGGACATCTCTGTCCCTCATAATAGAGCAGCCCAGCTCCTCTGTGCACTGGCCGTAGGAGAAAACAGTCTCTAAGTCTGGACTCCCATGAAACACCAAGATTGGTTTGTTCTTACTTTTTGTTTCTTTTTCCTGCAGAAAGGGATTTCAGTGGAATTGCTCCAACAGACTAACTCTTCGGTACAGAGCTATATTTAGAAAGGAAAGTGTGTGGTCCTGTGGTGTGTTTTTGGCCATGCCCAGAACTAAGGGCCTTTATGCGAATGTTTCATCACTATTAGAGTGGCATGTGATCCCTAAGGCCATGCTCCAGGTGCTCTGCAGACTGACTGACTTATGCATCAGTTATTACATCCCATTTCATCAGCTTTTTTTTAGAAAAGAACAGATTTTATCAGTTGATATGAAAGGTTGGCAGCCTAGATCTATACTTTTCTCTGTTTATATATTACTCCAACTTTGCTAGGGAAAATATAATACAGGCAGCCCAAAACTATTGCCAGTGTTAATCACTTGCACATTGCTCTGCCCAAACAGTTGTTAGAAATCTATCAGCCATTAAATTTCATTTTAGAATTGCACATGATTTACCTAGCCATCAAGAACAATTGATACTGCAAGTAACCTATGAGATTTATAGTCTTGTTTCTTAAGATATTGATATAGACCTACATTGTTTTATTTGATTTTATTACTCTTTCCAATCAATGATATCTATGTTGTGAGATTAAAAAATAAAATACATAGGAAACAAACCAATAAGGATTAAAACCTATTGCAAATGAGTGACCAAAAATAATTTTGGTTAAATTAGTAGTGACAATAAAGCAGACAATATGTACCTACAAGCACCATCCAATATTACGCCTTTAAATTGCTTTTAAAAATGCCCTTAAGTATTAACTTTAGGTGTTCTAGAAAACATCAATTGCCAGTCTTTGCACATTTAATAAGTAGATGAATGAAACTTTGCAAATGAATGGGATGTGCAGCTAAAATAAGTGGTCTTAAATCTTTGCTAGATGGAGACTTTGAACAAATTGGGACAAATGCAGAACACTGCCAGTGGACTCTTTGTTTTTAAATCGAAGTCAAATGGTGGGGGAACTGCAGGCTCACAAAAGAGAGTACTCAGTTATTCATACATTCAAGTTCGTCCTGGCTTCCACTCAGATAACCCACAATCTACTGTTCTGCAATCTATTTTTTAAATATTTTTAAAGTAATCTTACAAAAACATGAGCATAATTCCCCAGATGTCAGAGAAGAGATGGCAGTGGTGAATGTGTCTCCATTTTTTTCCCTATTGACTATTTCCCTATTATTTATGCATTTGAAGCAGGTGTGTAATTTCAGAACAGCCTTCTGGAAACACAAGGCTGTCCATTTGACACAACTTCATTAGCTCCAACTGAGCAATGTCAAAGATGGATTTTAGTACAGACCCTTTTATTACTTTTTTTTCAGATAACAGCATTCTTCATACTTTGCAAGTACATTTCCAATATAGTTTTGGTGCACATTTCTTTACTTTTAGCCTTGAAAGGACTCCAATGTTTTCATGTCTTAAAAGAAAAAGAAATTCTTTCAAAGTTTATATTTGACATAAAATATTTGAAACAACGAAGTTAAACAGAACATTACTCAATGTCATAAATTTTCTACCTTTGTCGGAAATTCACCTCATACTGCAATATTACATAATATATGCAGTAAAAAAGTAGATTTTTTAAAACTTACTGTTACCTAACTTCAAATATTTCCAAGAAAAAAGCACTTGACACACAGTTGGATTTTCATCACTGTTAAGCCTATATATGTATATACATATGTGTATATAGATATATATACACAGATAATTACTAACCCCATATAAATATAATTATACTGTCCTCCATTTGCTGTTCAGTACATTTTTTCTGAAGAGATACTATATAGAAGATTTCACATACTAACTGCTCTGCTAAAAATCAAACTACTTCTTATTTCACCAATACCATGTTAAGGCTTAATGACATATGAAGACATCATACGAATTGATCAACAACTTGAATAAACAGAAATATTTAGGCAATAGAATCTAATTTACCACATGAAACTTCCCTTGTTTAGTTTTATTTATATTCTAATACATTCGAGTACTAGTGATAAGTGTTACATGCTATTTCCAATCAGCTTTGTTGAAAGACCTAAGAAAAGTGTTATCTGATTATCAGTTTAAGATCTGGAATTTTTATCTTGACCAAAGTGATTTTATGGCATTTTTGTATGAGAAGAGCATGCAAAAGTATTATCAAATGAGATAACAAAATAAGATTGTGTGCTTAGAGTATTATGAAACAGAAATTTGTAATGAAATTATCTCAGTTTTTGCTGTGCTAAATGTCAGTGTGTCCTTTATTGGCAAAAGGGGAGAGGAGTGCTTACTTGTTTACAATAGCTGTCTAACTATACTCTAAATAAGATGAAACAAAAGGAGATACTTCTTCAGTGTGCATGCATGCGAATCTCAATATGACTTACCAAAACAGACAGACCTGACGTCATAGAATTGTTTTGTGAGTTGTGCATTCCTAGATCGCAAATACTATTGGTTTGATTTTTCTGGTTGCATGTTTTGTATGATTCTTTTTTGAAATTTTACTTAAATATTAGGGAGTTATTTAGCAGATGCAATTAATAAAATCAAAGTAAAAGATTTAATTAGGAAAAACAAACCCACTTTAGCCCACTGTCTTAAACGTGCTATATATATATATAATAGTAGTGTGCAATTTAATCATAATTGTCCAATTAGAAGAAAATTATGTTTTCTGGTAGTTGTCAACATTAAAGACCAAGAAAAAATATCGCTGCTATAGCACAGTATGTTTACAGCTTTCTGTACATGAGTATTTCTTGTGCATTCTGCTACCAATCATATATGATGTATATAGGTTTCATTCTGCATAACCGGTAGTTAAGCACAAAAGGGGTTATGGTTCTCATCATATATATGTGTAGATATATAGATACTCTGTGCAAATGAGTTAACTTTGATCAGCCCACCTCCGACAATCACATAGATAAACACACAACTAAGAGGCAAATTACGGTTTGCATCCTGTCCATATATAGAAACCATATGGTGGTATATATCAGATTTATGCTCATTATATTCAAAAGGCTCAATAAAATCAACCTACAACAGACTATAAACATTACACATGGCTATTAAAAAATACCCACTTATAACACTTTTTACTTAATATGTCCCTGGGGATTGCTTAAAGGTATTTGCAGAATATTAAAATGACCTCCCTAGACCACAAGAGTATGGGTATAAATGAGAATTCTTTTGATTGATTAACCAATTACCACAAACTACAGTAGTTTATACTCTGCATATTAACAGACATGTTATTAGGTGGTGGAGAGAACTAAAGAACTATAAATACATCGAATGAAATAAGTATACACAGTTAAATAAAAATATTTTTCGGAAGTCATGTTTTTCTTCTTTCACAGTATATTTTGTTGTTTCGCTAAACAGGGATGTTTGTTTATTTACTTATTACAATGTTCACCACTTTTGCTTTCATTACATTCCTTCTGACTCTTCTGGGCCGCCTTCTACTTGGCTTGCACCTTTAGTTCGGTGTCTGTGGCAGTACTCCGATAACTGTGATGCAATCCATGGGCATCTCTTAACAGGATATGAATGCACAGAGTGCTACTGCTGCAGTTTCACACAGCTCTATGGTCTCTTTTATGTTAAAAGTCCTTTCCTTGGGCCAAGTCTCAGTTCTTCCTGAGAACTGCTGACTCTGTTAGCAGTAGTGCCTGTGGTGCAAAGCAAGTGTGGAAGTAATAATTTTTACATGGTCTTCATTATGATATAGATCTATATTATGGATAAGTGACTATTTCACATAATATTCACTCCAGTTCTTTTAACGAAAACTTACAAACTTCTAAAAAGTTGTGAGATATTCAAAGTATCATATTCAAAAACACCATATAGTTTTTTAATCCTTTCAATACATTCTATTCTATGTGTTTGGCAACGACAGCATTTGCCATACCGAGAGGCAGATAACTGCTAAAGAAGCTTGCTGTAGCTGAAAATTTGGCTTCTTGATATCTAGGGAGAGGTTGATTCTGTAATAACACTTTTTGTGACAGATTTCTAGGTCATAGAAATCTTGATATATTTTGGGAAATCTTGCTAGTGAAAATTAAATTCCAAAATTTTTGAGAGCAATATACTGAAGAACAATTACCCTTAGAAATAAAATTAAAATTAAGAGAAGACCCTGAAGGGAATTTGACCCTCAGACAAAAAAAGAAAATGCTATTATCCTGGAAATCTAGTCGATAGAGAAGTATTCTTTTATTTCTTTTGTGAATACATAATAGCTGTTTATTGCACATAATTTTCAGACTAATTTAGTTAAAACAGAAGATGGAGAATAAATATGTACTTTTAATGCAGAATATTGCCATTAGTTTAGTGAGATCACTTGTTATTTGCAACATCTGTTCAACTTCTTAGCAGAGTAATTTTAAATTACCCAGAGTTGAAAATATTTTTTAATATTTTATTGTTACTTGACATGTATATTTAATATTTGGAAAGCTAGCTGTGCATTTGCCATAGTTAAAATACCTTAATGTGATGATGCAATAACATCATTTCTTTTCCTATCAAGTATACTTGCACTTGTGTTATTTAAAATACATTAGGAAAAAAAAAAAAGCAAACAGAATCCTTCCAAATCTGTGCCAAACACACATTAAGATTAACCACGCTACTTTGGAAAAATGTTTATTTCAAATTTTACAATTTATAGAAACTCTTCAGTGATAAAGCGATATGAAAAGTCTGTTTCACTGCAGGGATATATTTGTATCTCCAAACACAGGAGAAAGAAGTACAACTGAGGACTTCATCTCAGTATGTATTTACAATTAGAAAACCTAAATCAATGTACCTGATTAATTCTAGATGAACTATTATGAAGAATGGATCCTGCTACATCGTCTGCAACAAAAGGTGAATATTAGTAAATTCAAGATCTGCAGAGAACCCGCTTTCCTACTAACTAGCTCTTCAACACCACCCAGTGCCTAATCCTGAATCTGCATTTCTTTGTGATGCATAAACCAAAGTGAGAAATTCAGTCAGAGCTATAATAGCATATTAGCCAAGGAGTTGAGTAAATTACTTGTGGATGGGAATAACTCTGTAATTTAAGTCTTGTAGTGGCTACATGGCATATATTTTAGATTTGGAAAATATGTTAGCTAGCCTGAATTCTATGAGCAGGAGCAGGATGTTGTTAGTGCCCCATCAACCTCATTTATTTTACTTGTCTTGTGTGTCATCATGAAAACATATCATGTGGACATCCTATTACTCCAAAAGTATTCAAGACCTGTTCAGCTTACAAGCATTTAACCCTTACAGAATTCCTTGGTTTTTAAATCAAAAATCTTTTTCATATGTTAGAGAGTTTTACAGTATTCAGTGTTCAGTGATCAGTGATCAGGGCCAGTCTGCTGGAAGAACTATTTTGAGCTTCTTCCTTCTCAGATTACTGGCACAAAAGAGAAGCAAGACCTGAAAATCCTCTGCCTCATCCAGAAGCTCAGTCATAAAATCACAATCCTTCTAAATACATTTATTTAAAAGAAAAATTGGAAAAAACCATATTAGTAAAACATTAAACTTTTCTTCACGTGTCTCTGTACTAGTGCTTGGAGAAGCCTCTGCACGTCATTAACACCATTGATCAGGAGGGCAACTACTTTTGAGCAACCAGCATTTTGATTTGTCATGATTATTCCTTCTCAGAGAATATTTAGGGCAAAATATTAGACTTGGTGCAGCTCATGCCTATTTTATAATAAACCTAAACTATCTTATCTTCAATGGAGCACTTGCACTTTGAGAGTAAAACCATTTTTTATTTTTGTGGCATCCCAGATACTGCAATACAAGTAATTTCCACCCTAAAATAGAAAAGTCTTCACAAATGAAGCATATTCACACCTAAGCTATACTATGTGGGGTTTTTTTTCCCACACTTTGTGCATTTTTACACTTCTACCAGACTTTGGAGATTTTGCCAAAAGTCTTGAACAATGGAAATGTCTCTGAGTTTTGGTTTTCTGTGGAAAAAGAGCAAGTCCTTCCATCCTTTTCTAATGCTGATCTTTAATAAGAGGATAAATTCAGATCAACACACCACTGAGCAATATTTTATTCAATAAGTGTCTAATAAGTTTTTGCTAAGTTGCTGAATTGGGAATAACAAGAACCCAATCTCCATAAATTGACCTTTTAGCTTCAGTTGAGCAGCTCTCTACTGAATAATAACTGTAAATAAATAAACCCCCCCCAAAAAGACAACAAATGTAAGCCAGGGAACAGGAAGGTTGGGTGCTTCATGAATTAAAATGTAAGCAAGACCCAGTGGTGAGACCAAGGCATGGAGGACTGATGTTCTCACCAGCAAGGGTGAGTATTGGTGTCTCTAATGAGAGGAGACAAGCTTGGTCAGCAACCCCTGGTGCCCATGTAAATCCACAGTGACAAAGTAGGTCCAAGTCCAAGCCTGTAAGTCATATCAGCAAGGCAAGAAAAGGGAGCAAAACATGGGAATACCCACAGCACAGAGCAGAGAGGACAAGGCTGAGGGCTGCAGAGCCTCTCAGTGCATTCAAGGCTCTGACAAGAAAAACTAAGCTTATCTTTTAATGAATCAAATCCATATTCAGGTTTTATAGTGATACATGAAAAAGTGAGGGACATGAAGAGAAAAGCAAATATTTGCTTTGGTACATCCTATTCTACTTCTTATACTAAGTATTTATGAAACAACCAAGAAAGCTAATTTCCCAGAAATGTCAGCGCTTTTGCTACTCTATTTTTTACACAAAAGAGCAGGTGGTGCAGAATATGTGTGTGATGTGTGAGTTTCAACTTTCAGCTCCTTCTTCTCCTTTACACAATCTCCAAGGTTACATTTCCTACCTCCTAGACTGTTCCCCGGTATGTCATAAAAGATAAGAAAAGGTGTGTAGTGGTGTTAGATGATCTACTGCTGACAGCATGACATCAGGCAACTTGACCTGTTCCTCTAGCCTCCCTGACTAAGGAATTCTGTACTCATTTAAGGAAAATAATAATTTCCTGATCCTTAGAAAACCCCTACCACTTTAAACCACTGCTTAGTAGTGATGGCTATTCCTGCTAGATCACTTTATTCATCCAGGAAGCTTTGGTATTCGCACAAGCAATGCCTTTCCAGAGACGCAAATGAAAGCTCCAGCTTACACACAAGGGACCCTAATTTTAACTTTTGGCATAGTATTTTCGGTGGAAAACTACAGTATAAACAGAGAAACTGCTTAAAAGATGTAAAAAGTATTAAACTGTATATTGATGTCATTTACAGTACTTGCAAATCCATGTTTTCTGTGGAGGTTTTTTTTACTCCATTTCTGGTAATGAATGGACTTTGCTCTTATTTACATCTGGCTTTTTTAATGTAACAAAATGCATTTTTAGTAATTTACAAGAATCTTAATTTATGTGTTAGTTTAACTGCTGGTCTTTAGAATCTTAATTTAAATGTGAACTGGACTCCTTAACTTATTAATTTAAGATGAGAATGCTAAGCTTTTCATTTAAGTTATTCACTACTTCTTAAGGACAATAGGATATTTCACAAGTTAAATTCTTGTAAACACTTTTAACAAAGGCATTTTACTTTAAGTTGTATCTGTACACCTAATATTATTAAAAGCCAGAAGAGAAAGATATGAAAGAAGGGGACTTCTTTAAAAATCACGTTTGGTTTCTATCTGATTTTTTTTAACTTTAAAAAAGAAACTGTCAAAGGCTAACTGAAAGATGCACAAGTTAAAAAAAATACTCATCAAAATAAAATGAAATTTCTAAGTTTCTTCCGTGAAGGCCTAGCAAACAAAGAGGTGGCATATCAACAGCCTTTGGTTTTGTACAGAACTCTCTGATAAAGGCAATTAGAACTTAAGCAGAAAAAATAATAATAAAAAAAAGTAATGATGCGCTTATTATGATTTATTGGAGTGACTTACAGAGATGTTGCGTCATTCTACAAAAGCTCAATTCATTTAGAAATCTATTCAGTATATTTGACTTGGTAGCTCTTTATAGCCTAATCTTCCTAAGTAAAGATACTTACTCCTAAATGTGTGGGGAAAACATAATGTCTGATTTATTACCACAGAGTCTGCTACAGAAAATCTTGATGCCGTAAAACACGCTATTTGACACACATCACTAATACAGTCCTAATCTTGAAATAAATCAGGGCAATATTGACAGAAGTGCCTAATCTCATATATCACTATACAACATATGACTTTTTAAAAAATATATCTTACTAATTAACTCTTTCAGTGGACATGTAGCACAAGAACATGCTGTTATATGGTACTGACATTTCCCTATTAATTAAGCATCTGTCATAATTTCACACCATTATATTTTGATGAAAAATTATAAACCAGAATCTTCTACAGATTCACAGGGAAAGAAATCTGCTTTCCCCACAATAGTTCTCCTTATTTTTGTGGACAAATTTTCCCTTTTCCTTGGTCTAAAAAAAAACTATATTAAATCTTACTAACATTTAACTCTTCAAGGAAGAATGCAGATTAGGCTATTTATATAGGGCACAATCCTTTTTAGTTTTATTTTTTTTAATTTTTAATTTAATTTAATTTAATTTTTTAATTTTATGTTTTGTTTTAAACTTGATAAACGGTTCATTTTTCTAAATTATAAAATCCTCTATTAATATACTCCTGTGGATTTTTTGATTTTTCCTGACATTTACTACATTTCAAGAAAGAATTGTAACTGATCACAACATGTAGCACTTCCCATCTACTAGTAGCAAAGAATCTGGAATCACTGATGCAAACACACATCTTTAACACTGAGTGTGGATCCCACAGGGTGTTTGTTGCCAGTTACTGCCTGTTACAGACTGGATATGTAAAGGTCTGTCTGTGCTTTACTGTAATACTCGGTCTGAAAGATGTAAAAATAAGCAAAGTGACTCTAATTGTAAATGCAAGAAAACACAAATGTGGTTTCATTACTTATCCTTAGGTAGCAAATGATGTTTGTTTTTTGTGTCACCTGGATATATCGCCATTCCAAATGCATATGAAAAAAATAGAAATATCAAGCAGATACTAATTTAGAAGGTATTAAAAAAAATCACAAAATATTCAACTGTAAGTTCACCAAGTATTTCTTCAGACATTTATCAAGGTGCATTTTCCTTTCATACTTCATCTAATATAACTTTGAGATGTTGCCCAGTCTTTTTGCCTCCCCTTCTTATATATCATCCATCATTATGCTGCTTCCCTGAGGGATGAGTTGGTTCAGCTCACTGATGACATAAACTACACTTCTCAGCATGTGGGAGGGAAAAGGGGATTAATTTTCTATCAAATGAGTGTATCAGTCAACTCATCCCGTGGGCTCAAGCTTGCAAGGAAAAAGATAAGAGTGTGTACATGGTAAACAGGGCCTTTCAGCAGCTGACTAAATTCAAATGTGGTGACAAACTCTCCCTGTCACTCTGCAGTTGTGAATCCAAGAATGTATGTAAGATTACTTGGAAAATAGTTTTTTCATGCACAAAAGATTTTATATTTGCAAAAATAATTGTATGTGTCACACGTAGCACATTTGGGACCTATGTTTGAAATTTTCACCTTCGCCAGGTGATATGTTACCCAAACACAAGAGCAGTCACAAGTCAGGAAGACATCTAATCCTATTTCTTTCAATATTTCCAAAACTTAAATGATCTGCCTGTGAAGGTACTACATTTCCTTAGGCAGTGTAGGTTTATACATTTTTGTAATAACGTTCTTAGCCCATGAGGTCCTTGTGAATCCATCACTGATAATGACGCTGTCAGTTACTCAGCTCTGATTTCACTGTCCTATGGACTAATCTTTGTTCAAATGGCTCTATTTCCTACTTAAAAAATCAAACCTTTTACCAGTGCCACAAAATTTTCCTGAGGTAGCTTTTGCTTTTGTCATACATAATTCTTCTACAAGACAAGCTTCTTAGAGAAGACATTACAGAATTTGCTATTCTTTTCTCTTACGATTTAGTTATATAGGGTATGATGAGGAACATGAATAGCATAAAAACATTTTCATGGCTATGCTGAGCTGGACTAAAGATCAGTCCTGCTACAACCCTGTATACTGTATGAAATGAGCAGGAACAAGCACTTAACTAAAGCCATAGAGTAAAGTTGACTGTTTTGTCATACTGTTCCAGTAATCAGGACATAAGGACCTTTAAGGGTCATAGCTTGTACTCCTGTTGCATCTTTATTAACAGGAAATTACATCAATTTGTTGAAAAGAGAGGAGAGGAGAGGAGAGGAGAGGAGAGGACAGGACAGGACAGGACAGGACAGGACAGGACAGGACAGGACAGGACAGGACAGGACAGTGAAACAGAAAAAGGGGCATAAATTCGGCATCAAGAGGACAGGAGAGGAGGGGAGGCAAGGGGAGGAGAAGGGAGGGGAGGACAGGGGAGAAAGCAAAAGGAAGAAAGCAAGCAAGCAAGAAAGCAAGCAAGCAAGCAAGAAAGAAAGCAAAAAAGCAAGAAAGCAAGCAAGAAAGAAAGAAAGAAAGAAAAGAAAGAAAACCTGGTCTGTCAATATCTGTGTCATCTGTATTCTGCGTGAGGGTTTTTTTTTTACAAGTTCAGTTTCCTGACTTCATCTTCCTTAAACTGGAATCCTATTGTCGACATCCAGATAAGCTTCTGGTGCGATCCAAATATTTATTAGCCTGTAACTTGAACTTGAACTGGGTTAAGGAACTTGTCTTAACCATTGTCATTGAGTTCTTCTCTACAAGAAAAAAAGGGGGAGACCTTAATTTGGAAGAAAAATAAGGAGACTTACATTCATCAGAAGTCACTTAACTTTTATTATATTTTTAAACTTTCTCCTTTAAATTGTAGGTAAGAATGAGACTGGGTGGCAAAGAATTGAATGAGAGAAAGAAACAAACATTTCTTTGAGACAACAGCAATTATTTCTTTGTAGCTAAATTTGATTTTTGTTTCTCGTATAGCTAACATAGCTAGTATTAAGGCTCTTGATCTTTTTGTTTTCTGGGAGAAAGGTGATGCTGATATGCCAGATGAAGATGAAGTGTTTCAATTTTAACATGAGGTATGCCAGGCAAGGTCAACTCAAAGGAATAAAATTAAATTAATCTGATTATATAAAGGTACAATAGAAACATTTTTTTTTTTTAATTTTGTATTCTGGGAACTAAGAGGCTAAGAAGCAACTTTTATAAAATTATGGTAAAAAAAATTCCTTATACTTCTACAAGTTGTTCCTGTGGTTCTGAAGAACAACACTTCTGGGCCGCTTAGTTTGGTGTCTGGCATGGTCTCACAGGGCCTCTTGAAGCTACGCTTAATGAACTGTAAGTTTCCATACTTGACAGAATTTTTTTCCTGTAAATCAGAGAGTGAATTTAAAGGTAAATGTTTATACATCTAAGGATAGTATGCTTTAATTATTATTTAATTATATTTAATTATTATGGCTTTAAAAATGTTCCAGCTTAGTCCAAGAAAAGAGTAAGACTGCTGATGCTGGTTGTTTTGGCAGCATAGCGTGTACCTTGCTTTAAAAAACATCTACTTAAAGAAGATCTTAGCATGCGTCTCCTAGGTTATTTCCTGGATAAAATTGCTGAGATTGTTTTAAAAGTAATAAATCACATTTGTTGATATTTGCAATCTACACTAGTATTTATGGCACCGCATATTTCTGTGAAAATTCTCTCATCTTCATAGCTAAAATAATAGGTGGTATCATATTAACAGCAGGTTCTTCACATCAAAATTATTTGTTTCTGTGGATTTCTGAAAGATATTGAGCATCCTAGGAGACAGATATGTGGATGAAAAAAAAAAAATAGATGCTAATGAACAAAAATCTCTGGGTGGACATTTTTTTTCTCTAAATCACATCAGAGTTGAATCTTAACTGCTTCTTCACGTTTTATGAAAGCAAAAATGTGCTGAGATGAATGACAATTAGTGTGAATGCAACCTGCCTGACTTGTAGGTCCATGAAAGGTCTAGCTGTGTTATGTGACTGTAAATTCACCAACAGCCTGTGATGGAAGGCCAGTCTGAAAGGCACTCTTTCATCAGTCTTCCCATCAGTTTCTTCTTCAGATGCAGATTCTCTTCACGTTTGTTCAAAAAGGGGCTAATGTGTCCTGTTTTGCTATTTGTGTAAAGGTTTTGGTATTGCTTGTATGGAATTTCAGATGTACCTAAGGGGCATAAATTCAACTCTTGAACTGCTCTTGCAAAAGTCACTATAAATAAAAGAAGAAGGCTAAAATGTGAACTTTAATCTAGAAAGCTGGCTTTGAAACAGTAGATTTAAAATAAGGGTTTTGCATACATTCTGTGTTATACTGCCCGCTATTACGGTGATCTGGTATAATTAGTACCAAAACTAGTAGCTTTCAGCTGTCAAGAAAGTGGATAATTTTTCATAGGGCTTTTGGTATGTAATGGATTAAGTTTGCATAGGCTTCTTTGTGGTCTAGTATTTTTTTACAGTGGGTATAATATTTGCCTGTTGTTTTTTTTCTTAGGCTTTGTTTTACAAGTAACAGGCACTGCTTTTATATTCCTTGGAGCTATTTCCCACAAACAATTTTACATGCTTTTCTTTATATCAGCAAGAACATAGATGTTATTGGGAAATGAAGTAGGGCAGGGAGATGAGTACCTGATCTAGTTTTTATTTCGAGCCATGGATAAGTATTGTCTGAACGTTAAAGAAATCATTAAATCAGAATAGAAGTATAGAAGTTTTCCCCTTCTGAATTATCCAGAATCAGATCATTAAATGAGAAATCCTCTCCTAATTCTGATCCTCCAGTGTATTTTAATCCTTTCAAAACATTAAATATTACTGGATTAATGGCTGTTAGTATAAAGATTTGCTACAGAAGCACTTTTTGTTAAGCAGTAGTAATAAAGAATTTCCACTTGGAATTCAGATGAAGGTAATTGGAAAGCTGATATGTACCTTTAAACCAAAAACAATAGATAACATACTAAAATTTGGCTTTCTTGCTTCTCAAAGTATTCTATAGGGATCTCCACACTGTAGTATCTTATAGTTAAATGATTTGTGATTGCAAGAGTGGCAAATGCTTTACAGAAAAGTGTTGTTTTTCTTATTTTCAGGGTGTCCCCCATCTTAGTATAGACTGGCTTGCTTTTGCTTTTCCCTGTTTGTTTACTGCAGGTTCAGTTAACCATTCTTTCTCCATTATGGTTTCATGTTGGGAGTGACCTGGAAGGAACCTCCTATGGATTGTGGAAAGCACATGTCGTGAAGCAGGAGAGCCAGGGAAAA
>JAYRBT010000082.1:96752824-96764474 GCA_036023395.1 Myiotriccus ornatus
GTAAATACATAGCACTTTTGCCTACTTAAAATTGTTGTATATATAGTTCTTTAGTTTTTATCTTACTAGTAATAAATTCTAATATTATTCTCCCCAATCAGATCTCTTTTGTCAGCATAAACCTTCTCTCAACTAATAGCAATTGGGGGGGGGGGACGGATTAGAGGAAATTGGCCCAGAGCAAACCCACGACACAGGGGAAAGAATGAGGGTTTTTATTTAAGGATAAAATACTGAAAATTAAATATTGGAAGAACAGCAGTGATCACAGTGTGATTATTCCATCTTTTATCTGCAATATTTTGCCCTTGTGAACTAAACATACTAGTAAAATGTTAGCACATTGATTATTTTAATTTTTAATTTTTCCTTAAAATATGAAGTAGATTTGTTTCTTCAATACTCCTTTGGCATTAAATCACTTCCAAGTAGCTTCCAAGAACCTGTTCTTTTGTGACAGATAATGGAATGCAAGAAAGTAATTTCTGTCAGATGGTTACCTTTACCTTCTCTGTATAAACTTACTTTTTTTGGAAACAGTGATTTTCATCACTCTGTAATATAATGTGAACCATTCTGAAATGACAATTATTTGGAACTGTATCAGGATCTTTTTTTTCCTGACACTAATGCCGTTACCTTTATGGACTCTCCTGTCTAACCTACAATAGTTCAGTGTTAGAAGTACAATAAAATATGCTACTGTATTTGAATAATTACATATTTGTTTTTAAAAAGGCACGAAATCCTATTATGAATCACCAAGTGCATTCTCTTTTTTTTTTTTTAATAGTTATTGAAATGAGCTGATTCACAAATTTCCAGGAGTGAGGCGTTATTACTTATGTCTTGCATCATAAATGATAAATTACTCGAGATAAATTGACAAGAAAGTTGATTAATGCACTAATTTCCAAAACTGTGAATTCTTAATGAAGTGTTGTATAGTTATATGTCTGAATCTGTACTTTTGTAAACCATTTGCATTACAAATAAAGAACAAATGTATGTATACATAGACATAAAGAACTGTGAGGAGGAAGAACATGGAGCTGCACATCTCTTCATTTTAAAATAAAGAAAAAATTTAATCGTCTACTGATATTTCTTCAAGGAGCAAGTAAGGCTCCAGGCAAGAAACTTGGAAATGATGAAACTAAGAAATGATGAAAGAGTTAAGGAAACTAAGAAGTGATACAAGAGTTAACATAGCTGTCAGATGAAGAGTTGTCTCTCTGACTCTAAAAGAAGACAAATTCCACCAGTTCTTTCAATTTCTCTCTGATTCCAGCATATATTTTCAGAATTCTATGTGATTTCCATATTTTGCCTCATGAATTGCCTGTACCCCCTATTTTATAAGAACATTTGGAGTAAGAGTAGTATCTGCTATATATGTCCCTTTGAGCACCAGTTCACCAGTGGCACTTATTTTCTTCCTAAATTGGTGGGAAGGGATCTCAGAAGTATCTGTGTTCCTAAAATATCAGTTAATCACAGAATTAATCAACTAGCATACAGAAAAGGGAGATGGGGAATAGAGACTTCAAATTATATGGAGGTAGAGAGATTATAGGACAATATATGTAAGTTATAAAAACAGATGTTTGGCAGGTCCTTGGCTCTAAGCAGCTGCCAAGGAACAGAAATTGTGAATAAACTGGAGAAAAAAAAAAATAGAAAAAGAAGCCTGACAATAAAAATGCTTGAAAATGCAACAAAAGAAAAACAGTAAAGAGTCTGAGAGGTAGAGAAGAGAAAGGATGAGGAAATGAGCCTTCTATAGCAGCTTACAGAAAGGAGAAAGAACTGTGAAGGAAATCATACAAAAAAGGGGGGAAAAAAGTAACATAAGGAAGTTCTAATAAGAATAAAATATACATCTTATAAGCAGAATAACAACAATATACCAAAGAACTCAACGCCAATGAAAAAATAGTTAGGATAGATGGATGTGGTTATGGATGAGATACCTTCTTTTCCAATATGATCTGAAGATAGATTGGCATTTAATAAAAAAAAAAGGTATGTTGCAGCTCAGACTTTCTTCTAAGAAACCTGGGACTAGCACTGGCTGGAGCACACCCCATCTTTTGCCACACCAGCTGCACCCACCCTGATTGCCTGATGTCTGCATGCTGCCTGAGGAGCCAGTGGGTGGAAAGAAAACTTGGGAGACAGGTCATGCCTGAAATCAAGTTCAGTAGTGAGTTTGCATGCTAATAGTTTTTTTTTCTTTAAAACATTTTTCTTCCTCCTTGTGTTTCCCGTTTTTGTTATAAATCCCAGGTTCATTATAAACATCAGCTGGCACAAATACTCAATTTAAGTTGAACTGAGAATTTAATCAGGCAAATATCTTAATTAATTTCTCTCAGATATACATGCTTATACAGTATAGTATTTCTGGGACAGGTTTCCAAAGGTGTTTGTGGATTTGATTTCTATTAAAATAATTAAATCTATCGAATTTAAATATTACAACATTTTGAAAAATCTATTCTTTGTTCATTATTTATAAGATTCCAACTTACTTTCCATCCTCCATCCAACCTGCTGTCCCTGCCCCACAGAAAATCTGCATTAAAAATAAAAGAAGAAAACAAAAACCCCCTATTCACGTATGATAAGCTCTTGAGAAGCAAACAATCTATGTACTATAAACTGAGCACAAAACCAAGGAGGAACTTCCTGTTTCACTCACACAAAAACATCAAGATTTGTTTATGTTTACGTAAACAGTCAAATTTAAATTTTTCTTTGCTCATTCATGTATACATATTTCTATTTACCTTTCTTCATCTCACTCATAGGTTGTTTCATCTGTGGCAAAATTCCCTGACAAAAAAAACAAAACAGAAAAGTCAGCAACAAGGAATAGAGAAAATGGCAAATAATCCTCTCTAAGTCAATGTCAGCAGTCAGACTTACTAAGTGATGTCTTAGGACTCATTTTGGAAATTAATACTGCACTGTGTGTGTCTTATGTAGGTGTGAATACATCCTATACAAGAAGAAGAAATTCACAGTAGAAAAAGTGACCTTGCTGTAGAAAACACACAGTATAGGAGGCCTTGTGTTTTCAGTTGTTTGGCTGTCTGAGAACTGAAAGATATGCTAGGGTGAAAAACCTTTTAATATTTTCTTATGGAGACAAGAATTTATTCTAAGCACTATTTGTTCTAAGCACTATTCTAAGCACTGCACCAGCTATGGTTGCAGTCTAATGCCAGAGTTTCTGAACAGCCCAACTTTGACCTGACGGTATCTGGATTTATACTTCTTTCATTTCATTTTTAGGTAAATTGTTGAAAGTACAAAAAACCTTTGAAGTAGAAATCTTTGAAACCCCAGAAATTTTTTAATTGCTAGACAATGCCAGTTCTACATTCCTAGCACCTTCGTCCTTTATTAAGAAGTACAACAATAGCCATTTTTGTGTTATTTAATAGGACTGGGATGAAATTTTGGTGACCCTGTGGTTCTGCCTGACAAAAAAAAGAACAGGAATGAAAAGGAAAAAAAGATTGATCTGTGCTTAATACTTTTCAACCATCACATAGGTAACTGGGATATGAAGGGGAAATTGAGATCAACAGTTGCTAAATAATACAGAATTATCAGTATGTCCAGAAGTGTCTGTTATTACCATATTGAGAATATAAATATATAAATCCTCCAAAGGCTTCTATATCTTTTGAATTCCCTGCTGTGTTCTTGAAGTCAGTGGCACATTTTACTAGGGGTCTTTCACCTTATTTTAATTTCAGAATAGTCAATTAAAATTTCAAATTATCATCTTGACTATCATGACTTTCGTAAGTTTTGAATAATAAGTCCCATTTACATCAAAAGGGAAGAAGAGGTGGTGTTTTCTTTTTTTCCTCCTCCTGCCCTTTGCTGTTGTGTGCTTTCAGTTCAGCAGTGAATGATTTTGAAATTTTTCAAGCATATAAAGTCATTATAAACAATGACCAAAAGAAAGGTCATTTACTGTGGTTTCTGCTGATTTTTATTCATACATTTGTAACAAAAGCAATTGGAGTCCTACTGAGAAGTATAAAACTGTATTGAGGGACACATTTCGAGGCATTACGAATCTAATGAGCAAAGCAAGTAATCTCTACCGATTTGAATCAGTTAAGCTCTAGCAGGATCTTAGTATGTACTTGTTAATCAAATTAATTCTGAGACAGAACCCTTTTGGCAGAAAAATACTGAGGAGCTGTCATGCTGTTAAAACCTGTGAATAATGGGGTACCACTGTGTTAGAGCAAAGCTGAGGTCCCTGCAGTAAGGACTGTGCCCTTTGCCTCTTCCTCTCCTGTTCCTTCCCCCACTCTTTCCAGCAACTTCCTCCAAAGTTAGTGTTTTACATACGTAACATGTAATATGTATGGAGTAACAGATATGATCAATACTTTTTGCAACACAATCTGACTATAAGAGAAGACTGTAGGCTGCATCTAACTCAGTCCTATGCCCAACACTAGGAGAGATTTACATGTGCTGCGTAGCTATGAACAAGAGATAAGATGTCCTTGTCAAAGACATCTTTAGTTTGGTTAGTTAGTTTTTTTGGCAAATATGAAATGGAATTAAGACAAGTCAGTTTGACACAGGTTCTCAGGAACATGAGGTGTAAACCTACCTGCTACTGAGTTACCTCCAACCAAAGTTCACATCTTCTATCTAACAGATGCTTAATCCCACTCACAACTAAAAACTTTGTTGTAGAATTGAGAATCTTTCTGTTCCTATGTAGCCATGTTAAAATTAAATTTGTATTTAATAAAGAATTACAAAATAGCCATTTCAAACCTCTTTTTTCCATTTTCTGATGCTTCTGGACTTTGAGAAAAGAAGCATAAAAAGACAGTGAATTCAAGAGAAAGAAAAAATTTTAAAAACTCTAAAATGATTTTTCATTCTGCTGCTATTTTAAACTATAAATTATTTTTCTTGTGATTCTAAGAAAAGTGACTAATCCAGATAACAGTGTACAGTCATATCACATACATCATAAGAGTTTTGCGGCAGTTAAGTTAAACAGTACTATGTGGGCAACTGTGGGCCTAATTTACAGCTTTTTTGAATAATTTTTCTTCTAACTTGTTCCACTGAATAAGTATATTTTCCTTCCACTCCTAAACATAGATAGATATTTATAATAAGGATATTTAGACTATTTTGAAATACTAATATCTATCTTCCTCTTTTTTATGCATGGATTCCCACATCAACTAAATATGCCAGTAATGTGACAATTAGTGTCTTCTGAACACTATCATATTTAAGCATGTGAAATGAACCAGCAGTAGCAGTTTGAACACTTGCTGACCTAATGACTCAGAGTCTATTCCAGTTCTCTCTATAAGAGGATGGATACTTTTTCTTATTTTTTAGTGTTTATAATACAATTTTTTCTTTCAATGAGTGCACATGGACTCAGACACCACCCTCAGTTATGTCTATTTGAAGAATTTTTCTGTTCAGACAAAGTTTGTGATCTCAAAAGTGAACCCTCAGATTTCCCCCAAAGCATTTGACTTCTTCACTTCATGGTATCCTCCTAGTGCAATTAGTGGAACTGATTTTAGTTCACTCTATAACATTCACTGAGAATTAGGAATCTAAGGACAGTACTACTCAGTTCAGAAATCCCGTTTATCCCATAATCCACTGAGTCTTCCTTCATTTATTTCTTTTCTCTCTTGAGATATTGTGTACGCAGATTTACCACTTTCTATGGGAAGTTTCTAATTATCTCATTAGGCATTTTATGATGTAACACTCTATGGTGTGCTGGTTTTATTTATAGATGTCTCCATCTACATTTCAAGGTTTTTTCACTGATTCGTTAAATAAACCACAGTGGATGTGAAAAAGTCAGGAAAGGAGGGGGAAATGCTGTGTAATCCAGAAAGTGGGATACTCAACTTAGTATGAAGGGAACTTTATTGCTTTGATCTAATCGTCTTTTCATTGTTATATGGTGAACATATAACAATCAAGGCCAAAATTGCCTTTTGCAGAATTGCCTGCAAAATCCTCATTTGGATTGAAAATATCACTCTGTCCAGAATATGCCAGCTAAGGCAACAGGAAGACAGTGATCTACAAAAAACTCCACATCAAAAGGAGAAACTGAAAAAAATGTTTCATATATTGCGAGTGAACACACTCATTTCTGAACTTTGGGACTCAAAAAAGGGGACTATTTTGAAGGACCTAAATGATCAGGCATATTCAAAAAGTGTTCACCAGTGCCATCCCAGGAAATAAAAAAAGAAAACTCTGACAGGATGTAATCATAAAGCACATATCAGTGCTGCCAAAAGGAACTGCCTACAATGTCACAAGGGAAGATGGTGAAGCCCCATGATCAGTGATGAGAGAGACTAGCTGGTAGCTAGAATAAGGAAAATGCATCAAGAGAGAAGTCACAGAGAAAAAGAAAGAGAAGCTTAATGAAAGCATGAAATGTAAAGGATGAACATTTTGGCAAGTCAGAGAGCTGAAGTAAAGCATTAGGGCAAAGGAAGTGAATGTGATCAAATGGATCATTTAACAAAGAAGCCAAGGAAAAGTGCAGAATGCTGAGGGAAGTGGAGAGAGATTGAAGCTGGAATTAGAGAGAAAAGCTGAAATGTAGTGAGATGATTGGCAGTGACAGTATATGGCAGCAGCTGTAAAGAAGGGAAGAGACTTCCTTCAAGTGCTGAAAATGAAAGGAGAATTAAGAAGGTTTGCAGGAAATGATGAGGGGAGTGTCCTAACACCAACAGCCTGACTGGTCTACAATGGGTAGGTGCAAAGAAAAGAGGATCTGATAAAATGATCCAGGTCTCCATAAATCAGAAGACTGAGTGTCAGTAAAAGTCCCGTGAATGGATGTATTTTTGTTTCATTTTATTATATTTTATTCTAGGGATGGATGAAATGTTTTAGAGAAAGGAAAAGGATAACAGCAGAAATGGGCATAGAAATTACAAAGCAGCACACAAGTGGTGGAAGTTCTGAGAAGTCTAGAGAAGTGGGATGGCAATAGTAGGCATGCAGGATGGCAATAGTAAAGGCACATAATATCAGAGAGTCGATTGTAAAACCATGAATGTGGGAATGTGGATTTGTGCTTGTTTGAAAGGGAGGAGAACAACAAAGAAAACCAGAAAAAAAGTAAGTATCTTGAGTCTGTAGAAATATAAAGGCCATGGGTATAGTAATACAGTGTGAGAAGTTCATCTTTTAAAATTTATTCTGAACATGGATGTGGATAAGAACTGGGTGAGAGATGTGCAATAGGTAGACAACAACAACTGTGAGCCAACAAAAGCTTTAATGGGAAACAAAAAGGAGACAGTTTATTTTTTTTTCGCGCTTCTGAAACTGGATTATTCTAGATCTCATGCACTATGTTCACAGGAGCAAAGGTAAATGGTAATCCAACAACTGAGAATTCATGAAAGTTCTCTTAAGGCATATCAAACTATTGCAAAATGAGTTGTAATGTTGAAAGAGGTTGCCTTAGTTGTATGTCAGCTGAATGAGATTTCTGGATTCCAAAGTTGTTCTGACATAATTGTCAAAGTTTAAAACCTCCTTGCCTGTGCTATTCTTTGCATAGAAGAGGTACCAAGTAGCATACATCATTGGGTAGGCCTTTGAATGAGTCCTTTTCATCAAATTTAAAAGCTTTCCATCTCATTTTGATCTTATTCCACATATTGTATATGCGCTGAGTACTTCACATGCCAACTACTACTCTTTAGCTGAAAGAATGATGTTTCCACTTAAAGTTACATTTAAATACTGGAAGTACAAAGCACATATTTTTAACTGAAGAGTCAGGATTTCAGACTGTCATAACCTTTTTGAAAGCTTGACACATTATTAACAACAACCAGAACTATATGAAATTGTCCCTGATCTGATTCACTGCAGCGGATGGACTAGGTGAACTCCACAGCTCCTTTCCAGCCAAATAGTAATTCTGTGATTCTCAGGTATTGCTGTGAAGAGCACGCTGATTGCTTGTGCTGCCCACACAGAGAAAAGCTGAGCCTTTACAGTCACCTACACTGTTCAGTTATAGAAATATTGCAGAATAATCTGGCAACCCTTGGTTTTACTTTTAATGAAGCATGATAGATAATAGAGAAAAACTAGCTGATTCATGTTTTTAGACTGTAATTCAGATTCTGGACTTCATTTTTCATGATCAGTCAAGTTCCTTTTTGTGTCAAAGATGCAATCATTTTGCTTACCCAGCATAAAACTCCCTGTATGGCAAATCATTGTGTCGTTCTACTGAATAAGTGTTGGATTTTGGATCTAAATGTCATCTAGTTAACATCTTGTTACTCTAATAAAATAGCATTTGATCTTTAAATCTTTAAGTTTATAACATGCATGCTGGTTGTGAATACACCGTAGTAGAATCCAAGCATTGTTTTCTGCAGATATAAATACATAAATATGCATACATAAATACAGAACTATCACATCACACTACTTCTTCCTGACTGAGGCTTATTCATATGAGATAATGTCAAAAGGACAAAAGCTGCCCCTCAAGGTGCTGCAAAAACTGTAGTACAGGGATTGAGCTCCATCTTGTGGAATAAAGAAGAGCTTACAGCAGATTTTATTTTCCCCTCCAGAGAAATGACCTTGAAGGGCATAATTTCATTATTTTCCTGTTGAAAGTTTTCATTGTTGAAGTTTTGAACAGAAGGAGAAAAAATTATGACAATATGTGTCACATTAATAAGATACATTACAGTTGGGAGATAGAGTCACAGCACAAAATGTTTTGATGAACATTTTTGTTAATAGAGGAGATGACAAAAGGATTGTTGACTGAACTATTAATATTTTTAAACATACACATAAATATTGAATTTCAGCACTCGTGCTTTTAGGTCTTTTAACAATTCACTTTACCTATTCCGTGAAAAAAAAAAAAAAAAGTCCCCTTCCAGTTATACTGTGGAAGATGTATTACACAATTCTTACAAAAATAAATGAAAGCATTTTCAGACAAGCATGCAGACCTATCATAAGCCTTTGGTAATCTGCTCAATAAACTTTTCTGTTGAAGAATGTAGTACTAAAGGCAGCTGAGGGAGAAAATAAAGTCATTATGTGTTCATAGCATATACTGTTAAACATAAAACGTTGTCAAGACTGAAAAAGTTTCTCTTTGACTTTAACAGAAATAAACCACTGAAAGACATTCTGTACTATATCTTAAGTGCAGAATTTTCATATGTATATAATCACTGATGCATACACATATACAACAGGAAAATCTAGACTGTAAATTTTCTGCAGTTATAAAGATGAGATCATCTGACATTGCAATTTCTTAGTTGACCTAATCCAAGATAAAAGTTTGGGGGTTCTTAATTATTTTTTTTAATCAGTCTACTAATATCTAGGCATCAAAGCTGCACAAAAACACCTAGTGAGGGTCTAAAAAATGCCAAGCATACAACTTCTGTATGAGTCGTAGTGCTTTTGAAAATTCACTTGGAAGTTATCTGTGTCTAAGGCTAAATGCCTTTCTAAGGTTGACTTCAAAAACTATATGCCAACTGGATTTTTGAAAAATTTCTCCCTAAAATTATAACTTTAATTTTTAGTGGTTCCTTTGAGTGTGTCTAGGAATTTCAATGAAACATATGTTCCCAGAACTCCCATCTTAGTTTCTGAGCCTCCTTTTCTCCAGGCTAAACAACCACACCTACCTCAGTCTTTCCTCATAGGCCTTGCATTCAGACCCTTCACCAATTTTGGTGCTATTTTCTGCAATTCTGTGATTCTGTGCCAAAGGACATAGATGTAGCACCCCTATGTGTGGGAGAAGAAAGTATAATAAAATATAATCAAAGTAAGTAAAATAAAGTCCTAAGCAAAGAACCTGCAACTCCTTTTCTCCTCCTCTCTTTCTTCTTCATCTACGTGAGTTAAGTGAAGAAATGGCCTCATTTTTGTAATTCTTGATAGTTAGTGATGTTAATTTCAAGAGGACTGTTAGCTTTACTGAAGATATGGTTAGAGGTTGAGGAAAGTGATAGGGTCCACAAATCTGTTTTGCATATACTCCTTAAGAGAATAAAAACTAACAAAAAGCAACGGAAGAAAAAAAAAAGACAGTGAAACTCAGAAAAAATTACCATTAAATTAAACAATGAAAATTTGTACCACACAAAAGTTTCCTTTCAGGAACATGGTTTGTGCATGACAATGAGTTCCACTTATTTGATTGGGGACTGAGGACTTCAGTGCTGTGGGGTTGGGATGATATCTGCTCACATGCAAAACTGTATTTTTCAGTCTTACTGTGTAAATGTAAACTCTTCTCAACATTTTTGGAACAATTTACTTTTATAACAGTGCCTTGTACAAGTGTTACAACTGATGCCTTTTTTTTGTTTTTACCAAACTACCTCATCATATTCTGTTTATGTTTTAAAATTGAAAAGAGTCTCAAAGAGATTAAAGCCTAAGGGTACATCAAACTTAAAGAGAAACTGATACTTGCCTCCCCAAGTAAGTAGAAAATCTGTTATGAAGCTGGAGAAAATTGATGTTTACATGGAACAGATTTTTCTATATGCAAGGATTTAACACTATGTATGTATGCTAAATTATAAACAAGTTTAAATTGACTTATTTTTCTGTATCTCCTTTATTAGACAAGTTTTCCCTCCATAAATTTTTGTGAAGTCTTGTGATTGTTTTCTACCTTCCATCTTTTTTCCAAATCTCATGAATAATGGTATCTTTTGGACAGTTTTTTCTACTTTTCTTTTTTTTTTCTTAGAAAAAATTGTCCTTAAAAAACAGAGTAGTCTAGATGAGTTGCAATGGAATGTTTTTGGTTTTGACAGTTTTATTATGTTATATAATTTCTCAGTTGATGCCCTTCAGTGCAGTGTAAAAAGCAATACTTTGGGTTTCATTTGTTTGATCGATGTCTAAATTAATTTTTTATTTATCCAGATGTCTTCACAGAAGACCAGTGCATGATTTTTTCCCATAAGTCCTCCTTCTGTATAACATACTGAATAAGTCTCCAAAGTGAAAACATAGTCCTTTTTGTAATCCCCGATTTTCATTTTTATGATAGAGACAGAGCCTTTAGAACATAAAATTATATATATATAATATTAGAAAGTTTAGAAATTGTGAAAGTTAAATACCATCTGTGGAAAATAGGAAAATACTTTGGACTACTCATGGCTATTGTATAGGTGTGGATACAGTCTTCACCTAATGAGGTAGGAATTTGATTGTTGAGCTCTGGTTGTGTGATACTTGTTTCCTTCATATTTATTTACCTGTTTCTTGAAATTAGGTATAGCACCATAATATTGATTTAATTTATTTTGGCACTAATCAGTAGACCAGAAAATCTGGTTGGTTGTTTAGCCTGGAGGGATTGTTTAACCTGGAGAAGAGAAGGCTCAGAGGTGACCTCATCACTCTCTACAACTACCTGAAAGGAGGTTGTAGTCAGGTGGGGGTCGGTCTCTTCTCCCAGGCAATCAGCAACAGGACAAGAAGGCACGGGCTTAAGCTCTGTCAGGGGAGGTTTAGGTTGGATATTAGAAAGAAGTTCTTTACAGAGAGGGTGATCAGG
>JAYRBT010000082.1:96776453-96791639 GCA_036023395.1 Myiotriccus ornatus
CCTTTTCTTATGCCCCTGAGCTCAAAGGAGGACAAATAATTGCAACTTCTATGAAAAACTGAGGAGAAATATTTTAACTCCTGTCTTTGCAGGTGCTTGCCTTTACCCTGGGACTAATCAGTCCTATTATTTATTTAAGAGTTGACATCTATTTTCAGTCAAGTGTACCCATTACACAGTTAGATCTGAAGAAAACTTGAAACTCTCACTATATTGTTTGATTTTAGTCTCAAAAAAAGCCCCAACACCCATGACATCATACTGTCAGCTGTATGTCATTGCACAAAGAGGCAGAAGGTAGATTACAGACATGCCAAATAGAGATGATATTACAGGGGGAATTTCATAGGGTGAGGCCTATAAGAAAATATTTAAATAAGACCTTGGCTACATCTGCCCAGCTCTATCACACAAAATTATTGGGCTGAGATCACTAACAGAGCACAGTTGATTATTATGGAGAAGGCTTACTCTAAAGAGGTGGACTATATCCATCGTTTTTTAATGGTTTAGGAAAAAAAGATGAACAGCTTAACTGTTAAGAGACTTTTATCCACATAATATACATAGGGCATGAGCCCAGGAGATGATAGGGATTTAGTTAAACAGGTAATTGACTCAGTGTAGAGGATCAGACATCAGCATGTTTTGTCTCAAACATTCTGACTGTTAGGACAAAAAAGATGAGGTCAGAAGAGAGGGTCATGCAAAGGTGGTGCAGTGCTGATCTGAGCAACTGACTGCCTGGAGGAGTGTTCAAAAGGCTGTCTGCCTGTGCATACATGAGGAAAACAGCACAAAAAATCTAGTTTCCATAAGATGCATGCACCAGGTGAACTATAAAAGAAAGTGGATCCAGCCCCCTTGAGCTTTTTCCTCTCTTTCCCTTTCTTTGCTTCTTAACCTCAGCTTTGGACCATCCACGTGGCAGGACCAACATAGGTCTAAGGACTGGTGATATTCTTTGTTCTCTCTCTCCCTTTTCTCTCTTTATTTCTCTCCCACCTTGCTTTTTCTGGACAAACACGGCTATCATATTCTACCCCAGGCTCTGTATTGAAGTCTGTTGTGGGAATGGGAAACTATGGAAGTGTGTTGTGGTTTGTTAGCCAGCACCTTTGTTCGTGTGTTGTGGCACGTGAGGCTGCACCTTTGATGAGTTTACTGCAGGAGCTGAGAACTTGTTGAAGGGTACTCTACAAAATTAAGGGCTTGTTAAGGGCCACCATTCATGTGGAAGTGCATTGTATGAATTTAAGGTCTTTTTAGCCAATACCTTTTGAGTCTAAACAGTGAGCTGGTTGCCAGAGTTAAGGTGACCGTACAATAAAACATAAGAGCTTACTGATGTGTGTCCAGTGTCTTTGTTCAACCTGACAAGAATTCATAATGAACATCATGCCAGTGGGTCATGACACTCAGGACATGAGAAAGTCAAGTTATTGGCCTTGGATGATGTCTCTGGTGGCTTAGGCAGAATTTCCAGGTTAGAAAGCAATAAATACTGAAGACAGTAGCTCCTCTTGGGGAAAACATATACTTGAATGTGTTCATCACTGCCAAAGGCTGAACTCACTTTGCCATCCAGGGCTTGGACATCTCAGCCAGGTGGAACATATGTCCTGTTCCCTTGGGACAGTGGTGCTGATCACAACTGGACAGTAGGCCTTGTCTGATGTGGGCATCCTATGCAGTCTGTATGTGTGTGCATGCATGAGATGGAATAGAAATTGCTATCTACCTCTTATGCTCATCCTACTTAGTAAATAAATCTTAGATTTTGTGTCACTGAGTCATTTGGTTCCATCAAATGTAATTTTCCCCGTGACTGTGAGCAAAAAAAACTTGGCAACACAATGAAATGCTATTTACTTACTTCTGATCAGATATTGTAATTTGCTAATATAATAATGAGGCCTTATTACTCCTTTTTTTCATATTCTGTGTTTGGACCTCACAAAAGTTGATCAAGGAAAATGTAACTTACAAGAAATATCTGTGGATGGGAGGAAGACCAGTTGATTTCCCTTGTGGTAAAGGAATAATAATTTGGAGGGAACAATGGAAAGTAAAAGGTAGAAGTTGGAAAAGTTGTGGGGGACAGAAGAGGGCTGGAAGGTGACAAACACATTTTAAATAAGCTCTGGTGTCTTGTAAGATTGCTGTGGAGGCAAGAAGAAAACTGTGGTTCCTGCTACTAAGGAAGAAAATGAGAGGTAGGAGATGACAGAGAACTTCAGAGAGTTGCTGCTAATCAAAGATTTACAGGCAATAATGATGACTGTTGTAAAAAGGATGTAGTCCCTTCCATTATTTGCTTTTGCATCTTCCTATAATCTGCAGATGGTGATCGTTATTCCAGCTTGAAGAGGAACTCAGATTTCCTGAGGAAGTATGGCAGCTGTTTATTCTACCTCTTCTAGTGGTGTCTTTCTTTCGTATAGTCAGTCTTTTTAGAATTCTCTTTAAAGTTATCCTATTAAATAAGTGACCTTGGTTTTCAAAACTCATTTCCCTCTCCTGAAATTCTCCCCACTGTATGGAAATCTGTACAGATGTAGATGCCTTATTGTGGATGATCTGAATTCTACAATAAACGATGAGATGATGTTGACAGTACCTAAGTTAAAGGCATTCAAGATAAGCGAAAAAAAGCCAGCAACCAAACAAACCCTACGTAATGAAACAAGTGGAATTGTTAAACTGGTAATAGTAACACAAGAATTTCAGAGAAAAAATTGCTGATTTTACCACTTACTAAATCCTGAGTAAAAATCAGAAGTGGAAGACAACAACCCGGCAGGTCATGCGATCTGTCTATACTACGGAATTACAGGCACCTATATCTTCATGACCTGTTTGTCCTGCAGTGACTCTCACTGGGTGCTTGCACTGAAAGCAGAGTATACTCATGTTTAACACTGTGGCATGCTACTCTAACCTATCTATTACGTCTCTTAGGTCATGATTAAATTATGTATTCACATAAATTGCATATAATACTGCTTACAGGATTCAAACGCAGCTAAGGATGCCCAAATGAAAGTGTTTTAAGAGAGGATTGCACCCCCTAGTATTCTAAAATAGTTCCCTTTCACATGAAAGGAACACCCCTGGAATGATGCAATTTTCTCCTTCCCATCCAGCCCTAAGGTTACTGGCTACCATATTAGCAAGCACAACTTTAACAGCAGATTTTAATTTAGCTTGGAAATACTGATACTATAATGGACATTAGCTAAGACTTGGAAAAAACACCAAGAAAATACATCTCAGATTAGTATTTTTCTTATATTTAAAAGTTTTATTACTCAATCATATTAACCTGCAGTATCTCAAAGCTCTGGGTTTAATTTCTTTTGAACTTCAACCATCTTCCTAGATTTCTTTAAATTCATTCTCTAAATCTCATTATAGATGAAAGAAATATTTCCTTGTGCTTTCTTCAGAAAATATTCAGAAATCCAAATGGTGTTTTCAACACTATGCATAATATTAACTTTTTGATCACCTCTGAAATTACAGCATGACATTTATTCTAAGTTCTTTTTGTGTCACTGTTGATATTCTCATAGAAAAAAATATTGTTATTGCTGATGTAAATGAATTAGTTGGTTAAGAAAAAAAAAAGCACTATTTATATTCCGAAGATTATATGAGATTACAAGTTTCTTTTCTGCATGCAAAATAATGATGCACATAAGCCCATTTTCCCAAAAACCAGAAATATTAACCTATGACTTTTAAATTAAACTTTTCTCACACCATTCTTCTGAGGAAGCCCTAACTCTTTCCCTTCATTGAAAACAGATTTTCTTTAAACAGTTTTTTTAAAAAATAAATCAGCCTCAATATAATGATAATACAGTGATTTTGCACTTCTAAATGGGTTTTTCATTTCAGGCTTTCAAAGCTGCTTAGAAAGGAGTATTAAGGACAAGATTTTTTGAAGGCAGTGATATTAGCTCACTGATGCTCTTGTTAAACTCTGGAAAATTCTCACTAACTTCATTTAGAGTTAAACCAGGCCAATGCTGAGTGTCTTGGGGCACCCTTCCCCTACACCATTCACACCCTGAAGTTATTTTGCATAGCTGACAGTTTTAGGAAACAAATACTCATTATTCATAGTTCATACTGAAGCATTTAATCAAGCACCAGAGAAAGAGCTATGGCAACCTTGTTTAGAGGTCTAGGCTTGAATTTCAGAATAGTATTATAAATATATCATGGTATACTTGTCTGTTGTGTGACATCCAACAGTTACATGGACTTCATTAAGCAATGGGATTACTTTTAAAAGTTGATTTTTGACCCCTAGATAAAATTCAGTTAACTCTTACTGAGATAAGTTGGGAAGAGACTCTTTATTGCTTACCTGTTGTTTGGTTTTGTTTGGTTTGGGTTTTTTTGTTTTTGTTTTGTTTGTTTGTTTTTTTTTTCAGGAAAGATCAAGTAAAGAGTAAAGCTGTGCAGAAATTTGCTCTGTGGGAAGGAAATAATTTATTGTTCCTTAGTAGGGCTAAAAGTTTGTGACAAAATTCAAAACAGAAATGTTGAAAGTTTTGAAAATTTCCATTCTCAGTTTCTCCATTTATACCTTTTTAGATGTTTACTCATGGGCTTCTGCAGAGTTAGGAGAAAAAAGTAATTTTTCACTTTCCCCAGCAGCTGCAGATAGAAATTGCCACAGTTCCTCTCAATGGCCCAGATCTGTTCAGTACAGCTCAGAGGAGACAGACAGTGTTATCAGCAGTATTCCTGAGTCACCTTCCTACTCTCTCTTACAGGCACATACACATTTATGCACCTTGCATCGGGATACTGCAGAGTCCTGATATGGAATACGGTCCTGCAGCCCTCAGCACAGAGAGCAGAGCAGTTCCAGTCAGACTTGCCCCAGGATGGTCATCCAGGGGATATCTGAGGGTAAGCTGGGAAGGCTAGGGTCACCAAAAGGGCACCCCTACAGCTCAGCCCAGGCAAGGGCCAGGGCTAAAGGCTGAGCTCCAGCGCAGCCCTCATGGGAGCAGAAGAGATCTATGGAGGCTGACCTCAGACCTTATCCGAGGTCACTGCTGCCTGGCTGCAGAAGTGGCCCTGACCTCCCTCCCCCATGCCAGTCCCAGGAAGGGAAGGAAGAGGAATGGGATAGGGGGACACTGCAGAACTTGTTGCACTCAGAGCCCAGTGATCTCATAAGTATTTGTATATGATAGAAAGCTAGAACTGAGATAGAAATAAGATAGAAAGGCTGCCTTTCCGCTCCCAAATATGGAGGAAGAACACTTGGTTACAACTTGTTAGTTTTCATGCATTAGAGCTAGGTTTCACCCAACACCTGACCAGTATCTGAGTATTGCATATGATTGCAGTTACTCAATCACATAGATTTGCAAATGATTGTTAAATCTTTGCATTACTGTACAAGTACAAAGGTTATTTAAGCAAAAAATCAAGTTTCCAGTGTTTTGTATTATCCTCTCTTCCCGGTAATGCCTGTCAGTGGTGATTCTCAGCTCCAAGCATCAGAAGAGAATCTTTCTTAGACACTGATTTGAGCTCTCTGCTCAATTGCATATGTATAGATGACTTGATGTGTGTACTTAGATAATTTGCTAAGCTACCTGAGGTAAAGTTCTTGGTCATATTCTTTAGCACTTCATAATCATATCATATCATTTATATGCATATCATGTTCATTTGGACCTCTTGGCCATTATCCACTTTATTCAGATTGTTTTAAAAATATAGATGTGGGTTATATAGACTATTCACAATAGGTGTGAAAGAGCAGGCCTCCACAATCCTCCCTAACTGCCCCAAAATATTTTCTAATTTATTATCCAGAATTAGGTCATTTGCAGATACTGAATCTGGTGAATATTGCCTTGGTCCTGGCTAATGTTTTGGTAAGTTGAGCTATAGGGGAAAATATGACAGCATAATCAGCTGTCAGAGTTTTCTTCTGCATCTGAACAAATCATTTGCCTGTTGATGCCCAGTGTATCATGAACTGTCAAGGAGAAAGATTGTTGTTTTATATGAAAGATGGCACTTTAGAACATGCAATACTGTATTAAAATATGAGGGTGACAGTTTTTTTCACAACCAGAGCCAACAAGGAAATAGTAGGTATGTCACAGAAAAAGTTAAATATTGATGTTTGAAGCTGGTAATGGATTTTTATGAATTGTAGATTTGCAATGACTGCTTTTCAGATTAAAATTTTGAAGATAATTTCTGATGCGTTTTCTCAGATAACATCAACATTTAAAAAATGTGACAATCAGAGATGACAGAAATAATGTAATTGTAAACCTTTTACTATCTAATAGGAAAGAGAACCTGTATAGGACAATGGTGGTTATATTTTTGCATTTGGAAAATAAAAAAAAAAATCAAAAAAAGCAGTGAGTTAGGATTTGTTCTCTCTTGGTTTTTTTTTTCTCAAGGAAAGGGTTTACCAAGTTTGAAAAGATATTATTTTCTTTTTCTGATTTTCTCCACTCAGTAAAATATTCTCAGTAGATTTATAATAAATCAGTGAAGATTGTGCAGTTGTTTATCTCCATTTAAAATTCTTTAGTTTCCTGTAATTTTACATTTTAACATTGCAGAGCTTTTATGATTACAGAAAATTTTGCATGGCAGAAGGAAAGTGTGTTAATGTTATAAATAGGCTTTCAAAATCATGTCTTTAACAGTAACTGCTTATCTTTTGATGTAGTGTAAATTCCTTGATACACATAAAGGAGCAGGTCATAACACAGTTTTGTGCTCTCTCTTTCTCACTCTATCTGTATATATGATTATAATAAATATTTTATTGCTGAGTATTTTTTGTCCAAATCAGTCCAAATATTTCATATGCTTACCTGAATACATATGTCTATTTTTTTCCTTCTTTTTTCCTAATATTCCCCAGAGTGAAAAGGTTAGTATAATCAGATGTTCCAAGTGATGTTCCATATTCGCTTAATAACAGGTTAGCACTAAAGTCAGAGACATCTTATGTCAGTTCAGTTTGTTTGTGGTAAGCTACAATCAGACATAGAAGATATGCAGCCACTGAGGTCCGCTGTTCTTGCAGTATAATAGAATTATCTACAATAAAATAAAATAGTGCCTTTTATCTTAGAAGTCTAGTTCAAAGGAGCAAATCCTCACCTGTTTCTACCTTCACAAACAAAGGATAAGCTCATCACTTTATGCTCCAGGTAATGTAATTGCATAGTAACACATATTTTCAAACAGAGCTTCAAAAAACAAACTGATCGCCTATGTGGAAATAATTTTATAATCAATGTTTCTCTCCAAAAAAGAAAAGAACAATCAACACATGACAAATATAAGTCATACTTTTAAAAGTATTTCAGGGAAGGTTTTCAGGTATTTTTTTGATTAAGATCCAGTGTAGAAAAGGATATATAGCATAATGAGAAGCAGAAAAACTTGTCACTAGAATAAATAGTGCCACTCGTGGATTGCAGTCTCAGCAGTGCCATGTAGTAACTTGTTCGCTGTTATAAGAAACTGGAGCAACATGACAGGTTTAAAAGTTAGCAAGGTTTTCCTCTATTACCTTCTTAACAAGTGTTGTTTGGTGAAACGGGATTGCAGCTAACAGTAAAAGTGGCTCCTGTTCTCCCTTACAGTCCCTGAAAGAGGGAAGCGTTCAGATCTCTTTGCTTGGTCACACCTCTCTGGGTCTCCTGAAGGAGTCATAGGTGCTGGAAAAAATCAGCCTGCCGCCAGGTTTGTAATCCTTGCGCCGCTAGATGTCCCTGCAGACCAAACTTTTGGAAGGGCTGCTTGAGGGAGCCCGACTCTTGGAGAGGCAGAGCAGCAGCCACAGGATAGCCATAAAATTTGATTGACGGTAACTTGACCAATTTCTTTTTTTTTTTTTTTAAGGTAGTAATTGCAGTAACTAGAAACAACACTGAAGATTATCCACCTTGCACTAAACATTATTATTCATTAACGCAAATGTAAGGTCCGTGGCATGTTATTGACAGTCAGCATCATTTGTTTTAAGTAATGTCACCCTCACAAGGATAAAAACGATGTATTGAAATCAGCCTGAAATGCCTGGCTATCCTAGTTGTTCATCCAATAAACTTGAAGTGCCCTTGCTGCTCTGTATGGAAAGACAGATTTAAAGCAGCAGCAGTTGCAAATATTTGAGAAGATAGCCATAGTGCTACTTTAATTAAAGCAAACATTAGCATATACTGATTTGAAGATAATAAAATAATTGTTTTTAAAGAATTGGAACTGGACATAAATATTAAAAGTTACCATTTCTAAATTACACACACTCTGATCCAAAAAACTTTCTCCTTGATTAATTAAGATTTTTTTAATGACTAGAAATATGTCAAATGTTTGAAAAATAATTAAGAGAGTAGTGTGTTGCAGGGATACTTGTGTTTGACCAGCCCTAGAAAGCTGATGTGCAGCAATTATTTTTTTGTCTCCTGGAGGAACTAAACTTGGCAAGAAAATATTGCATAAACCCAAACATATTAGATGTCTGCTTGTTGTGGGTATAATTTTGTTTGTTTTCTTGAAGAAAGCACTTAGGTTTGGCTCCTTCCTTTCATAAACAGTAGAATATTGCTTTGAACAACGTGCTTTCCATAGATTCCTGCTTCAGAAATCCAGATTCAGGAAAAAAAAAAAAAGACAGGCAATTTAAAAATACTGCTTCTTTCACAAAAAAATGAGAGTCAGATTTATTTGAAAGACAGAATATGTTAAAGTAATCTTTAAGTGTAAGTTATTTTTAAATCTGACAGTGCTGGTTTGCTATTTCACTGAAGTTTTTCAACTTTCTTTTTATTCCCCCCCCCCCCCTCCCTTTTTTCTTTTTCCCAAAGAGATTTATTCACCCTCTGTCAGGAGCTTTTCACTAAGTACTAGAAACATCACAAAAAGTAATTTTGATGATTTCCAAGTTATATTCCACAAAGCACATACCATAAACCTGCTTTGACTGGAGTCACCTAGCAGAGGTAGTCTGCCATTAGTCGTTTGCTATGTATAAGTAATCTCTTTGCTCATTTTTTTGAGCTTAAAAAGAATTTTTAAAATAATTTTAAAGTTTACTTCTTCATGCAGTCATTTTCAGTGATGTTAAGATCAACTAGCTTTACAGAAGTTAATAAATACAGAAACAGAAATATGCATAGACATCTCCTGTGACTTTGAAAATGTTTCTCTTTGTGTACATCATGAAAAAAACATTATAAAGAATCAAGAGACCAAAGGCCAGAATAGTAAATATGCATATATATCAATGTGCACAAATAATAGTAATAGAAAAAATGCTGAGAAAGGTTACCAGGAACTTCATCCTCTGTACAGTTATTTGCATGTTCTGGAAATTAATTTGAAGAGGGACAAATTGTGCTACCAAAATCAGGGGTTTAGCAATTTTCTTGTTCTATGGGTGTTTGCATGAAAGGGAACACTCTTCAGAAGAAGTGTTGAGACTTAATAAACCATTGTCTTCAGCTGACCTTTTGACCAGAGAAGCCTCACAGACATATTTCATTAATTAATACATAGGATCAGGAAGCTCATCACCTGAGCTGAATGCATTTCCTTCAAGTGGTGAAGATGTCCAAACAAACTGCAGCCATTTTTCTATAATCCTATCTATGAATTAAGGTGCATACCAGCATTTTGAAAATCATGCACAATTCTATACAATTCTTTGTATAGAAACAGTGGAGTAAAATGCTAGGAAATTTTTGGATATCTTTTCCCAACAGTTTTGGTTAGCTGGAAATGTCCTGGTCATAATTTGTGTATTAACCCCATAGTAAAGAAAAAAAATCTCTACTCATCAGCTCTGGTCAAGACTATTTGCTAAGACTTCAAAGATTGAATCATATTCTTTTTGTAAAGAAAATAACTGAAGAGTAAAACTCATGAAGTTCATAACTGAAAGAAATGTCTTTTTTACAGAACTAAATTAGTTCTTGGTTTTCTCATGGTAGGCTGTTTCAGATCATTCAGTTGTTGCAACTTCTTATTTCTGCCTGTTGTGTTATGGAAGGAGCAAATTATCAAATGCTGTTTGCTGTTTCCCCTACTGTGAAATATGGTGCTGTAGATAACAAACACTCTTCCCCGAAAATGGAACATGTGAAGGATTCAGAAGCATCTGCTTGCAGAATAACCCTTCCCCCACTCCTTTGCTATTTTATAAAGAAGTGAAAATATGTAGATTTACTCTAACTTGACATATTTTCTTTATATTATGTATTTTTGGGTGTTTGTTTTTTGTGTTGTTGGGTGCTGGTTGGTTTGCTTGCTTGGTTGGTTGGTTGCCACTTTTTGGCGGGCAGATGGGGATGTTGTGGGATTTTTTCTTCTCTCTTTTGTTTTTTTTTAATCTCTTACAAGTATTCATTATAAACATTCTCCCTTTTCCCTTCAGATCTAGGAAGTCACTGGGAAAATTTCATTGAAACATTTTTGAGTCTGAATCACAAAAGTGTAAAACTAATCCACAGGCCCTCAAATTATGGAGAACACACTTGGGAAGCATCACTGTACATTTGCTCTGGTCCTAAATTCCTCCCTAGGCAATCACTATCAACAGTTGGTAAAGAATACAATATATGGCTAGAGAGACCTTGAACAGTTCTTCCTATGTAATGCAAGATATTTCACTTCTTTCCTTTCTTTCTTTTCCTTTTCTTTTCTTTTTCTTTTCTTTTTTCCTTCTTTTTTTCAGATAGATCTCATCTATCTGAAAGATTTACACTTGGACATAACTATCATGATTTTCTTATTAGCCTTCTTTTTGTAAACTGAACTTCTACAAACCGTACACACATAAGCTTAGTATTACACTTGAAGTAGCTGTGAAAATACATCTACTATTTCATTAGAATTGACTGGAGAAGCAGACCAAGGTATTGATTTCTCCAGGGAAAAACTCCAGAGTGAATGTGTGGGAGAGAGAGTGTCCACAGAGAGAAAAGTTTTAAAGTAATTATTTTCCACTAATAAATTTCTTTTCAGTTTTAGAATAAATTAATAGCTTTGTTTTGGTAAGGAACACATGACACATGGATCTTCTGTGTAGCAAACCTAATGCACTGTTGCTAGACTGCCAAGCTGTCTGCTCAGTTTTGCTATAAAGAAAGTCATACACAAGTAACAACAGTGCTATATTTATACCTAATCCACAGCACACTGTTTTTGTGAGGCTTTATTCTAATCACTGTATCCTGTGTGAGCAGCAGGAATTGTGGAGAGATCAAATAAACCCATGACTTTGGGTTGGGATTCCCACTGACATGTGTGTACCAATAACTCAAGCAGTCAGATGTGTGACAGCAACAGCATATTAGGCAGGAACAACTAAAAAGCAGCTGCTTCTTCCTTATTCTTTTCTCAAATGGCAGAAGGCATATTTCAAGAATATGTGCAGATTTGTACAATAATATATTTGTCAGATAAATTTTTATAGCCATTCCTAAAACACCAAGCACATGGCAAATTTTCCTATTACTTGTGCAATTACTTATATTTTTTTGTAATGGATATTTTTAAACTGATTTTAATGTTTATCTATTAGATAAATGGGGAAATATATTGGAGTTGTACAGGACAAATGGAAGACCCAGAAAGTGTGTTTGAAGCAAAATACTCCCAGGCTTTAAAACGGTCTTTAGGCTGAACTCTGTATTTGAGGTTATGTTAGGTAACTCTCAGAAGTAGAAAGAACTTAAGGAAAACCTCTGTTGAATTACATGAAGTATCAATTTGCTGCTTCTCTTAGATGGTCACTTCTTCATGGGAACACAATAACTACTCAGTCAGCTACAGCAGCACTAAGCAGATCAGCAAGTAAAAGTGTATAGATGAAATATGAGACCGAATTTTGTATTAGAAAGGCATAATTAGCTCACCTAAATCTGGGCAGTAACTAACATTGCTAATTTTGTGAAAGTTCCTGGAGATATGTAATACCACAATGATGAAGACATTAATTTCTCATCTCACACAGAATATGTCACTTCCAGCAGCCCAGCAGAAGGTGATTGATGATTACTTGCTACACAGAAATATCCCCACATCCTGAATCTCTAGTGCCACTTTCTATAGGTTCCTCTGAGACAACTACCTAAACTTCCTTACGGAAGAGAGAGATACTTCTTGGTCTCACTGAAAAACAGATATTTCAGAAGCTAAAAGGTATCACAAATAATGTTCTTCTCCACTTCCATTCTGGCTATCAAGGGAACAAGAAAGTCTAAAATAGCTTTAACTGGGGTCACAGGTCACTACAGCAGTGACTGTAGCAGTAGGAATGGAAGCTTTAAACTGTCCTGATATTTTAAAATTAAATTCTCTATAGTGACATATTGTTATAAAAAAGGCTTCAGTAAAGGCACAAGACTATAAGGAAAACTGTTGCATGTATCAGAAACCCAAACACACTAAACCAGGAATAGGCCTGGAAACACTAAAAACCCCCTCTTCTCTCTCAAACACTTTCTTCTACAGAGTGACTCATATTTGTATTTAATTTTAAAAAAGAAGCATAAAAAATGAGGAATGTAAGTAATTTCCTTTGAATAGTTCAGCTTGTCCTGAAGTCCAGTCTTGTGGCCTCCTAGAGGTTGTGCAGCTCTTGAGTTTATGACTAGTTCCTGATGAACAAATGCAATCACACCTCCCTTTCTTAATTTGATTCTTATTATTTTGATACTGTCCCTTACGACAGGATGGAAGCAAGCACACACAAATTTTAAGGCACACTCTTCTAGAGATAATTGTGTCAACAGTATGTCATACACTTTTTAATGATTTTTGCACACTGAACATGCATAGAGAGCTCAGGTGGGGAAGGAACATCTGAAAACAGGTTTTTTTAAAACCTTTTTTGACAGGTAGTGATGGTAAAATATTACAAAAAGGTATTACAAAAGTGATTCATGACAGATAAGTGCTTATAAAAATATAGACGTGGGAAGTCAGGAATTTCAGAATGCCCAAGGTTTGAAGCTCCAGGGAGTTCTGCTTCCCTAAATTGGAAACTTCTGTGTATATCATCTCAGGAAAGGTCAGTCAGGTCTCTAGATTTTCCTTGTCAAAGAATATAAAGCCCTTGGATGCCTGGCAGGAAGGACAAACACCAAAGCTTTAAGGTTTTCTTGGGTCAACATCCCCTGGGGGAATTCAAAGTATTTCCAAATCCCTTGTTCCAAATAGAGTCAGAGACCTTTGTTAATCCTCCTCCCACATGCTTACATATGCATCTGAAGAATCACAACATGTTGCAATTTTGCTTTATTGAGAACTCAGGGAGAGAGACATTGTTTGAGGTGTACGGGGTTATGGGGCAAGGAGAAATGTCTCTTGGCAGTCCTTAGCTATCCCCCCGCATACTGAAGACATCTAAAAGACATGTGCTCTGTATTTCCCAAAGAGCAAATGTGTCAGGTGTCTTTGGAGGTCACTCTTGAACTACCTCAGTTTCTATTAATCTAGTTTTTGTACTTTTAATTCTCCTTTCAGTCTGCTTT
Organism: Myiotriccus ornatus; assembly: GCA_036023395.1. Taxonomy (NCBI): domain Eukaryota; kingdom Metazoa; phylum Chordata; class Aves; order Passeriformes; family Tyrannidae; genus Myiotriccus; species Myiotriccus ornatus. The sequence continues at coordinate 96,790,010 of JAYRBT010000082.1, forward strand.
GTAGACCAATAAAAATGGAAACTAGCATGAGTATCTCAGACACATTTACTTCTGAAACCATTCCTCTATTTTATTATTGTTTTATTTGCAGAAAAATTTAGGAAACCTATATTGGTATTTCTCTATCCTTGATTATGGCAAAATTATGTTCTTGTTTTCCTTAAACCCTCTGTGTCTAAATAAGCAGATATCATTTTAATGAATACTTAGAGAAGTTTTGCTTTCCTTATAGATTCTTTCTGTCAGATTTTCTTCCTTCCTTTTCCACAGATTATTCTACAGTATCCTCACAGTGACAGGAAAATAATGATCTACTACACTGGCATGGTAATCAGCATGGTGTTTCTCCAGCAATATATTATATCAAATCATCAACACAGAAGAATTACAGCAGTATCACTTTGACAGTGATTTAAACTAACATATCATCAGTGCTACTGTACATCACTTCAGAGATGGAGCATGTTAATGCCTCATCAGATTGATGTTGCTGTAGCAAAAAGTATTAGCATAATGCAAGGGTGATGTAAGTACAATAGGTAAGCTTTCTACCACTGCTGTAATATTAAGTATTAGCATAATGCAGGGGTGATGTAAGTATAGTAAGCCCATTTTTTCTCTTAATCATTTTTCAAATTAATTTATCTGTGGAAAGTCCATATACATTCACTTTACATATGAAGGTTAAATTGTGCTACTCTGGTATTTATAACTAATTCAATTAGGACAATCAAGCCTGATACTTGTCTTGCTTAAGTGAGTGAAAATTTTGCTGCTGACTTAAAAGAAACAAGGCAAAATTTCGGCAATCTAGGTTCTACAGCCTTCTAAATAATAGTCTTTGGTTAGTATTTCATAAAGACTTGATAAAGTGATCCATAATAATAATAAAAACATAAATCCTTCTTTGTATGGGTGCGTTATTTTTTGGTTCTGTTTTGTTGTGTGATTTTTTTTTCTTTCTCTCTGTATTAATCAGCAACAGGATCAAAGAAGAGGACTGATACTGGATTTTAGCTAGAAACCAGAGCAGCAAAAATTTCTACCTCTCCCACAACCAGATCCCCGAAAATCCTTGACCCTCTTGATCTCCTCCCACTACCAGATTCCCGAAAATCCTTGACCCTCTTAATCTCCTCATTGGTCTGGGGTAGAAACTAGGGGCATTTGGCCATGCAGAAAGATTTTGAATTTATTCCTAGATTGAATACATTGTTTCTGGCTGTTTGCTCCTCTCTCTGTGCTGCAAAAGTCATGGTCTGTTCCATCTTCTCACAGTTGGCAGCTGAGACCAGTTGGACTTGGAGCCTATTGTTTAGCTTGAAAAGTAAGCCAGCAATACAAAGTGACAAAATGGTCTCTACAGAGGAAACGCGGGCTTGTAATGATCCGTCGACCATGCTGTTGTACATCCGAAATTTATTCGCTATAAACGACACTGGCTCTCTCTTTTCCCCAGCCTCCAATGATGTCAGGTAACTGACGTGTGCAGATGGCCCCATACGTATGAAGGTCCACCACATGATTGGTGTGCATCTAACTTTGTCAGGATCGTGATTGGCTTGCATATCCCTTCCAAACAGTACCTCCAACAGTGCCATTTCCCTCAGGCGTCGGATCCCCTCCTCCA
>JAYRBT010000082.1:96804412-96830525 GCA_036023395.1 Myiotriccus ornatus
CAAGAAAGAAATCTTGAAGGTGCAGGAGCAGGCTGTCCCTATGTGCCGGTGGGGAAGATGACCAGCCTGGCTGAACACGGAGATTTTGCAGAAGATTAGGGTAAAAAAGAGAGTCTATTGCCTTTGGAATAATGGGCAGGCAACTCATGAAGTGTCCTCAGGACAACTGGCTTCCTGGGCTGGTAGACAGAGATGAGGAGCCAAACAACCCCCCTGTTATCCAGGAGGAAGAAGTTAGAGACCTGCTGAGCTACTTGAATCCTCACAAGTCTATGGGGAGGTCCCAGATAATTGCAAGCTGGAGAATGGGACACTCATCCACAAGAAGGGCCAAAAGGAAGACCTGGAACACTACAGATCTGTCCGCCTGACCTTGGTGTCCAGCAGGGTTATGGAACAGATCTTCCTAATTGTAATCACATGGCACCTACAGAATGGATAGGGAATCAGACCCAGCCAACACGGGTTCAGGAGAGGCAGGTGCTGCCTGACCAACCCTATCTCCTTTTATAACCATGTGACCCACCTGGTGGACAAGGGGAAGGCTGTGGATATGGTCTATCTGCACTTCAGCTAAGCTTTTGACACTATCTTCCACAGCATATTCCTAGGAAAGCTGGCAGCCCATAGCTTGGACAGGGGTATTCTGTGCTGGGTTAAGAACAGGCTTGATGACCAGGCCCAGAGAGTGGTGGTGAATGGTGCTGCATGCAGTTGGTGGCCGGTCACTTGTGGTGTCCCCCAGGGAAGGGTGTTGGGCCCAATCCTTTCTAATATCTTTACTGATGATCTGGATGAGGGAATTTAGTCCATCATCAGCAAATTTGCAGATGACACCAAGTTGGGGGGCAGCGTCAATGTGCTGGAGGGTAGGAGTGTTTTGCAGAGGGACCTGGAAAGGCTGGATAAATGGGCTGAATCCCATGGCTTGATGTGCCGGGTCCTGCACTTTGGCCACAACAACCCCCTGCAGCCCTACAGGCTGGGGACAGAGTGGCTGGAGAGCAGCCAGGCAGAGAGGGACCTGCGGGTTCTAATCAACAGGAAGCTGAACTTGAGCCAGCAGTGTGCCCAAGTGGCCAAGAAGGCCAATGGCATCCTGGTCTGTATTATGAATAATGTGGCCAGCAGGACCAGGGCAGTGATTCTGCCCCTGTATTCAGTACTAGTTAGGCCACACCTTGAGTCCTATGTCCAATTCTGGCCTCCTCAGTTTAGGAAGGACACTGCAATGCTGAAGAGTGTCCAAAGAAGGGCAGCGAGGCTGGTGAGGGGACTGGAGCTCCTCCTGTGAGGAGCAGCTGAGGGATCTGGGGCTCTTTAGCCTGAAGAAGAGGAGACCTCATCACTCTCTACAACTACCTGAAAAGAGGTGGTAGTCAGGTGGGGGTCAGTCTCTTCTCCCAGGCAACTGGCAGTAGGACAAGAGGGCACAGTCTTAAGCTCTGCCAGGGGAGGTTTAGGTTGGATATTAGGAAGAAATTCTTTACAGAGAGAGTGATCAGACACTGGAATGGGCTGCCCTGGGAGGTGGTGGAGTCACTGTCCCAGGAGGTATTTAAGAAGAGACTGGATGTGGAACTTAGTGCCATGGTCTAGTTGAGAGAGTGTTGTTGAGTCATGGGTTGGACTTGATGATCTCAGAGGTCTTTTCCAACATGGCTGATTCTGTGATTCTGTCAATACTACTTATTTTGCTTTGTCTCTTATTTATGTTGGGATATGTATCTGCTAGGAAGAGTTTCTGTTCCATTACACATTCATAAGGCAACTCTGGATTGCTAGCTATATGATTACGAAGGTTTAGCAATTATCAATTTTACGTCAAAGGTCTTGAGTGTGTACTGCATATCTTTGCTATTCTGTTTTGAGCAATCCTGACAGAAATTCCTGACACTTCACAGTAGCATGTAAGCCATGGAAGGTAATCCATGACTCTATGTGATGATTAGCAGAAACAGATACAAGATGTATAAATTAACCCAAAAAGATTAAAATTGTCAAAAATTTAGCTTAATTTTAGGAGATATGTAGCATTTTTTGTTACAATTCACTAGAAACTAAACGTTTGTCATGGTGGAAGTCTAAATAAATGAGCTTTATATGTGATTTGTACTTTCCGTGGCACAGTGAACTGCCCATTCAGTGTGATAGCCAGTCTGTTATTGATAAACACTTCACCTTGAATCCTTGTCCTGCCCCACAGTATGCAATTTCTCATCGGAGAAATCTTTCCTCAAGTTCAATTCCACTGCTTACTCAGTGCAACTAAGAGCTCGGAAGAATTTATCAGCCTGTTACATTCAATTAATTGTGGTTTTGAAGTGTTGTGGCTTTGGGATAATTTCACTTCTACCTGTCTCGGTGCAAGGCATTCAATTGAGATTTCTTGGAAGATCTTTATTGTGCCATTTCTAGTACTGTGTGCAGCTCCCCATTCATATAACTTCAGTAGGAGGACTTTAAAGGGAAAGCAAAGATACATATATTGAAATTTTTGTGTTTTATAACATTTCTGTCTACTTTGGATTTGATTTGACTTAGTAATATCATAGCCTAAAGACCAATTTTCTTATTGCTTAGCTGAGTTTTTAAAATCAAAATTACTGTGAAAAAAAAAAAGCTAAAAATTGTGGAGTTTGAAGCTACCATATGTGCTGTGTTTATAATTTTAAAATAGATAATCTGCACAAAGTTTTGTTTGGGTTGGATATATATTTTTATTGTTTCCTTTTTAGTACTGAATCATGGGAAAAAATCTTAATTTGAAAAGAAATAAAGATTTTATCAGTACTGAAAAGATTAAAACTTTATGACTTTTACTTTTTGAAGTATATGATTTTAACACAGTTTGGTCTTTTCTGTTAGAATTCCAATTAGTCTATTTATTTTCTAACTATTGATCTCACTGGGCATTCAGTGAGGTGATGTCAGAATATCTTAGATGAGTAAGGAAAAAATATAGAAACCTTATGCAGATTCCAGGGAGCAAATGTAAAGAATTTAAATAATTCCAAGGTAGTTTTACTTTTGCTTTTAAAACTCCAAGCCTTTTTCAAACATTACCATCTTTATATATATATTAGATACTGAAGATGAAAAAGTAATAGGAGTCCATGAACCTCTTTTTGTTTTCTGCACTGAACTATAGGCTCTTGTCAGTGTTGACTGTGAGGACACTGTCTAAATTCCTAGTTCAAGGCAAGAAGCAAGGTTTATGGTAGTTGCAATTCTTACTTGTCAACATTCATATTAACCTGGTTCTTACCGGAAAAAAAACAAAACCAAACCCCACAACCAAAAAACAACAATGAAAAAAAAAAAAACCTGATTTAAAACAGAGGTTACAGTTGCGTAATTAATAAAGTGATACAAAGTGACATCTATATTAATGCTACATGTTCCTGAAAAGTGTCAGGAACACTTATCTGAATATATCCTGCTGAATATAAGAATTATGGTTTCATGTATTTCATAATGGAACTTATAATAGATCTTGTCAGAGCTATAGAGACTTTTTAATACTCCCATTATAACAAACGGTAAAAGACAAACAAACATAACAACAGAAATAACAAAAATTATTGAACCCCTAACTTAACATTGTCTATTTGAAAATCATGAGTGTATCAATGCTTATTTTCAAAGTTTGTTTTGGAAGACTGAATTTATGCAGCCTGAGCCACAGAAGCTTTTTTGGACAGTAAAACACATAACTGCATGTTCCGCCACACAGCTCTCCTTCTTTCTTCTCCCCTCTCCATATAAAAAAAAAGAATTTAGAAAATCTACAGTATTTTTTAACAAATCGTACCTACAAAGAAATGTAATCACTGTAGAAAGTCAAACTCTTTCAACAAACCCACCAAAAGCCTCCACCAGAGCCTCTCCTCTAAACTGTAAGAAAAGTAGAACATTTCTCCTCAATTTACTTAAAGCTTCTTGAGAGAAAAAAAAAAAAAGCAATTAACAAATATATCTGTCTGGCACTTTCAAGCATGTCAGTAGGCTGAATATACTGAACTTATTTCCTTTTTAAAATTATACTTCTTATAAAAGATAAGATACTTATTGTATATTTAGAATATAATTTAGATATTTAAATTGAAAAGGTAGTCATTAAATAGGTTAAAACTTGGGTTCTACAAACATTGTTTCCATACACAGACATTGTTTTTATGTATGCAGTTATTTTCTACAAGATTTATCTCAGAGCAAAGAGTTAAAGGAAAGAAATCAAAATACTTATGAAGTATTGAAATCAGTTGTCTCTTGTTCCTTTTTGTCTTGATTTCATTTTGTTTCTTTTCAGAAATATTAGATTACCAGATGTCTGGCTTTTGTGGATAATTTTTCTTTATTAGAAAATTTTAATTAAGATTTATAGAAACATACTCTGAGGAAATAGACATGAATGCATTCAGTAAGAAGAAAGCTATTGCTTTAAATATGGTATAAATATCAATTTCTGTCAGTTACAATGGTTACTTAAATTAAGCTTAATATGTATCTTTCATTAAATGCTTGACAGAGAATCTATAAACCAGAGTTAGTACCCAAGAGATTAAAGACTAAGGTTTCTTCTCAATTTGCAAGCTCTTAACTCCATAAGAGTGCTTGTGTTTTGCTCATTACTGTATTACTGAATGAAGCTTAAAAACTTCTGAGACAAGGTTTTAACAGACCTTACATTTGATACATTGCTCGATAACATCATATCCAATCAGCTAATATGCTTCTTCACAGCTCTGCCTATTTAAATGTAGTACATGCTGACTGTCATACCTTTGACAGGCTCACCAGACTAGGCTGAGAGCATTTCATAGAACTGTTTCTGTCATTCCATTCCCTCTTCTCACTGGAGGAATCTTAGTGGTATTCCTACTAAAAATCTATTGGAATGTCAGCATGTCTGGTTTGAATCTCAAAAGTAAAAATCTGGAGTGCACGTTCTGAGAATATAAGGGCCTCTGGAGCCCAGGTAAATTTTCATCAATGCTCCTGATCAACAGCAAAGGGTTTGAAAGAACCAGTTGAATCTGGTGACTCAACAAATGGTTACAGGACTGGTACAATGGCCAAAGCTACTTAGACCATGGCCCTCACTTTGCAAAACTTTATCTACTGGCAACAGATGGGGTCTGTCTCTCAGGAACTGGTGAAGCAGCTTCAGTCTTGGGCTTGCCAAGCTGGTGAAGAGGGCTTTAAACTAAAGTTGCTGGGGGAGGGGAACCTCAGTCCTATCTCCTTCTAGTAGTCAATTCAACTCCTACCAATTGGATGCCAGCGCCAGTGAGAGATGTCCAGAGACTGGAGCTGGATCCCAGGTCAGCAGGGGAGCACCTGAAGAGCAGCACAAAGGAATTGCAGCCACTCAATCCAGTAAATCAGTTTCATTAGGGGCCTAAATTAAATATCTCTATGCAAATATATGCAACATGGGAAATAAAAAAGAGGAGACAGAGATGTATGCACAGCTGCAGGGCTGCCATCTTATGGGCATCATAGAGACCTAGTAGGGTGATTCCTATGACTGGAGTGCAGCAGTGAAGGAATACAGGCTCTTCCAGAAGGACAGGAAGGGAAGACAAGGAGGCCATGTTGCCCTCCATGTCAATGACCAGCTGAAGTTCATGGAGCTCTGCCTGGAGATGAATGAGGAGATGATAAAGGGCGTATGGATCAGGATTAAAAGAAGGGCAGGGTTAGATGACACTATAGTGGGGGTCAGCTGCAGGTCACCAGACCAAGAAGACCAAGCGATGAGACCTTCTACAGACAGATAGGAATAGCCTCATATTCATAAGCCCTGGTTTTCAGGGGGGACATCACCCACCCTGACACCTGTTGGAGGGACAGCACAGCAGGACATAAGCAAACTAGGAGGTTCCTGGAATATGTTGATGACAACTTCCTTCTTCGTGGGATAGAGGAGCCATTGAGGAGGGGTGTTGTGCTGGACCTAGTTCTTACCAGCAAGGTAGGACTGGTGGTGGATGTGAAGCTCAGGAGCATCCTGGGCTTCAATTACCATGACACACTAGAGTTAAAGATCTTTAGAACAGAAAGGAAAATGCAAAGAAAGCTCACTAGCCTTCAGTTCAAGAGAATGGACTTTGCCTTTCAAGAAAATGAACTTTGGCCTCTTGAGTGATCTGCTCAGTAGAGATGTGGTTTGGTCATTTAAAAAAAATGGGAGGAGTGGCTGATATAGCATTCAGGTATATCAGCCATATGCCAATATGACATTCAGTGAGACCTGGACAAATTAGAGAGTTAGGCCAAGATGAAACTACTGAAATTCAACAAGGGCAAGTGCAGGGTCCTGCACCTGGGCAGGAATAACCCCATTCATCAGTACAGACTAAAAGCTGACCAGCTGGAAAGCATATCTGTGGAGAAAGCTTAGGAGTCCTGGTGGACAAATTAACCATGACTTAACAAGTCAATAATTGTCTTCACACAAAACCAGGAACTAAAGTGGAAATATATGAGAATTGGTAAAAAACATAATAGTTTAATATTTCTTCTGTAAATATTCATTGATTATAAAACTAAGCCTTTGAAAAACATGGGACATTTTTGGGATAGAAAGATTTTCTCAGTAGTCTGAGGGATTTTGTAGTATTTCATAATTGTATTTTTAAACTTAATGAGTTCTATTAAACCTTTAACTACAATTTCTTAACATATTTAATGCTTTTTCTGTACAGGGATGTAGTTTCACCCCCTACCTTCATCACCAAAATAAATAGATTTTAAGGTTACTACAGGAAAATTAAGTCAGTATAGGTATTTGCAAGATCAAAATGGAATACATAAATCTGTGCTATCCATCATGCTTATCTCAGTTTGTTACTCTGCATTCCAACTTGACAACCTAATCCTCTTCACAGTCGTGTTTGTATATATGTACTAATATATATATTATATTTAAATATGGAACCATGATATTAAAATTTTGTATTTAAAATGAGAAATGTTAGAAATCTTTTATACAGTGTAACTACATTCAAATAAAAAAAATTATCATTGCTGTTAAAAAAGTATATGGTAGAAAGCAGAAAAGGCAGCTCTTCCTTGAAGTTTTATACCTGTTTTCAATAAGTGAAGCAATGTTCTTCGAACACTTCCACATACTGTTATAGTATAATTACTACAACAGCATGATGCTTGCACGATTTGGCTTGGTGGTGCTTGAACTGAGAACAAAACAATAACTGATTTAATGGCATCTCCAAGAATTTCTACTTGTAGAAGGATAAGAGCCCAAAAAATGTGTCTCTAATCATCATGAGAGGACTTTATATGATTAGAGATGAAAAGATTCAAATACTTTCATATCTTGCATATCATTACTTCCTTCTGAATTCAACTTTCCAGTTCTAGATTTAACAGCCCATGCTCTGTTTGTCAGCCATTCTCATTGGGAATATAGCCAGAGCTCACCAAACATCACTTGCTCAAATATGTAGCTTCATCTTCTAGAGAAAGAAAATCTTCTATTTAGCACTACAGTGATTATATGAGAAAATATTCATTAAAAGCTTTTTTCAAGATATAGCACTTTTATTGCATTATATCATGTTATGATTTTGAAATTCTCCCTGTATTTTACCTATGCTTTTACATTTCTTTGGAAATCCAGAGAAGGTGAGGGCACAACAGAGACCTGTACTGACTTCTGTAAAGCCTTTGACACGGTCCCTGACAATGCCCTTCTCTCCAACCTGGAGGGTGATGGATTGTGGACTGTTTGGTGGATTAGGAATTGGTTGGATCTTCACATCCAGAGGATAGTGGTCAATGTCTCAGAGTCACAATAGGAATCAGTGATGAATGGTATCTCTCAACATCTGTATTGGGACCAGTGTTATTTAGTATCTTCTTTAATGACATAGAGAGACCGAGTGTACCCTCAGCAAATTTGCAATGACACCAAGCTGAGTGGTGGTGTTGGCACTCCTGATGGATGGGATGCCATCCAGAGGGTCCTGGACAGGCTCAAGAAGTGGGCCCATGGGAACCTCATGAAGTTCAACAAGACCAAGTGCAAGTTGCTGGGTCAAGGCAACCCCTGGTATCAACACAGGCTGGGGGATGAACAGATAGTGCCAGGATGGACTTGGGGGTGCTGATGGTTGAGAGGCTGGACATGAACCAGCACTGTGCTCTTGCAGCCCAGAAAGCCAATCGTATCCTGCGCTGCATCAAAAGCAGCATGGCGAGTAGGTCCAGGGAGGTGATTCTGCCCCTCTGCTCTGTTATGGTGAGACCCCCTGGAGTGCGGCATCCAGCTCTGCAGTCCTCAACACAGGACAGACATTCACGTGTTGGAGCAATCCAAAGGAAGGATGCCAAGTTGATCAGAGGAGCACCTCTCCTATGAGGAAAGTCTGAAAGAATTGTGTTTGTTCAGCCTGGAAAAGAGAAGTCTTCAGGATGACCTAATTGCAGCCTTCCAGTACCTGAAGTGAGCCTACAAGAAACATGGAGAAGGATTTTGCAAGAACATGCAGTGACAGAAGAAGTGGGAATGGCTTCAAACTGAAGGAAAGCAGGTTTAGATTACAAGTTAGGAAAAAAATTTTTGCTGTGGTGGTGGTGAGGCACTGGAGGATGTTGCTTGGGGAAGTTGTGGATGCCCTGTTCCTGGAGGTGTTCAAGGCTGGTTTGGATGGATCTCTGATCAACCTGTTCTTGTGGAAGGTGTCCTTGCCCATGGCAGGGGTTTTGGAAATAGGTGATCTTCAAGGCCCCCTTCCAACCCAAACCATTCCACAGTTCTATGATACTTTTTGTTAAAGAATTGGTGTTAAAACAGAATTTTATCCAGATTCCAGAACTTAAAAGTATCTCCTAATGCTGACCTATTTATTATAGTTCATGGTTCATTGAGCTACTTGCTCCTTCCCCAGGTTCTTTGTGTCTAAGTAGGTGACACTTGTCTCTCTAATTAACTTAACTTAGAATAAATATGGAGGTTCAGAGAAAGTGAATAGCCTTTTGTTCCCTTTGGATATGAAAAAGCAGAAGGTATTTGTGATCTAACCCATCTGTAACCAGAAACTTGTGAAACTTTCTTGTTATTCTTGTAAATGTGTTTATTGTTTAAATACAATTAATTATTTTTCTTCTGATGGTAGTTTCAAATTGAGCCAAATGTCTTTAACTTTCTGCTAGCAGATATTTTAGAATAGTGCACATATGTTCAATTGTTTTTATAGAATAGATGGCAGGTAATAACAGTCAGTTGCTTAAACATTTAGATTCAGATTCTGGACAAAGAAAGTCTATGCAGCAATATGTTAATTAAATGAGCAAGTATTCAATGAAAGCTGTTTTTAAAAACACATCACTTTTCTGAGCTGTATCATGGTATGATGTTGAAGTGGGTTTTTTCCCCATTGTTTCATTGACGTTCTGTTGTCTCTAGATCTGTCAAAGAGTAAGTTTTGTGATCACAATGGTTCTTTACTTTCTACTGAGTTTTGTGGAAATCACACTTGAATACAAGAGAATGAGATGCTTCAAAAGGTTATGCAAAATATTCTTATGCTTTCTCCTCACTGCAGGGCTCATTAATGGATCAAAACCATTCTCCTTTTAAAATAATAAATTAGATTGTATGGAAGGACCTAAAAGCTTTACACAGCTCTTGGAAAGACCTGCTGATGCTTCCCTGCTGAAACTGGAGCAGTTTCTCAGCTCTGTTTTGACTTCAAAATGGGGCAAAAACTATGTATTCATTTAGAGCTTTTCTCATACCTGCTTAAAAACAAATGTAATAAGTAATGTATACAAAAGTTTACAATTTCAGTAGGAATGTCACCCATCCCAGAAAAATACCATATTCCTACCTCTCCAGAGTTCATTCTGTTTCAGCATTAACTGAACCACTTGTTCAGTTCAGACTTTATTTCTGGCAAAGAAAGAACAAAGCATGTTCTTTTTTACTTGGAATGTGAAGTATTTTGTGAAATAACTGCTAAAACCTACCTGGTAAGCTTGAGCAACATGAGCAAGAGCTGTGCAGACTACCCATTAGGAAAGACAGGATGGATCATGTTCGAAATTTTAGAGCAAACACCCAACCATAAGTAAAACTTGCAGTCTTGACAGAAAGAAAGCAACAAGTCTTTCTCTCAAGAGACAGGTAACTTTAAATGTCAATCTTAGATATCATCAGATGAGAGATTATTTTATTGAGTTCACTAGGTTTAGAATTTGAGCTTGATTAAAGTGCCTAATTCTCCCCACATACTGAATGACAGTGAAATGGTAACTGAGTAAGTCTGACTCTTTTCATTAACTGTCTTCCTATCTTTTCAAGAGTGTCATTTAAACTCTATTAGTCCACTGGATATGTAAATTTATTTAAGCAAAACAAAGACTTTATTGCTTTGGTAAACATTTTTTTTAATTCTTTCCTTATTTCATAAGATTTAGGTTTTGAATATTTTTAGGTTTGATACCTTTCAGCAGAGGGGCATTTTGCCTTTTGAATGATTTTGTTTGTTTGAATGATTTAAATGATGAAGACCCTTGTGTTTAAAACTTGTGTTTATTTCCAAATTGCCGTTATATAAGAGAAATGGCCTCCTAATTTTCTTGACTTCTATAGTTTATATCCATTGATTGCCTTAAATAAAAATATGTTTGATACTATTTGCTGTTTCTTCTCTTCAGTTATCAAAGGAATAAATTGCCCAACTTTTTGCCTGAAACATGCACAAAAATCTTTTTAGAAAAAGTAGAATTGATAGAATTTCTATTTGACTCTTCTGTTGAGAATCAAAATATTTAATAACTTCCATGTTTATTTCCCAGTATATACCATCATCAATGTGATTCCAAAATTGGTTTGCCACAGAGTGGACACTGCCTGTGTGAAAATTAGCTCTTCTGTTATTTTTCTGTCTTCAGAAAACCCTTTCTAGTAAGAACTACCTTTCTTCATGACATGCTTTGTTACAATTCAGCAACAGTAAATTTCACAAACAGGAATTTTTTAGCCCATTGTGTAAATTTTAGTTTAAAGATTATTTTCACTTCTCCAAAGTTGGTAAAAGTCATTGTTTCTTGTCCAAAAACCTTCAAATAGTTATTAGACTATGTATAACTTTAAGGTGTGTCAAGGCAGATATTCTTAAATCTGTAAACGTTACTATCTGCCATGAAGGTTTTACAGTAAACACAAGTCTTTTTTAAAGCTTAAAAAAATTATAGCTCAGACTCTCTATGTGCATTTCTGGCAAGGAAAATTATGATTTTAGGGGTTTTTGCTGTTTTGTTTTTCTTTTTTTTTTTTTCCCCTTAATCTTTATTTTGTAAAATATTGCTGAAAGCAGTCATGTCTGCCTCAAGTTTCTCCAAACAAAAGACCAATTTAACTAGTTTTAAATTAAATATCTTGAGAATTATATTTTCTACTTCCACCTTCACCATTCATTTATGTCCCATATGTAAATGTACCTTCATAGCAAATGGAGACATGCTTACTTTACCCTTCCTTCCTTACTCTTTTTGTTCGTTATTTAAGCTACTTCAATAAATCTAAAGACCACATTACTTTTAAATTAAGTACTTATTTTTTTGCTTGTTAAAGTGATTAATATTATTTGTTATGCATTCCATATGGAAAGTGAAAATAGTTTCAGAATGAACAGATATTTTATGCATATATAGGTATGACAGTTTATTCGTACATATGAGATGAAGAGATTAACTTAAAAACCCTTTGTAACTTTCAGCTTCTGCTTCCTTCAGGCATTAGTTACAGGAAACCCATAAGGTAATGTTTGGAAGCTTCTGTGAAAGTAAAGTACTATTATTTAGCTCATTAGTTTTGATTTCATTAAATTTCTGCCTTGGAAGAGGGTAGGTTTTCTCATGCACGTAAAAATAAAGGGGGGTTAAGTATGGAATGATAGGTAGACTGATTGCAAGGGATGTTTCTTGTCACTGAGACATGACAATTTTGTCTCCAATCTCTCTTGCTCTGTGATGTACTGACTGCTACCTGTTTCCTTAGCAAAAAGTGTTTCAAGGCCATAAGGCCTGGATGCAAGTGTAGGAGTACAAAAATACAGGAATCTCAGTCACTGTAGAAAATACTGGGATTTTGACTGATCCAGTGCTCTATAAAGGGTTTCTGCTGTTTGTTCAAAATTTTGATTCAGTATTTTTGCATTTCTGTCATATTGGTTAGTCATCAATGAAACACAAGACATTTCTCTAGTTCTTTTGGAGCAGATCTGTTTTTTAAATAGTACAGTTTTGTTTTCCTGCCACGGATATCACTTTGACTGACTGATGTGTACATGGATGAAATGTGTACATGTGGATGAAATCATCCACATCTGTCTGTCTTCCCATAGACCTCTTGAAGAAGTATCTAAATCACAGGCCTGCTTTCTGTATGACCTCCAAGGAAAAGTTTTCAGAAGTCCTGAGAGCAATAATTGTAAGAGTATTGAAAGTGTCATCACCCTAATTGCAGACCTTCTTGCTGAACTGCAAGTTTTTGCTCGAAAGTATGATGAAGTCTATATCTCTGTAAAATTCTTTGAATCTTTCAAGAACGAATGTTGGTAAAACAATTAATCAGTTTGCAATAACTCTGAGCTTAGAAGTTGAAAGTGACATTTAAGTTCAAAGTAGTTCCTTTTTTTTCAAAGAAACAAATGGATTTCCAGAAAATAAAGAAAACTAAGAATGATTATAATATTTTAGATGGTAAAGCAAACCTGCCATAAAAATAAATAAATAAATAAACACCTTCGAAAAGAGTGGCTTCATTTTCTAGCAAACTGAGCATATAGTCACAGAGCTAAAAGCCTGTCACGGTCATGCAGAATCTTCTGAAATGAAGTCACTTATGTAGCCTCCTCAATGATGGCATAAAAGCCTCTTTTTCTTTCCTACCTTCAAAGATTTTAGTTCGTCATTTTCTCAGTGCAGTAGACTGCATTCTACTCTGTGATATATACAAAGATTTCAGCTGTGCTCAGACTAGGTGAAAATGAACTAATTTCCTATATGCAGAGAAAGTTCCAAAAAAGATGGAGACAGTAAGAAAGAAAGAGGAGGTACAGAGGGGTGGGAGAGCGTGGAGGGAGTCTGATGAAAGAAACATAAAAAAATGCAAGGAGAAGAAAAGGCAAGAAATACATAGACAGGGAATTGTGGTGAAAGGGAAAAAGAAGAGAGAAGCAGATTTTAATGGAAATTTTAATGAAAGAAACCCAAAGCATATCTTCTCTTAATGTCTTTTATTACTGCTGTCTTTAGTCTGAATGAGTAGAGACTAAGAAATTATTTTGATCTAAATACTTGATATGCTGTCTTTACCTGTGAAAAATAAACACACTTGCAAAAATATTGAATTGTCATTGGACAAAGGAAAAAAAAAAGCCAGTGCTCACGAAGCCTGAAAAATTATATTAACTTTAGTATTTAAGGAAATCTCTGAAGCAGATTCTGAATTTAGTGCTCTGGTGGCAGTGCTCTGAGAGCCTTTTCTCTGGTTTCATCATCCTAATTGTTTCATGTAGATTTTGCATGATGAGGCTAAACTTTTACATACATTATTGTTGCACACATATTTTCTGGGGTTTGTAGTCCCGCTACAGTTTTGGAGCTTAATTTCAAAACCCAGTCCAGTAGGTGTTGAGATTAGAGGCAAACTCCCTTTGGTGTCTCTGGGCTATCATCACATTCCCACGAGGCTATCCTTAGTCCTTCTCAGGGGACAACACAGCCATCGGATTTTAGACTACTGTTTAGTGTCACAACCACATCTAAACCAAACAAAGAAACTGAGCGTATCTTACAGAATTTTGGGGCTAAGTGACAATTCAAGTCAATTCATTACCCAAGCTTAAAAGGAATTTGAGTTGGCTTTTTATTTCAGTGTCGTAATTTTACGGAACTTGACCAAAAAGCAGGTTATAAATATGAAGATAACTTATCAGGCAGATCATCGTGTTATAGAAGAGCACAGTGTCCATTGAAGAAGCTGATTTTTGCTTCTCCATGACCATTCTGTAGAGCCAGTTTAATACTTTGATTTTATCAAGATCTTCCACTTCAATGTTTAAATTTAATTACAAAAAAAGATGGTAGCAGAGATTAAGCACTATCATAGCCTAAAAAAAGACAACCAGCGGCAGCTAAGAAAATAAAAAATTGACTGTTCAAGTGTTTGCAAAACATAAATGTAGGGCTTTGTACATACTAGCACACATACCTATAATGTTATCTATTTTTAATTCTATTTTAATGAGGGATGTAATAGAAAATTCACCAGTGCTTAAAGCAGTATCTTTTTCATCGTTCTTTACTAGCTAAGCTTGACTGCTGGTGAAAAATGGTGTGGAAATGGATTGGACTAGAAAGATACATGTGCATGAACAACTACTCAAAATAAACTTAAGTTAGAGTTATAATGACTGATGAAAAATAGCTGCAGGCTAAAAGAATTAAAGCAAAATGAAATCTCATTCTCCAGAAGTGATTATTTCAGCAGAAAACAATACAATTCTTGTTTACTGGCTAGAAAACATGGATCTATAGTGATGATAGACAGTAAAACCCCTTAGGGAGATCCCTATGAAGTAAAGTCCACATTTAAATTGCAAAGGAATGCAAACAGCTTACCTTGAAACATTGCTGATATAGAAATAGTCAAATTTCATTAGAGTTGAGATGTAGAGCTTCAGAAAAGAATTAACTACCTTTTTCAAGTGATGCCCTGCTAAACATTTTTGTTAAAAGGCCAGTGTATTTTCAGAAAATAAGACACGAGGAGGAATTCTGATCACTTTTCTAATTTATCAGTAAACACTGACTACTAGTGCTGCTTCACTTTCATCCCTTCATGATGCAAAATGTTTTTGAATTATGTAGTGATAGACAAGAATTAAATGTACTAGTCACCAATTTATTTCCCTGATACAGCACTGATATTTTATTAGAACTGCCTTACAGAGGGCTTCACCCTGTCAAGCCCACACTCTGTGTGGGTTTAGGATGAAATATTTATGCAAATGTCATAGAAATCTCATTCAACTCACCTCTAAGGGGGTTCACTTAGCAAGATTACTTTTGCGTAACTTTGTGTTATGCAAACTGCTTATCAATACTCCAGTTTTCTGGTAGCTGAGAGATCTGGGTTCTAACTTGTGTTTTGACACAGTTCTATCATTCTGAGCAATCACTGGGGCCACATTTTTCCAAATTAACCTTTAATAATTGGGTCCCTCAAACATGAATTTCTGAAGAAGGAGAGAGGAAAACCAGTGTGATGAATATTAATTCTATTTATTAAAATTGTGACTGTTGGTATTTTCAAACTGTTCTTTATGCTTAAATTACTATGTCAACACTTATCTGCAGGAAAGAACAAATCAGAAACTGTTAAGGAGTTTATGCAAAAGGCGTGAAATAATTTCATTAATTAAAAGCCATTGATTGGTTAAGTTATATAGCTTCTTTAATAAGGGATACCTCAAAGTTAGAGACATTCCAAATGATAAGCTGAGAGAAAATCAGTTCAGCAGTTGTAGATATAAACAGAGTAAGACAATGACTGCCTAATGAAGAGAAAGGAACAAGGATTTAATTACTGTCCTAACCCATTGAACACAAAGGAGTTACAATAAGTGTGTTTAAAATTACCCAACTTCAGATGCCTACATTATATATAGACAGTTAAATCTATACTACTTACCCAAGTCTTTTTCATACACAGCAGAAAGGAAGAGACATCTTCCAGAGACAATTTTTAACCCATTTTAGACAACTTGATTAGGAGGTCTTGATTGAAATTCTATCAATGTTACTTTCCTTCGATGACTACAAAAGGAGGTCAGATGACTGGTTCTGGAGTAGACACACCTCTTAACTTTTAGATTTACAAAGTCAGCTGATTCAAAGTGTCTTGGCATGGTTTAACCGTGGACTTTTGTCTCCTACAAGCTCCTCCTTTTAAATTTTTTATAAAAGGAACATTATCTAATTAGAAACATTTCCCCCTTCCCTCCAGCCTAGGGCATAATTTGCAACATACTTCTTTTAAGAGCAATTCAAAATTAACAAATCTAATAAATGAAAAAGAAGAGCTAGGGCAAAAGAAGGAAATGGAAAGGCAAGAAGTGAGAGACAAATGGAGAAGCATAAAGACTAAAGAAAGAAAAAAAAAGAGATGGATAGAGAGGAAGAGAATGAAAGAGAATGAGAATGAAAAAAATGAAGAAGAAAAGAAAGAAGAAAAAGGAAGACAAGGGGGAAAAAAAAGAAAATAATAAGTAAAGAGAAAAAAAGGAAGGAATACGAAAAAAACAAAGATAAGAAAGGCAGAAACAGGAAAAGAAAAATCCAAAACCTATTTAGATGATGTACATAACACTAAAGAGCAAGAAGCTGTGGGTTTTTTGACTGCATTTAATGATTCTGAAATTGCACAGTTGGCACAAAGATACTATTGTTAACAGGCACTTTGGAAATTACAGTGATAACATGCTAGATTAGGCAATGACCATTTTCTGATCATTACTAGCTCTCTGTTTAAAGTAATTACTACAAGTGACCCTAATTCTAGTGAGGACTTGATTTGCTAAAATGAAGCATCCAGCATCAATGGCTAAACTATCTCATATAGCTGTCAGTGTTAATACATTTATTTGTCCAGAAAAGAAGGGGGAAAAAAAAAAAAAAAAAGAGTGTCAGATAAATCTTTATCTGATGTAAATTACCACAGCCTACACGTCCCCTAAGTTGATTTACACAGACTGGTCAATATGTACTGCAGTTCTCCAAAAGCCAATATTAACTTATTTACAAATTGGAAAATAAGCATGCTTGCTGCTGGGAAGAGTTAAGCATGTCTTTGATTCTTTCTTGGACAAATAAAAAAAAAATGAACTAGATTCTTCCAAATGTGAGGGTACTGAGTCATATCGCAGTGTCATTTGCAAAAGAACCCTGAGGCTGTGGCAGGCCAGCTTATCTTACTGTTACCAGGTTTATTGCTAGCTGAGTTTTGAATGCTTAACACTTTTTGAAGGATTTCAGAATGTCAGACCTGACTGACAGCTTTACTTGGTGACTTCCTTGCTTGTGAGTATATGACAGTTTGACAGCCATCCTTAGGGTTCATTTAATTATTTTATGCAAGTCTCCTTACAGAATATCATTAATGACCATTTTACATTATATGCACAGCAGCAACAAAATTAAGGTGTCACATTGCATTCTATCCTAACTCCCCCGCTTAGTAGCTCCAGGCATTTTTGTACATTTCCCCTCCCTCCTCCTTTAGCCAAAAATATAGATTTAAAATAACATGTTCACACAAAAAGGTAACAAACTGAAAACTAACATTTACACAATTTCTTATGAAATTAAAGTATCATCAAATGTTTCAAAAAATGATATTTGTACTGATCTGAGAGAGTTATTCTAGAAACAGTCTTTTAAAAGTCAAATAAAAGCAGGAAAGGAAACATAAGGAGAGGAAGTATGGAAAGTTTTAAGTTCTAAATAAAACTTTTATATATAATCATGGCAATTATTACTATTGTTATTGTTGTCATTGTTACTATGATTTATTCTCCAGTAGGTTGAAAGTAAACATCTATCCCCAGAGCTGATTTAATTTGGACAAATACTAACATTTTTTTTTCTCATTATTGCAGGTATGGTCTCTTTCTTAATAGTC
This sequence comes from Myiotriccus ornatus, assembly GCA_036023395.1. NCBI lineage: Eukaryota > Metazoa > Chordata > Aves > Passeriformes > Tyrannidae > Myiotriccus > Myiotriccus ornatus. The sequence continues at coordinate 96,822,135 of JAYRBT010000082.1, forward strand.
ACACAGCTTTGCAGCAACTGCCATTGATGTGGAATGGAAGATGTGATCTATGGAGTCATTAAGTAGCTAACTGCTCTTGAAGTGTTCATTAACAATTCTGAGGTTCAGTGTACAGAAACCTTACATCCATTCTTGCTGGATAACACAGGGATGTTGTCTTTTCCTGTGACTCGCTTATCTTCTGTTTGTAAATTCCTTGCCATTTTTATTACAGCACTTGAAAAAGAAAGGTGGACTGTAGTTTAAAGACTTAAAGAGGCTTAAACACTAAATCATGAATCTGTCAAAACTGCCATCTACTCTGATGGGAAGGAGAGATGGGAGTAGCTAATATTGTAATATTTCTTTAACCATTCTGAAAAGAGAGACAGATTAAAACATTCAGTAAAGCAAAATTTGAAAGCAAAAATATTCCTATGCTATAGGCTACACACATTACTCTTGGAAAAAGTATCTCTTGAAATGATTATATCTGCTGCTTATTTGCTGTATATCAAATATATAAAAAGGTTAACTCAGGGTGATGTAATAACAACTTCTTGTTTCTGTTTCCTTAGGAATAAAGTACTTAATCAGGATTGGAGTTTCATCAGTGAAATGCTTGAAAAGGAAAAGAAATACGTTTTTCTGGGCACAGAAAAGATCCAACTTTTTTCCCATCACTGATGTGATTTAGTTCCTACAACCTGGTCCACAGAAGTTCTATTTCTGTGATCTACTCAGGTGGTTTAGATGCTGTGTTGAAAATCATGGAATGAATCACTATCCAGGAAATGCCAGATGCATTAGCAAAGCTGTTGGAAGTTCCCAAAAGAAATTGAAAAATAAAAAAAGATAGGGTAATTTGCAGTTTTTGCAGCTAAGTAGCCTAGGAGAATTTAATATTAACTTTGGCTTCTTCAAACACTTCCTGTGTAACCCGGAGTAATTGTGAAAGGCAAATTGTTTTTTCATGAAATGTATCTTTGGTTCTTTTCAGAAAAGCAGTTTCAGACACATGCTTTTAAAAATTATTAAGTGTTGAACAATTATACTACAAGTGAAATTGTTGAAAACGCTCAGCATTTCTGTGATGGAGGTAATGATCAAGAGAAACATAAAATTATATATTGGAGACACTGTTGGCTGTTTCACCCACCACTGAAAAAGGAGTTCTGTGATAAGTCAAGTGACATACACATAAATTAATAAAGCAAATGATAAAAATAAATCCATTGCTTGTGGGTGTCAAGATCATTCTTTTAGCACGAGGGCTTTCCACCTTGACCTCTGCATACACTTAGTTGAACAGCACAGAAGGCATACATCTTACTCTAAGACAGCTCAGGTCCCTGCTCTGTTCTCAAAGAAGCTTAATATTTATTATAGAAAATAGAACACAGAATATGCTGAGATGCTGAGCTGGAAGAGAAATGGATTTGATTGCATATTAGAGGTCTTTGAGTGGGAAGCCAGTAATAGCGGTTCTTGATAAAAATTCCTGGGATAATCTTGGTGGTGAAGGCATCATCAGAATGTGAACAAAGTGCAGCAATGGTGATTCATTCTGTTTTCTTTCAGGGAAGATCATCACCAGCTATCATTATGCAGAATGGCCCTATTTAATCAGAAATAGATATAAGAATTTGGGATGAAGAAAAATATTTGTATGCTACCGTTCTTGAAAGAGACCTTCTACCCTCTGTTCCATCCCTTGTTGACTTTCATGGAGAAAATAAATCAATTTCATGAAAATAATAGATTATGCACACTATTCATTATTATCATCACACTTTCAGGGCTTCACTGACAACTCCCATCTCGTGATTATGTTGTGTGGAGGTAAAAACATCTGCTGAATTAATGACAAATCTGTCAGTGCCTTTATCCACTGCCCTGTTTGAAATGATTAAACTCATCGAGTGTTTGCTTAATCTATTTTTCTTTTTCGTATACCATGCTCACTGCCTGGGGCAAACCCATCTAATAATTTTCAATTGAATAAAACCATAACTCATGACCCAATAAATTATTAAAAAACCCTGCATTGCATCAAATTCATCATTCATCTTACCATAGTGGCAGAAAGCCTACAGAATTCCTTAACAGTTCTTGCTGTGATAAATAGTTCTATTAAAATTTATGAATACAGTGGTATACATTAACACATATTTTGTTACTGAATTATCTGTCATACCTTTTTGGTTTTTCATGCACCAACATGTTGTATTAATAATTTCATTGGTCTGGAAAACTCACAGTGAAGTATCATCTTATGTTTTATTTTTTTTTAATTTTTTAACTTAACCCTTAAATCCCTTAAAAAATGTGGTAACATTGATGTTTTGCATTGCTTTTACCCATGTTTTTGGTTAAGTTCTTAAGGCTTACTAACCACTACATCCATCTGAAGAAACTAATTGCAAAAAAAATTATAACTTTCTTGACGCACAATAGAAAGAATAAATAATGATTAAGTAAGTATCTGCCATAAGACTGCCTGATAACAAAAATTAGGAGACATCTTTTTCATTATACAAATGCATAAAAATTTAATGACTTCCAAATGTAAAAGTTGATCATTAAATTTTTGGAAGTTGAGCAACTAAATGGTGGATACTGTACAGAAACGGAGAACATTTCTGCATCCATTATTTTCTCAATAGAAAAGCAAAATTTTTAGTAAAAAGCAAGCACAAAGAGAATCATTTTTTCATCACTCAAATGAATATACAAGTCTTCAATATAGAGGAAAGGAATGATGAAAGAAATGGAACAAAAGGGAAAATAAATTATCAGTCTGATCACTTGCTTATCATAGGTCACCCAATAAAATTTGTTTGTACCTGGGGATGTTAAAACATACTACTGGTGAGGAGATAATTAATGCACTTCTATTCCATGCACAATTTTTAGGGCATCAGCCTAGAAGTGTGTGTAGCAAATGTGAAATTTTTTCTGCCCCATATTCTTTTGATTTTATGAAATCATAGAATCACAGAATGGTTTGGGTTGCAAAGCACCTTAAAGATCATCTAGTTCCAACCCCCTCTGCCATGTGCAGGGATGTCATCCATTAGATCAGGTTGCTCAGGGTTCCATCCAACCTGGCCTTGAACACTACCAGGGATGGGGCATCCATAACTTTTCTGGGCATAACTTTCTGTTCCAGTGCCTCATCACCCTCTAAGTGAAGTAATTCGTCATGCACAATTTTCAGAGAAGATGCTTTCCTAGTAGACTGAAAAGTAAGATATTAGAAGTTTTTAAATAATTTTGGAGTCTGTGTTCCTTAATTTGCAATAACAATCCTGTTTCTCCCCAGAAAAGAAAAAAAAGATATATATACCTTTCTATTTTCCTTTGCAAGAAGAAACAACTCTACTTTGGAGGCAGACCTTCTTCCATGGGAAGGGATATGAGAGGCATAGTTAATCTCATAATCCTTCGCTTGATCTAGGCTGAGGGACAAAGTTAGTCTACACTGTGAAATTGCAACGTATAGCAGCTGAACCTAAACAAGTCCCTAAGGGTGGACTCCATGCTCATCAGAATAATGCTGGCAAAACTATCCACTGTATACAGAGTTATTCGCTTCCTACTTGCTTTTGCATTTATTTCTTTCTGGAACATACTTTCACAGCATGATGAAAAGATACAACCCAAAAATATTATTTGTTGAACACACATTTCAGTGAGATATTTTATGCAAGATAATCTTACTCTATGAGTCATCTCCCCTACCTGTACACCAGGTTTTGACTTTATCACAAAGCCACAAAGATTATTTTTAAAACTATCTCACATGAACAGTGAAGATAAGTGTTTTAGAAAGGTTTTTAGATCATGACACTGAAATACTCATAAGCCATGTCATTTATTAGAGTACAAAAAAATAAGCAAAACTGGTTTGGGGTAATGCACTCTGACCATTCATGATAATAATGATGTAGAACTGCTCCATTTTGTTTTAAAAATGGCCAAAATGAGGAAACACGTTACTGTTTTTTTAAGGTTTAACACAAGTGTCCCAAGGAAAAAAAAAGATCTTAAGTATTTTTATCAAAAATAAAATCTTAATGACAGAGCCAGATTTTTTGATAAAAGGACCACATATGAATTCAGCTCTATATGTCCTATATTTGGATGCTCATTCCAGTTCCCAAAAGATAATTGCAAGTCTTCATAAAAACTGCACGTCCCAGGATCTGAAAGCCAGAGAGCAGGGGGTGTGGGCCAAGGAGCAATCTCTGCTGCTTCAGCACAGGAACTGAGACACTTCCGCTCAGCTTGAACCCTGACTGTGTTTAGTGTACAATCTCTTTTTAATCTACATAGTTGTAAAGACCTCCCCCTGGTGCTCCACACCCTCCCAGAGGAAACGCTGCTTATTTGCCTGTGGTCAGAAAGATTCAATATCTGCAGCAGCAGCACCATGGGGACACTCAAAATGCATGGTTCATATGTAATGGCACAATTAAGACAGATGCTTTTTTTTCAAGGGGTGTAGGCAGACAGAAACACCAGAAATAATTGCATGATCATGACTGGGTGTTCTCTGAACACAATTACCTGATCAAAAAGCAACTTTTACCTGCAGTTACACCACAGCAGGAGTAGCAAATTATAGAAGCAATACAGAGGAGCTCTGATACAAAGTCTTGGAGATTTATCACTCTGCCTTGCCCTTTCCACCTCCTCCCCCCCGAGATTACTTATATCTTTCCTTTTAAGCTATCAGTTATTAATTATTTCCCTTTCTGTCCCCAGAAGGGTTCCTCACCCTCTCTGCCAGAACAGTGCATAGAAGAACAATAAAGATGATAAGCTGATTGTTCTGTTTTCGAAAAAGCTTTAATATCATTAAAAATATTTAGAAGTGTGTATGCTGGCACTCAGGTGGTCTCTGCTATACAAGGAGGCCCTAGCTCTGCCGTATAAGCTGCAGTCTGAATACATGCCATTACCTCCAACCAGAAGGACATCACCAAAAACTCAAGAAAAGAACAGTCGTTCTTGTCCCTCCAGGGATGATTCTGCTAACAAGAGAGCTGTCAGTTCAGACTGGATCTCATCTAAGTGATCAGTGAAGAAACTGAAAAACTGCTCTCAAGGAAATCCTCTCTGCTCAGACACCAGATGCAAACAATATGGATTAACCTGTTTGCTATTTCTGCCACAGTGCCCACAAAACTCTGATGTCTTCAGGGGTGAAAGGGTGGCTGAATGAGTCTGTTGTTAAACATGTTCTTTTTAATCATCCTTCCCTTTCTTTTGCCACTTACAGATGAGCACTGCTATCCCGTGTGCTGCCATTCAGCTTCCCTTCAACCTGCATGGAAGAAGGATCAGTCTTTTACTCAAAGGTTTATTTGTGCATCTTCTAGCAGCACAGACATTCTGGCCTGGGGTGGGATTTCACAGTGCCACTGCTATGGAAATTGGAGAAGGTAAGTCTGCACCATCCTGTGCATCTTTAGAGGAACAGCTTAAACAAAAATGTTGATTCTGTAGGCAGGCAGAATCAGAACAAGATCAGCACACCCCCCAGTTCCAACACCAACCCACATGCTGCCCCACAAAACACATCAGCATCACTTAGGCTTTAAAAAAGGGAAAAAAATTGCCTTCCATCTACAGTTTTCTAGTGTTAACAGGTATATTTTGTGGAGATATACCAACAAAATGCAAACTGTGATGCAGCAAATATATTCAATCCATTTGGCTTCAGAAATTTTACCTCAATTTTGTTTACCAAATAATTTTTAGGGAAAAAAGAAAGCATGGAAATTGAAAAAATTAAACAGCCTTTATTTGAAGGATAACATGATCCGAATGTGGCAATGTGTGGACAACAAGATATAACTGCATTTGTGCCAGATCTCAGGCTGGTAGGAATTAGTGGAAATCCCCAAACTTCAGTATTCATTGATACTTTGACAGTATTACACCCCAGGACTTGGTTTCAGCATGCAGAACAGCAATGAATGAAGTCTTCCTACCTGAGCCTTTGCTTCACCAAAATATTTTATAGTTTGCAGACAGTTTTATCTAGTTCACTGAGAACAACTGAAAGTCTACAGTGTTTCTGTTTTCAAGGTTCTGAAGTCCAGCTAAATCTCTGCACCTCAAGTCTAGATTCTTCTGAAGGCTTAATGCCAACTTGAGGCGTGGAGTGGTAAAGTAACTTCGAAATAGGAAGATTTTAAGCTTTTTAAGATTTTTAACCTGCTCCAGCATAGGCTCCTCTCTCCATGAGTCACCAGGTCCCTGCCAGGACCCTGCTCCAGCACAGGCCTCCCAGAGGGTCACAACCTCCTTTGGGTATCCACCCTGTCTGGTGTGGCCTCCTCCATGTGCTGCAGATGGATCTCTGCACTCCCATGGTCCTCCACAGGCTTCAGGGAACATCAGCTCTGGTGCCTGGAGCACTTCCTCCCCCTTCTTCTCCACTGACTGGGTGTCTGCAGAGTTGTTCACATATTCTCACTCTGTTCTTCTCTGCCTGCAGTTTCACCTCCACAACAACCTTTTTTTCCTTCTTACATATGTTATCACAGAGGAATTACTATCACTCCTGATTGGCTCAGCCTCAGCCGGCAGCAGGTCCATCCTGGAGGCGACTGGCATTGGCTCTGCTGGACGTGGGGGAAGCTTCTTGCAGCTTCTCCCAAAAGCCACCCCTGGAGCACCCCCCGCTGCCAAAACCTGGACACGCAAACACATTACAAGTAGTCCAGTAAACAATACTGTGAGAAAAGTTCCAAAAGCTAATGCAAGCAACAAGTTGGAATCAAGTGGGTGAGCCATAGGTGGCCTCCTGAAATTTCCAATATCAGCCAAAGATGAAAGTCATAGAAATAGCCTAGTATTATTTCTCAAAATATTGAATTATTTGGTATGTTTTCATACTTTCTTCAAAATTATGCTTTTTTTAATAATTGGCAGGCATAATTAGCTTATACTCATTCTGGAGACTTGTTGTCCTAAGATTGTTCCTGTAAAGTGAACATAACATCTCTGATAACTTCTTCTTGTAGAGATCGGAAACAGTGTCTGCTTAGGTATTGATTTTTGTCATGTTATCTATATGGGAAATAAAACCCCCAAATAATCAAGAAAAAAATGTAGGCCTGTTTTTTTTCCAAAGTACGCTATGGTGTACTTTCTTTTGGCACACTATGTCACTACTAATGATATCAAAATCATTTTAGTAATGCAATAATCTAAAGAATACATTTTTCTTTATCATAATAAACCTCAATCAAAGCAACTTCAATCTTATTTTGTGTACACAGAAGGAACTAAACTGCTTCTAGAAAGGCAAGATAGAAACTGGCATTAAGTACATTTCAAAGTAATGTAATATTGGGACTAAAATTGTCATCCTCCTTTATCTCTATGTTTGGGAAACTGTACTGCTTAGAAGTACTGCATAACAACTTAACTTTGTTTAGGATATAGATTTTGATAAGGTCTTACATTTGTGATCTTCATCAAGGCATGCAAGTCCACTTTGCCCCTGACTTTTTTTCAGATATGTTATCCTCTATCTGTAGTCACATTCTTGTTCATTAAGTTTAATTTGGGGAAAAATCAACAAACATATTTCCCACCTTTCAGGGAGTTGACCTGTACTTCTGTAAAGCAATTGCTCTGATATATTTATGAGAACACTACACCTTACAGATTTGCAAGATCCATTCAAAGCTATCAACTAGTCAGACTTCAACCAAAGCACAGTTAAAGAGGAAAGTGTGGGCAAGGAATTTAAGATTTTAGTGGTTTAAGATCTTAGTCACTTGGGAAAAGGGTACAGAAGCTAAATTATATCTTCTGTCTGTCTTCTGTCCCAAGACTACAAAATATTGAAATCTGAATTACTGGTTGTAAATATCACATCAGATATTTGAGGGGATAACAGATGAATAGAAGGGGAAAAAAAAAAAAAACAAATCCAAACCCAAAAGCAAACAAAACCCAATCAAATCAGGAATGAAATAGAGTAGCAATATATATATATATCCTTTTACCGGAGACAGAAGTGAAGGTAAAAGTACTAGGATTCTATGACATTTAAACATTAATAAAAACCAAGCACTCATCATGAATAAAACAGAAGGCAGTTTTAAATCTCTTTAGGGAAGAATGGTAAAGAACCATAGTTGTAGAAATATTCTATAAACTCCTATTTTTTTACAGAATACTGAAATATTATGAGAAATACTAATAGCCCTGAGACCCCTCCTTATTACGGTAGACTTTAGTTCTAAAGTTACGTTGCAATATACTTGTGGTATATAAAGGTATGTTGAACTTGTTAAAGTAACCATGTTTCCAAGATGGTGTTTGTGACTTTTTGTGTAACCCTTCTTCTCCCCAAAATGCTTCACTCTTATCTGTACCTGGGAA
>JAYRBT010000082.1:96830625-96842167 GCA_036023395.1 Myiotriccus ornatus
GCACCTGGACTCACAGCACTGCAATTCCATCCCGGTGAGGTGGAAAGCAGAGAGCATTTCCCTCTCAATCCTGTCAAAGTTACATATTCCAGAAGAAATGCTACTAATAAAAATAGTACTGAATGTGATAGAAGGCAAATTTACTATCCAAATTTGCACACATTCAAAGAAGAGGGTGTCACAAGGGAATAGAATTGCTGAAGCTGTGATTTAGTGGGAGAATTAGAGAAAGGATGGGGAACTGATTAAAGAAGAAACTTCAGTCTTTCTGGAATGTTCTGAAAAGGAAATAATCAAGAGGCAGAAACAGTTTCACAGTTACAAACAGTTTCTCAGCAATCTGTATTAAACTAGAACTTTTTCAAGATTTTATTCAGTGAAACTGATGCGTAAAATATGTGTGTGCTAATAAATTCAGTTGGTGATATAGCAATTTGTGATAATTGCTAAAAGAGAAACTATTTAAAACATAAAAAAGATGGAGTGAAAGTTCAGTAGTATAAAATTCAAGGTCAGTATTTGAAAACAATAACATAAACCTCAACTATAAGTTTATATCTTAGAACAGCCTAGAATTTGAGTATATTACTTTATCACAGAAGTGATGAACCAGTGTCTTTACAATGTATAGTTCAGTACTGGAACAAGATATACAATCTGACTCAAGTATGGAAGAAGGATATGATAATTTTTTTTCCTCTTCTATTCAAGCAAGCAAACTGCACTGCAACTTTCTTTTAAAAGCAATGAAATATTCTTCATTTATCTCTTTTTTGCTGGCTGCTGGAAAACAGCTGATTTTAGGGACATGTAGGTATACCACTATGCAATTCCTTTCTCCCTAGCTAATAGTCAAGACAATATCCTATTACACTTTCTCATCATACTGATAGGATTCATACAGTTTTGCCACTTCTGGTCTTTGTCGATTCTTTCTATATGTGTTATGCTTTTTTATTGTTTTCTTTCTCTTGTTTCATTCTATAGCAATAAAACATGATGTGCAAGCCAACTACAAGCTTCAACAGAAATAACCATCTTCCCACTGCTTCCTATCTCCTTATTGCTTTTCTTACCTTTCATTTTGGCCCAACAATTTTGTATTTTTTTTGCACAAACAGCAAATATAAGCACCTCTTGAGTGCCATACTGACTCTACTCCCAAAATGTAAGTAGTTGCACAGACACACACACACACACAAGCAATTCCAATGTAATTTGTGCATTAGTGCACCCAGTGAAAACTATTTATAGTGCAATATTAGGTAGTAGGAAGCTGACTTGCCACAGTGGTTGATCAAGGCCTTCATTGGGAGACATCTGTTAATACAGTATGCAACAGTAACTAATGAAAGAGGAACCATAACTTTTTTTTTTTCTTCCTTAGCCCATCACATTTTCAAAGACGCTGAAGGGTAAAAAGGCTAGTAAGGAAATGAGAGATTGTTTAACTTCAGGCAGTATGTGACTCTCGGTATTCTTTATTTTTAATCAGAATAATTAAGCTACTATACTCACCCCCTCCCACTCCCCCCCTCTCCCCCCCATTTTCCTGATCCATCTTTGTGCCCTGGCTTGGTTACTGCTGAAATATGAGGAATATAAGTATGAAAACAAACATGTTATTACTGGAGCTTATAGAGAATAAAGAATATGTGGCCACTTTTCTTGCGGTATCCAGTTACAGGATGACAGACAACAGACAGGAACTTAAATACAGGAAATTCTGTATAAACACAAGACAAAAAACACACAAAAATAACCTTTCTAACTGTGATGGTGGTCAAACACTGGAGCAACTAGAGTGGTTATGGAGTCTCCATCCTAAGAGATATTCTCAACCCAACTAGACATGGTCCTTAAGAGCCTCCTGTAGATGACTGACCTTATTCTGAGCAGATGGGTTGGGCTAGACGATCTCTGGAGGTACTTTCTAGCCTCAGTACTTCTGTGGTTCTGTAACAGTGTGTTCAGAATTGTTGTGCTTGAACAGGTGAAAATTGCCAAGCTCTGCTTCTGTATTTTATGCTTCTTTAATTAATTTCTCTTTCCTGTTACTTTTGCTAATGAAGCATAGTAGCTGGCATGAGATGCTGAAAACAGATATTAATCGTGGGGCATGTGGTATGATATTTAAAAAGATAAATGACACAATGTAAATAATCTCTAGCTTATTAGCTAGTTCCTAACAATATTTATCCAGAATCCTGACAAACCGTAACTTATAATTTGTTGGTGGAAATCATAATAAAAAATGCTGCATCATAAATAAGTCTGTGAGTTATTTATAACAAATATTTTATTGGAATTAAACTCCTTTACAGTTGGGGGGGGGGAAAGGCAGAGAAAGAAATGACAATGTTTAATAATAATCATTCTAGTTTAATAAATGTTACAGCCCTGAATTGGATAAAATAAGTTTTTCAGTTTCTTTATGAGATTCCACATAGAGCAATATTTTGACTGCATTTCATTTACAAGCACAGACAGTCCTGAAGTGTCTCATTTTGCATGTCAACTCAGCTGATTTTCCACTCACACTTCATTACTTCTGCTGTATAATGTCACTTTTATGATTTTGCTTAAAGTAATAGCTATGGCTGGATAACAAGAGAAAATGGTGCTTTCCACTTCAACTAATTATATTTTTTGCTTTGAAAAGAGGCAGGAATATTTTACTGTAATATTTAGCTCAGTAACTTATATAAAGCGATATGTATAAATTCCATGCAAGATTCCAGAAAGAAATGGTAAATGCACAATATTTATTTTTGAAGTTAACTTATTTTTTAAACCAAGGGAGATGTTCATTTTCAGACTACATTAGTCTCATTTATCTCCATGATGTCCTTAATGTTATAAGATGTTACAGCAACATTACCGGCTCCTGCAGGCCTGTATCAGCCTTTAGCTGCTCAGGCGCATTATTAGATTGTCAACATAATTCAGACATCCCATATAAAAAGAGCCAACCCACTGGCTTCAGATCTTTGCAAATGTATTTGCCTGATTTAATACCTTTAAATTTATCGAGTGTTCTTTTTGATTTTGGTTACACAGACACTACTTGGAAAATCTTGTTTAAAGCCGCTAAAAATATTAAGAAAGATAGCACTCAGCACAAACTCCTGCTATTGTCACATACTGTGCTACTCTGGTAAATCACCAGCATAATACCTTCATGAAGAGGAAAAGTCATAGAATATTTTTGAAACAAAAATAAAGAAGTATTTTGAGGTGACTTTTCCTAAGTAACTGTTTAGTGCAGTCTGCTTTTTAAGGACAGTTACCCATTTTTCATAGGATTTAATACCCTAAAAGTTTTGGTTTTTTTTTTTTAATATGTTAGCTAATTGGTGCTTTACAAAGAAGATGTTTGAAAGAAAGAAAATTCAGGATAAATTTGGTTGTGAATGAGTAGCCAGGAAAAAGATGGATTTTTTTCTGAGTGTCTTCTCTGATATACTTTTCAAATAAGTCACTTTGACCCCCACAAGCAATCAGCTATTGTTTTACTTCAGGATTTTTTATTTTTTTATTTTTCCACTGAAGTATAGAAAGCATTAATCACCAAAGTCCAAAGACAGAAAGATTATCAGTAGAATCCCCAATACAATTGCATGAGGCTGAACCATGACATCTCTGAGGCAAAGCAACGTAGTTCATTGGAATTCAGTGCACTTTCCCTTCTCAAACCTTCTCACTAACCCAAATCAGATAATGCTAAATACAGAAAGCACAGTAAGTCGGCAAACTGCAGTTAATTCATTTAGAAAAATACTATGCTTGTGATTTGCTGTGTATGCATACACACGCATACAAAACTGCAGGTATTACACATAAGATGTATGAAATACTATCGTTAAATGTTCTCAAAATAACATTACCTTTTTGTGGTCACTGTAACACCTTTTGGAAGCAAGTTATTGAAACTGTGGAAGCCTCTTAGGGGCAGCTAAATATTTGTGTATTTTGCCTAAAATATGTGAACGTACTCTATAAAAGGCAAACCGGTATACAAATTAGCTACATGTTATATATTAGGCAGAACTATATACAAATTAATCATATAAACAAAGCACTTATTCACCTTTCAAACCTCATTTCCAACTACTATAGTGATGAACAGATTAATCATGGAACAGAACTGAGTAGATAACTCTAAATCCAGTTAGCTTTAGCATCTGGAACTGAAGTCAGTGAGTTAATAAATGAGCTAGTTTCAGGAGAAGATGAATGTGCCCAGAATCTTAAAAACATTGAGCAGGTGCTAAGTGTAACTGGATAAGACAAAGCAAAATCCTTTTCAAAACACTGAAATATTTTGTGGGCATTAGTAAAATTCTCTGCATTTGCATATTTTTTTCATGCAATCTACATGGAAAGTGGATAGGAAGAGGAAAAACAAAACAGCCTAAAAATTTAATAATAATAATGTAAATGTTTTGGCCAGTTTTCTGCCCCTTGGGCACTCTGCCCATGTATCATATGGTGAGCATCTTTTTGTTTGTTGGGATTATTGGAGTGGAAGTATGACAACAACCATTCAAAATCTCTGTAACTTAAAAATGTCTTTACTACTGATTCTGATATTTCAACCCCTGCCAAGGGCACATCTGACATCATGTGTTCTTTGTCTACATCTATCAAAAGCTGACATTAACCATGTTAGCATTGGTGGTAGAAATATGAGTTTGCAAAGACTCTGATTTACTGAAGCCATTAAGTATATTATTATTCCTTAAAACTCAGAAACCTTTAATTTAAATGAAGGAGAAAGTATAAAGAAGAAAAAAGGAAGGAAGAAGGAACAGAGGGAAGGAAGGAGGGAGGAAGGAAATAGATCACAGGTCAGAGGCATGCTTATCGTTTTGTAACCTCATATCCATATCATTGTGCTGATTTGTAATGAGCTGTCAGCTTGATGTTAATTAACTTTCCATTTTACTCGTAAGATTTACAATTAAAGGAGAGAATTTCACAAATTTTTCTCATGCATTTTTTCCTAGAGTTGGGTGAAGAATTTGCAGATGTTAACGCAACTATGAAGCTTCGATCTTTTTCATGGTGGAATATCTACAGGTGGGTTTAGAATTTTCTGCGTGTCAATTTTCTCTTGTTATCTATGTGTTTGGTCAGGTTTTATTTTTTTATTCTTTTCTTACAATGATTTTCTTTCCAAAGTCAACAAGAAAATAATTTGGTACTGTTGTCCATCTCAGGACCCAAACATATCATTTGATACAAGCTGATCCAGATAGTTTATGCTGTAGTATTTTTTTTTAATTTGTTTGAAACAGTGTGAAACATCACAGCATTTTATTTAGTTTAAATCTACTTCTCTGCCCTCCCTAACTTTTTCACAGTTATCAGTGTATTACCATCATACCCATGGCAAAAAGGAGAAAGTAGTTTTTCTGTCCCTATTTTGGCATTTAATTTTATCAGTTAAATTCATTGATAAAATAGTTCAATCAACCTAGTGCCCTAGACCTAGTTGCAGACATCTAAAACTTTTTTTTTTTTTTTTAAGAATATCAGTGAAAAATTTTGTGAAAAAGAAAAGTTAGAGTTCCTAAACAAGAAGATAAACCAGGGTCAGTTACAAGAAGCATCTTTTTGGGCTAATAGCAGTGTAACAGCTTGAACATGTTCTCAGGAGCAGGTGTTTCACCAAGAGGTGACATTTATTTGGGAACCTATAAGCCATGGGAATTATGTTGCTAGGAATAATACACAAAGGAGACTTTTTAGAAAGTATGAGATTATTAATACTGCAGATGAAGATAATGAAGGTGTATGGATATGAATTTGCACTTGCCTTTTTGCATTATGTAAAATATTACAGATTCAAAGTTAACCCCTAAAATGTCATTTCCAAATGGATTAACTCAACAAAATCAAACCTGTGGGTCTTTGCCTTTCAAAGAAAATTTAAAAACAAACACCTACCACTGAGTGGGGGAAAATTACCTATAAGGCAATTTAAACAGCAGCTAATTCAAACTGCAATTCATCTTGTCTTAGCCATTCTTCTGGCTGAGTTCCCTGCTGGTGCAGAAAAAACTGCCTGTCAGGACCCTGTCTGTGGCTGATTAGTAGATCTGAGGTGATACAGTTTTGCCAAAGGGGACATGTCCATCATTAAGTAAGTTGGAAGCTCTCTTACACTGTGAAACTGCATTATGTATTGCCAAAATTCTCAAACTATAATTATTTTAATATCATCTTTGCAATTTAGGTGAGTTTTTATCTTCCAATCAGATTTATTTTTCTTACAGGTAGTGATGGGGGGTATACTGAAAGTTTAGTAAGTAAACCAGAAAAATCTGTTCTTTGAATATGTTATATTTTACACTCTAGAAGATGTAAACTAGGCTATAGAGATATCAGCTGAAAATAAGATCGATAACCCCTTATATCAGCAAGAGAAGAATGTGCGATGAAAACTTTTCTCTAGATAACGCAAAAGGAGGTCCACCTGGCACTCTGCAAGATGCTACCAATTACTCTGACTTTTAAATACCATTTATAAATGAAAGTTTGACCTTCACATTTTTTCAATATTAATTAAGTTTTTCCCAGGGAGAGTGAGAGAAAATCAAATGCATGCAGAGAACATGATGGCATTCTTATAAAGCTCAAATCTCGTTATGAGATAGAAAGCATTTCTTTTTAGCAGGAAGGGTGTAGCAAACTATGAGAGAAAGTGGAGGTATTTTGATGCTTTTGAGTCAGTTTGTTTCCTTTCTGGAAGAAGTGTTTTATCCAAACACATATTAGAAGATTCAACAACAAAATAAATTGGTCACATACTATAGTTTATGCCATACAAGAGGTAAATTAAATTACTCAATGTTCTGTCCCAAACATAGTATCTGAGGGCCTGTTAATAAATTACATAGGAAGATTTAGAAGTTAAGAAGAGTAATTTATCACCTACTGACAGAAAAACAGGCATAAAGACCACTATTGTTTTGGTTACTGTAAAAGTGGATTGACAATTGTTCCTGATTTTCCTTGGTAGAGATTTTTCCTATGCCACCCAATCTGACACTGTTGTTGTGCATGGGATTTTTGAAGTTAAACCAGAAACACCAAAAAAACATCAACAACAGACAGTCAGGACCCATCCTTCCACATCTTTGGATAAAGGTTTGTGCAGCCTTTATTTCAAATGGAATGACACTTTAAGATAGGAAGTAGTTAATAACTTATAGATGAAGCTACAAGTGAGGCTCATAAAACTGGCTGGTGAGTTTCTCTTCTCTATGAAATTTCTGCATTTTTTTACATTGATAGGTATTAATGACTCAGTGTATTCAAAAATTATCAGACTTTTCGTTAATATACTTATTCCAGAAATTTTACTTCATCAGGTATTTCTTCTATACTTGAATACCATATTTTTGTATATTCTTCTTTAAGAAATGTTATTAGTTTGTTTCTTCCACAGTATGAGTCACACTTACCATATGTTTTGGATAAATGATAGCTGTTTGTAAATATTTCAGAATAATTAATTGTAACCTTTATTATCAATAGCTAATAGAAATCATATAATCATGGAATCATCGAATGCCTTGGGTTGGAAGGGACCTTAAAGTTTCTTCTAGTTTGGGCAAGGACACCTTTTGCCAGACCAGGTTGTTCAGCACTCCATCCAAGGGTGAAAACAGGTCTAGTAAGAGAACATAGGCAGGTTTAATAACAGAGTCTTAGCAAGGGAGAGGGGTGAGATGGAATCCAGAGTCCTCAGTCTCTTCAGACAGTGAAAAAAACTTGGTTCTGCTGTTGTTAAATTTCTCATTTGAGGACTCTTCTGTAAATTGGATGGCTTTTACATATCAAATTATAAAATGTTTTGCACTAAATTTGAGTTAATTCTACTTAAATTTTCAGGAGCTGGAATTAAGAACGCCTCTAGTTGGTACTGTAAATGCCTAAATGAAATTCAGTTAACAGAGCTGACACGAGATCCAAAATATTTTCTACTGGCAAAAACCATTCAGTTGCCACAGATTATAGAGCTGCAAGTAAAAATAGTACTGTATGAGTAACACAATATTCTAGTAATGTCTGGTTTTACCAACTGCTATATATATTTAATGCATATATATTTATTTATTAATTTTTTGCCTTCATTCAAATTAATAAAATATTTTAATGTCTTACTTTTGCTACCATCTGCTTCAACATTGACCAGAACAATAATGTTCAAAGAAAGTTGGAAAAATAAACTATCTATTCTTTCCCTTTCTTCTCTAGAGGGACTTAAGTAGATGCAACTGTTGTAGCTGTAGTTATAGCTATAATTTATCTATGGAGGCTTTTATACAATTTTTTAAAATTAAATATATTTTAATGTGATTATGTTATGAAAAAAATAATTTGCATTGAGATGAACTGTTCTACAATCAATGTCTAAGCCAAATCAGATTAATAAATAAAGAAAAATTAATCAGACCCATTACATTTGAATTTACCCATCCTCCATTCTGGAGATCAAAATTGGCTTCAGAAGCTGTTAACCATTAAGAAAAATTATCTTTTCAAAGCAGTCAATTCTTTTAATTTAATTTGTATGGAGAAAAAGTTTTTTTTTTTTTTATATTAGGAATCTAAAGTTAGGTGATATTAATATCCAAAATATTTATTTCCTTCCCCTGCTTCTCCCCTGTAAAGTTCCAGACCAGAACCCCACAGAAACCAGTACATTTCAGTATAGGGTTGTTGCTAATGTCAGGTGAGAATTCAGATTTATTTTACTATTTACTCTTATAAGAGAATAATGTATATTGGAAATCTCCTCTGGAGATCATCTAGTCTAACTCCTCAATCACAAAAGAATGTAGAATAGATTACTAGGGCTGTGTCCTGTCAGCTTTTGAGTTTGTCCAGAATGGAAACTCCACAGTCTGTCTGTGCCTTTGTTCTGGTGTTTGGTCATCTTCACAGTGAAAAAAAAATAAAAATAGGAAAACTATACTAGCCACTAATTTGAACTTTCCCTTCTGCAATATGTGCCTAGACCTTTTACTATGTATCCTTTGATCTGGCTCTGTCTTCTCTACAACTGCCTGTTAGATAGTGGTAGACAGCAATAATATTCTGCCTTCAAGCAGAAGTAGAAAAAGAACAACTCAACCACTCCTTGTCTTTATGTGCTCCCATCCCTGCCCATCTCAGTGGTTCTTCACTGAACTTTGGTATGTTAGTATCTTTGTTTTACTGTGGGGCTCAAAACTGGTCACAGTACTCTAGAGGGAGTCTCTTGAAAGTGCTGAATAGAAGGGAAAGTCACTGGCTGACCTTGCTAAGAACCCGGTGTGCAGTTGGCTTGCAAATCTGCTTTTCAGCTAGCCAGTGTCCAGCCTTTAATTGTCACTCAGGTTTATTGCATTCCATATGGAGGACATGGCATTTTGTTTTGTTGAACAGAAGGAAGTCAGCTCATTATTGTGTCTTTCTGAGGTTCTGACCTCCAGTACACTGACTGTTCCCCTTAATTTTTTATGTGCAGAAAGTACATTCTGTCCAGTCACCTATACTTTTAAGAAAGACACTGGTAGTGCTGGCCCTGATACCAACCACTCAAGACTGCCCCTAGTAAATGGCTTCACATGCACTATTCTTCCTCTATTCATGAACTAGATCAAAAGCCATCTGACCCCAATGAGCAGCAGGACTACATTTTCTTATCTTTCCCTTTGCTTACAATCTATTATAGAAACCTATCGCGGGGGGGGGGGGGTTTGTCCCCCGCGAAGAGACCCTCGCGGCACACTTTGGATAGGAGACAGTCATACACGGGTGACCCCAAAATGGCATTTATTAAAACAAGATGTCAGTTTATATATGGGGGGAATATGGAAGGGTCGAGAACAAAGGTGGGAGCGCGGCTAGGAACATCAAATCCTGAGGGTCAGTGATAAGGGATAATGTGGGGATTGCCCACAAGCCATACAAGGGGAAGGGATAGTTGGGGAGGACAGGGTTGGTCTGGGGGTACAGAAAGGGAGTTCTACAGAGTCTGTAAGGCTGTGCCTATTATGCAGCTGTCAGAGGACCTGCAGATGGATTTCTTCCTCTGAGACTTCCTTGCAGCTCTGTTGCATCTTTCTCCATTCTCTGTAGGCTTCTGCTGGCCCACCTCTGACAGAAACCCTCGTTGTCCTTCACATTATGTGTGAGTTGCAACTCTGAGCTTTGTCTTTCCTTACTCCAACCCTACATGCTCAGGCAATGTCTCTGTATTCCTCTTTGGTAGCTCATCCCTGCTTCTACCTTCTGCATTCTTCCTTTTTGTATTTGAGCTCAGTCAGGATCTCCTTTTTCATCGGTGCTGGCTTTCTGCCATGACTGTAACTCTCTGCAAGTTGAAACAGACTGTTCTTGTGCTTTAGGAGGTCAGTTTGAATACCAAGTAGTTCTCCTGGGTCTCTTTGCCCTTCAGGGCAGTATCCTACAAGATCCTGCCAAGCAGCTTCTTAACAACCCAATATATGTTCTCCTCAAGACCAGGGCTGTAATTCTACTATTAGTCTTGTTCACTTCTCTCAGGGTTTTAACTTGGAGTTTCTTCTGCCAATGCTGCGTTCAGCCTTCACAGCTCTGACTGGTTCTTCCTAATTCATAAGTAACCAACAGGGGACAGTTTGGTTTTTGACCTCCTGTCTTATCAACATACTCCAGAAATCTGAATCACATCACCATGTTGTCCTTTCAAACATCAGTGTGTTGTTTCAAACAACAGCAGTGTGGTTCAAGTCCCACACCAGTTCCAGTGCCTGTAATTATGAGGCTTGTCTACTTCCTTCTTGATCCATAACACCTACCATGATGTCTGCTGTTTTCATCTCCTTTTTGATCCTTAGCCATAAGATCTTAGTTGACTCCACTTGTTTGAACACATTCATACCACTCCTTTGCCTAGAGTGTAACCCCTCCATCCTATCTTCTCTACCTTTCCAAAAGAGCCTGAATCAAACCACAGAAATCTCCATTCATGGAATTATGGAATTATTTAGGTTGGGAAAGACATTTAAGATCATCAAGTCCAACCTAACCCAACACTGTCAAATCCACCACTAAACCATGTCCCTAAGTGCCACATTCACCCTTCTTTTATCTAACTCCCATGACAGTGACTCAGCCACTTTTTTGGGCAGCCTGTTTTAATGCTTGAGAACCCTTTCTGTGAAGAATTTTTCCCCAAAATCCAATCTAAGCCTCTCCTGTGCAACTTGAGACCAGAGGATAGTGCTATTCCATCATTTCTATTTAATTTCAGTAAGATAATAGCTCTGCATCTGTGCACAGGCTTCTAAGTTTATTTTGTTGTTTCCCAGGCTTCATGACTTTGCACAAGGGACTTGAGCACAAGTCCTATGAGGAGAGGCTGAGGGAGCTGGAGCTGTTTAGTCTGGAGAAGAGAAGGCTTAGAGGTGACCTCATCACTCTCCTCAACTACCTGAAGGGAGGTTATAGCCAGGTGGGGGTTGGTCTCTTCTCCCAGGCAACCAACAATAGGACAAGGGGA
>JAYRBT010000082.1:96850201-96864633 GCA_036023395.1 Myiotriccus ornatus
GTTCCTGACCCAGCACAGAGTGCCCCTGTCCAAGCCGTGGGCTGCCAGCTTTTCCAGGAGTATATTATGGGAGACAGAATAAAATGAGTAAAGAAACTTCTAATTCGAAGTGTAGCTGTTCTGAATAATAAAAAAAAAAGAAAAAAAGAAAAACACTCAGCTCTTTACTTATGTCTTTACTATATCCAGATGTGCAAAACATGAGTTCTGGACTAATTATATATCAGGTCCACAGGCAATGCATTTCACAGTGGAAAACAAACAGAAAACAAAAAAGATAAGTGTAAGCAACCAGAATTTTTGGTTTTTTTTGTGTTTTGTTTTGTTTTGTTTTTTTTCATTTTTTTCATATATACTTTGCTCACTTAGAGAATCTTAAAGATCAATGTTTTCTGTTATCAGCATTGAAGCAGGCATGTAATTTAAAATGTATACTGAACTTCAGGTTGAAACAAAAATCAACACTTATGTTTTTCCTGTATAAATCTCCATAGGAACTTTAATTTTAACTGAAAAATTTTTCAGATTATGCCCTCATAGAACTGCAACTGGTATTCCCTTTGCGCCCGTCCCTTCCCCCATCTACCAGTCACAAAGCTCTGCTCTGTTTTTATGAAAAAAAAAAAAAAAAAATCCCAGAAGCTTTGCTCTTCCCGAATGAATGAAAACCAAAAGCAAATTCTTCCTCCTTTCCTGTTGAAAACATTGTTTGGTGGTAACACCTTGTAGATTATATGTTTATGTTGAAAAAATTGTCTTCCAGATTTGAAATTAATTAAAACTTAGCATTTTAAATTATATGGCCAGAAATCTTCCAACAAAGTGTCTCTGACACACTATGTGTACTTTGAAACAGTAAAACTAAGACCTGAGAAAACGAAAAAAACTATATGTCAAAAGAACACTACATTTATGGTTAGAAAACATTTAGAGCTAGACTGATGAAATCCCAGTCAAGGCATATTAGTCAACAGTCTATACTAGTCATAAAGACACAGTATGAAAATATCATACATCCCCAGAAATAAGGGGATATAACAAAAGATATTCAAATGCTATTCTACCCTCTTTATTATAATATTGAGCCCTTAGTATTCCTCCTGTTACAGGAGGAAGGTTTGCTTAAGATTACTGTCTTCATATGGTGGCTGCTTCTAGAAACCCCAGTCAGTATTGATCTCACTCTGATCAGTACAAACATCTTCAGTACATCAGTTAAATAATATTCAAACAACATTCTGTTTCTACTTTAGATTCAGTTTTGGTTTATTTTGTGTTCATTGGCTTTTATTTGTCTCCTGTAACCTCAGCATCACTTTTTGTAATTATTCATTTCTGAGGGGATGTTTTTTCCCAATAGACACAAGAAATGCCCTATGTCCTGGTTGTTTTGAGAAACTGCAGCACCTGCATAGCCTGTGGCAGAACAAATCTGGGAAATTATTTTATTATTTATTTAAGAAAGGAAAACTTTTAAAGAAATTGAATCTTACACTGCCATACTTATAAAAAAATCTTTTATTTTTCAGAAAAGTTACAATTTTTTATTTAAAGAGATTTTTTCCAATGTTTCACTTCAATATTTATTAAAATTACTTATTCATAAAAATACAACTTTTCAAGTTTAGGTATCTGAAAAATAGTTTATCTAAGGCTCCCTTTTTCCCTTAGATATTGGCTCTGTTGGAGTGTAAAATTCTGGCTGTCACCTAAGAGTTGATAAACTTCTTGATTCCTTTGGCACTAAAGAGATAGAGATACCCTGCGTGACAAAGTTTCTAATTGCAACTGTATTTATCAGTGATGTTGTTCCTTCATTTCTTACTTTTCTATGAGTCATAAGTCTTACATTGTCATGAATAATGCCTTTTTTCATGGAAGCTCTGAAAATAACTGTTTCAGGCAATCTGCTTGGAGCTGCTGTGAAAAGGACTAACATTCATTTGAGTTCCAGCTAAGGAAGTGGAGGGAATGCTCACATGGCTCTTATTCTAGCAGAGTTACGATAACACCAGCAGTAGATCTTCAGATCTTCAATAAGGGGTTAGCATTACCTTAATTCTGCTTTTATGAAAGTTTAACATTTACTTTAACCAGAGCAGAACTAGTTGAATAGTGGTTTTGGTTGATTTGATGCATTTGGGTTTTAACCTGACCTATGTTGTTCAATTAGAGATTTTATAATAATGAAACTATGATGCATTTTGATGTGGAAAGCCACTGGAAACAAAATCAAGTCCAATACTAGTCTTATAACACTTCTGTGTCCTTAGAGACTGATTTTTTTTCTTCTACACATGAGTGCAATGGATAATTGATATCCAGATATATTCGAGAAAGAGTTAAGTGGAACCTTTCTGGTTCGCATGAACCTGATAAAGTATGCATGCATTCTATGTGAAAAAAAAATTTCTAAAAGGGCTAAAAACTTTGTATGCATTTGAGAATAATAGTCTTCTTACCGTATAAAAAAATAAATGTCTCCTCACATTAGGAAATTACATGTGTGATCTCTTAAATCAGAGTGATTTCAATTAAGCAGACTTTAGTGAAGTGCTTTTAAAACTGTTGCCATTTATTTGTTTCACTTACTAAGGTAAACAATATTTTTCTAAAAATATCAATGAAGGCTGTGATTAGCTATAAAGAAAAAACTATGCAGTGTTAACTTAGCAGGACTCTGAGCCATTAAAATATATTCATATCTGTAGTATTAAAGGGCTAGAGAAAAACGTCCCTGGACCTTAGTGAGTTCCAACTCAAAAAAGAACAGAAGTTTGAGACGGTGATGACAAAGGGGCACTTTAGAAAGAGTTTGAAAAAAAAGAAGATCAAAGCTTGTGACAGTGTTACAGGTCAAAAGGCTGAACTTCAACACAACTGGAGAGGCCAAATCCACACATGAAAGTCAGCAGACTGTAACTACACTCAAGCTTCATTTGCTTTTGTAAAATAATTTTGTTCTATAGTATCCTTTCTTCTTCCTCAATTTTTCTGTCATCATTATGTCAGTGCAGTGTATAACATGGAACATTAGATAGGTAAACAGAAAGATGAAATGTAATGGATTTGTGCATGGAAAGATTACTTTGAGGAGAATTTTATTTCAAAAAACTGAATGTAAAAGGCATGCTAATTCAAACTATCTGCTGCTAACTTTAAGAAGGGGAAATAGAGAGTGAGTTTATTATCAGATCTCTTTATGTGACTTACTCTAAGTGGCTCCTAGTCCTCTACAAGAGAAATATATGCCATGACCACAGGATATTAATATAGTCCATTCTTACCTCCCTGAATTCATAACCAGCATCAAACTAGAATGAGGAATGTTATTGTCAGAAGAAATAGACATTTCTTTGCACATTATACATAACCAAACGTGTTTTTCTTATGCTATACCATCTTACTAGTTCCTTTCATTTCCTTAACAGGATAAATCTAAAGGCATGATACAGCCAAGGGACTGCCTGATTTACCTAATGGTAAGATGCTCTCTGTTATGATGTACCAAAGACAGATGAAGTGTTTCTTGCCTAGCTTCTCTTTCAACCCTCAGCTCATATGAAGGAACATTGGAGTTTATTGCTGTTCGAAAATTAACAAAATAAATCTTGAATTTATAATAAAGAAAAATGAGAAATACAAAGAAAAAATCTACCAAAGAATCAATCCTGCAATCTGATATTCATCTAGGAAGAGGTGATTTTTCTCTAGTTCAGTGGACTTCTGTTCAAAAGTTAAAGTGTCCTGCTGACCATATGCATATGAATGTTCTGATAACAGCAATTTTTTAAAGAATAGACCTATATGGAAACCATTCATCTCCTATCAAGCCCTAAAACTGTTAGAATATCTATGAAACTTCATGAACTAAGAAAGAAGAAGACAGGCAAGTCCTCTTTTAAAACATGATTTTGATACAGTGAGAGTCTTTCTCAAAATAATAATTTTCATGTGGATGTCTGTCTTGTTATGCTGGTACCCAAAGAATTCTCTTTCATTGTACAGGGAAGAGGGTAATTAGTATAATTAAACTAAAGTTCTGACCAAACAGCATCATCCTTGAGCTTTATGAGTAATTAAAATCAAGACTTTAACCCAAACTATACACCAAGAGCAAAACATTAATAAACCACATGATGTTACTCATTCAACAATGCTTTTATAATACTAATAAGCCTAGGACTTTCTGACATTTAGAGAATAAACATTAGTGAAACCTATTGGGACAGACAGGAACCATTTGTAATAATAATAATTATTCAAATGTGTGCCACATTTTGCAGTCTGGACCAAAGGTTTAGAAAGCAGACCTTTAGCAACACATTTTCAGTAATCTACTAGTTATTCTTCTCTTGCCTTGAGTTTCTGAACTGAAAGCAGAAAATATTGATCAGCAGTCAGAGAAGGTGACATCTGATCTCAAGAAGAAAGTATTTCATAAATAAAACTGAAATGCAATATTTCCTTGTATTTTATATATCAAAATAGATTTTCTTCAGCATCCACTGAATTTCATTAACATGCAGATTCACAGAATCACAGAATCAATTAAATTGGAAAAGATCTCCGGGACTGTTGAGTCCAACCTATGAACCAACACCACCACGTCAGTTAGATCATGGCACTAAGGGCCACGTCCAGTCTTTCCTTAAACACCTCCAGGGCTGGTGACTCTACCACCCCCTGGGCAACCCATTCCAATATCTAATGACCTTTTCTGTAAAGATATTCCTATTAATATCTAACCTCAACCTTCCCTGGTGCATCTTAAGACTCTGTCCTCTTGTTCTGTCACTAGTTGCCTGGGAGAAAAGTCTGACCCCCACCGGATCACAATCTCCTTTCAGGTAGTTGTAGAGAGATATCAAGTCACCCCTGAGTGTCCTTTTCACCAAGCTAAATGGTCGCTATCTTCAACACACTTATGGCTGCAAACACATGAAAGTTCCTTAGTCATTTGCGTATAATAATAGAAACAAGAGCTTAAAGAGATCTGTTGTCTCAAGGCTCAGATCTTGAGGAGAAATTACATAAACATCAAAACTTTCACAGAACAAATGTGAGTAGTTACTTTCTCCTCTAGCTACTCTTCCAACTGGCAATGCCAAGGAAAAATTATTTCAATGGCTTCTTACTTCTCAATCTCTCTCTCAGCTTTTATCATCTGGGTGCTCATTGCAGTTCAACTGCCAAGTTTTGTGTCTTGCTTTTATAAAGTCTCTGAACACTGTCGTTATTCCATGGTAATGGGGTGTTAATTTTTCAAATGCAGCTTTTCTGATGCCATACTCACTTGGTATAAACTGCTTCAGGGACTCTTTGGATGTATATGCCTTTATGGAGTTAATGTCACCATTAGCTCTGAATGCCTCTTTAAGTGCCTTCTTGCGTTCTACTCAGAGTATTACAGATTCTTATTGTTGTCTTCTTTTGGGCAATTTTACTTTAATGCTTTGTTTGTTTGCAGTCTCCCTGATTTGTACATGAGCTTTTGCCCGAATTTTCCTTCAAAGTGGATTCCAGTTGTGTTATTAGGTGGAGTACAAAGTGGTTTTCCATCACTTCAGACAGTTTTATACTTGCTTAATGAGGTTAGAGTTTCTGTTTCTGGGGATGTGACTTGCCTTATTTAGTGGGGTTTAGTCATGCATGCTCTTCAATGACTTTGTTGGCTGAATCTTTTCAATTCCCTCTGTGTATTTGGTGTTTCTTGCAATATTATTCAGTTATGACCAACTGCAGCTGTGTGATTTCATGGTTGAGATCTGCAGAAAATTTGTTTACCAAAAACTTCTTAAAAGATGATACATTTTATTTTCAAATAGTATTAGACTACGTAATTCGCCAAATCCCGCATAACAAATTTTGCTTTGATGTAACTTACCTGTGCATCCATGAGTAAATATCATTTAATGGGAACAGTATGTCAGACTAGAAAAGCTGTGTTTCTCCTATTGCACTTTATTCCCTGTTTAGGAATCATTTTGCACATTTTAGTGCATTCATAGCAAACTTGGACCCATTATTTAAAACTCTGTGATTTAGATCTCTGGGTTTGTTTATCCTCAAGGAACTGAGTGAGTTGAGACATCATAACTCCATCCTTCAAGAAGGAGAATATAGTAATTTCAGTAAGTGACTACTAAATTTTCTTCCTGGATGCATTATTAGATGGATGAATTAAATTTAGAAAGATAGTAAGAAAACAAATGACTATTATTAGCCCCATTGCAGACATTTAAAGTATTATATTTTTGGCCAATGAAGTTTTCACAGAATCCAACACATTATGGAGGAAAATGGCCTAGTTTCATTGAGTGTTTCCTCTGGCTTCCTAAAGAAGGTTTGATTCACATCCCCGGGGTGGATGCTTATGACATGGCCACCACCCTTTTTCTGCCTC
The DNA here is from genome assembly GCA_036023395.1 of Myiotriccus ornatus. Classification (NCBI taxonomy): domain Eukaryota; kingdom Metazoa; phylum Chordata; class Aves; order Passeriformes; family Tyrannidae; genus Myiotriccus; species Myiotriccus ornatus. Next base: position 96,856,608 of record JAYRBT010000082.1, read on the forward strand.
AAAGTTAAACCAGATCAGGCTCCTCTGTGACAATGGGATTTTGATGGTCTAAAAGCTGTTTATTTTTTATCATTTTATCTGAGCCCAGCTAACATGTATTAATCTTGCAAAGGTAAAAATACAGTGAGGATAAAGCAGGATGGTTTTGCTTTGAGGTTAACTTCAAGAACTGCACCAGGTGATGTATCCTATCACCTAAGGTAAAAAGCACAGCATTTACTACTTTTTCTTCTTTAAAGCCATGAAGCCATGAGACTTGATAGCTGTGGAGATAAATTGCTTCGGTTCTGAAATGCTTCAGACAAAAAAGTTTCCCACAGCCACATTTTAAAGATTATTTCCAGGGAAAAAGGAATTTGTCTTGGTTTATGTTTCTTCATGGCTTATTAACAAGTCTGAAGAGTTTTGTTTACATTAAAGGGATGATTAGTGGAGTCCCCAGTATCAGAGACTGACTTAAAAATAAATAGAATATTTAAGGAAAAAAGCATAAGTTCAATTTTCCTTCCCTATTACAAGTCTTTGGATGTAATTGGATCATGTTTTAAAGCCTTTCTCAGTGACTGTCAAAATAAGAAACTCCCTGAGGAGGACAAAGCTTTAAACATGGAATCACTGTTGTGAGGCTTCAGAGTAGGTCATTCAGCAGACTTCCTCATGAATGGGATAATTGCATTATGGAAAGTATTGCTTAAAAGAAGCTTTGGAACCTGCATCTGAAACACAGAACAGGTTTCACCTGCTCAGATTCAAGCATTTCAATATTAGATGTTCAAGTCAGAACTAAGGATCTTTATTGCTCCACTAGTCATTTACTCAAAGGAGAGTAAAAAGCATTTCTTGGAAATAGCTCATCTCATTCCAAAACCAGTGTTAGGATGGGTCAGATGAATCACCCTTCACCTGCTTTTATCTATTGGTTATTAGGGAAGATTAGATTTAGTTCCACCCCTAAGAATAAAACAATAATCTAACTGTAGCGAGTCAAAAACTAAGCGATCCCAGCAGAGGCAAGAAACTGAAATGCTTTACTGGACTTACCAGTGCATATTTAAAGGGTTTAGGGTCTACATATTCAACAGGGGGTTGTAACTATTACAATTTATTACAAACAGAGGGTTTCAGGAGGGAACAGGTATTCAGTTTTACAGGATGCAAGGATTCAGGGAACAGGAAGAGAGCGATAAGGTACAATAGGTCTTCTACATAGGTTTGATGAAATCAAGGTGTGGACTCTCAGGGCTTGGGCAGGGCAATCAACACTGATGATATCTTGTTTGTTTCTTAAACCAAGATTTTTTTTCCCCCAACTCTTGTAGCCCACGGTTTTCTGCAAAGTCCCCTCAAATCCCTCTCTGCAGATATCATATTTTGGGATCCAACATTTAACCATCTTAATTAATACTACGTGTTTAGTCCTGGGATCCTAGAATAACTTGGTTATTATCTTGGTAGCAAACCTGTGAAGCACACCTTCAAGAGAGGAATTATGAGTTGTATCAATGTGTGTTTCTGGGAATAAAATATTTCATGTTTAAACAACCTTTTGTAATTGTCAAAACAAGAGAGTGCAATTGTTGTGAAGACAGATCATGGCTCAATTTGCTTAAGTATCACTTATGTTCTTGGGCACTCAGACTTGCAGATATCAAATTCTGTAATGACTCAATGCTCTGGAATCAAGTACTGTAACAGAAAATAATTATTTCTTCACATCAAAAGTCACTAAGTGTTAAACTACCTTGCAGTCTTTGAAAAAATAGATGAGGCTAGACTGCTTTTTGAATTTCCAGTCTTTTATTCTGGCAAAATTTGGAAGACTTTTCAGCAACTGTCAAAAGGTACTTGTTCACTTCTAGTAGTCAGAATACACCTAGAAGTTCAAGTTTTATGCAGGTTTATTTAATGCATTTTTGGAGATTTATGCTACTAAACCCCCATAAATTAATTACCTATAAGATTTGATTTAACAGTGGGTCATATCAATAGCAATATTCCTCTTGATTCAGGAATTAGTTTCATTGAAACTCACCAGCAGCTATATTTTGACATTTCTTTGATATCTCTTAATAATTATAATGCTCATTGTCCTCTCAAAAATCCTTTATTTAAATCTTTCTGGTTTAAGAAGTACTACTAAAAATGAAAAGATACGTTGGCATAAACTTCCGATAATCAAAGGTATCATCTTGCAGAACCCTGAGTTCACTTAAAAAAACACCCACTGAAATCTAACAGCACCTTACCAATAGGATAGAAAACTGAAATCACTGTCCTAATTAATTTAATTGGGAACGATGTTGGAGAAATATGAAAACATTATAGAGAAGTATTTACCACAGGGAATGGCAGCTCAAGGAGTTCAATCAGGTATAACATTAAACTGGTCTTACTTTTCATTATTATGCATATTGGTGCCTTACAAATGCCTGGTATTTTCCAGCTCTCTTTGAGTGCCACAAGGTGAAAGTAGGAATCTTACTGTGAGAATTTCAAATTTACCTAAATGCCCTTTTTTATATCAATGTGAATAAAAGCAGGTTCCTCGAATGCCAATGATCTTGTACCTTTAGGTGAAGTCCGGACAAAATGAAGGGATATTTTTCAGGATGCATTTATTCCCAGACCCTCTGCATTCACATTAGGATGTAAAATGTACATTAGATATATGAAGCCAAGAAAAGGCAAAGTGTTGGGTTTGTTACTCCTACTGAAGCTGTTGCAAAAACTGAGATCTCCTGTAATAGCAGTGGCCATTATTCAAAATCTCTAACCTTTTCCTCAGGATCTGTTTCAGGAAAAAAAGTGGACATTCCAGTGCTCTGGAGCAAACTGGACATTGTCTTAAATATTTTGTTACCCTTGGCAGCCCACCCATCTGGGTACTTACTTATCTTGCTCATGTCCACAGTTGATCTTGTCTTATAAGTTTCATTAAATCATGGGAAAAAATATGGTTATGCGCAGTCATGGAGAAATTATCCACAGTCCTCACAAAATTCCAAGTTTCTCCTGTATAAGTATAAAGAGCTTTTTTTTTAAGTTTTTTTCTAAATGTCATAACTATATGATTTCCCACAAAAATAAGTTAATGTCTGATTATACATCATATGTATTTGAAATTTATCACTTTCTTCCCAGTGATGACTCTCAGAATATTTTTAAAATATGTTTTAATTAAAAGTTTTCAAACATTATTCCTTTATCATAGGGCAGCCTTGCATTTGCATTTCTAGGTAAAGAGATTTTGACTATTGATTGTGTATACACTATTCATGTGGGGTATTTCACATGGTGATTATTATTTTCCCTGGATACATTTCAACTATTTCATGGTTTGAATAAAAAGCATAATTTTTTGCTGCCAGTTTTTCTCCTCTGTAATTAATTTGAGATTTTAATAGGTTTTCTTTATTTGTGTACTGACTAAAGTAATATGAGTAGGAAAGATTATTCATCATAATTACATTTCAAGTATCTTTACCTTGTTGGAGTACTTGTTATTCCTTTAGAAAGAAATCTTAATTATAAGGGATAGAGACTCCTCTTTGCTTTTGAGAATATATCTATGGACAAAGTATTGGACCAAACAATTTATCTGATTGTTCTCAAGAACCCTCACTGTCCAGCCCATTAATCCATTTTCATAAAGCATGTGTGGCAGACGTCAGTGATATTTGCTCAATTTACTTCATCCAAAATTGCGTAAAGATTTTATGGTTTATTTGATGCACATTTGTGTTATTATTACCAGTGCCTCCTTAAATATATTCCACTACTTTTTGACTGATTAGTGTTCAAATTTCTTTTACTTGTTATTTTTGCTTGTCCTGCAATTATCTTGAAATTATTTTTGATTGAAGGATTAACATCATTTGATATTTACATATTTATCAATATTGTTCTCATATCAACTGGATGTTGCAGTCCTTTCCTAGAACTATTTCTCTCAAATTTATTAGCAAAAGAGTATGGCAGAGTTTCAGATTTGTGGAGGTTTTTTATTTGTTTGGTTGTTTTTTTATCAAAGCTTATTCTTCTTTTGTCAGTATCTCAATAGACAAAAACAAAAACCAAACAAAAGGGGTTCTGCGGGAGTAAGGGTGAAATAGGAAAAGTTTATGAATTGGAATCCTCTGTGAAACTGCCTGCTTGCCACTTTCACAGAGCCTTTATTCTGGGTATCTCAATGTACAAATCTGATTTCCACTTCAGTGAAAGAAGACAACAAATCTGACACCAGAACATATGCATGATAAAACAGTATTTCCAGCAATCACATTGAATTATATTGAAATTGAATTTGGAAAATTAATTGAGTTTGTGACATTTGCCAGGATCTTTTTTTGTATCTAAAGAAAGATTAATTTTATTTTTTTCCAGCAGGTCAGCCTCCAGTTTGTACTGGTGCATAGAATTATTCTTCGCCAGGTGCAGGACCTTTCATTTACCTCTGTTGAACTTCAGATGGTTCCTCCCTGCCCATCTCTCCAACCTGTTGAGGTCCTCCTGAAGGGTTGAAAGGGATTTTAGGGTATTGGCCACTCCTTCCAGCTTTGTGTCATCAGCAAACTTGCTGAGGAGGCATCTGCCCTTTCATCCAAGTCATTGATGCATAAATTAAGCAATATTGGGCCCAGTATTGAATCTTGGGGAACATCACAAATGACAGGCCTCCAACCAGACCATGTTCCACTGATTACAGTTCTCTGGGGTCTGCTGTTCAGCCAGTTCTCAATCCACCTCACTGTTCACTCATCCAATCCACACTTCTTTAGTTTGCCTATGAGGATGTTGTGAGACACAACATCTTTCATAAGTAAGAGAGACCCTGAAAAAAGGGATATGTCTATAAAGTAGTACTTGATGTTTGTATTATTGTCCTTATAACTGCTCATCATCTCATAATGCCACTCCTAACACAGGCAGATTTAGACTCTGCAAAATGCAATCCATGTTTATCTTTCATCAGTAATGATGGCTGAACCCCAGAATAGAGTATGATATTTTAGTGGCACACATTGGTAGAATAGCTTGATGGAATACAGAGAGAGAGTTTAGAGAAACCACCAGTGTTGTCTGCTGTACTTTTTGGAGAGCTGGAAAGATTTTTCTCCCATTTGACAATGACATACATAAAAAGTGTGGCAGCACAGCTTGAAAAAAGCTAGGTCGTGCCCTTGCTCTGCATTTATCTCCACATAGTTCTTGAAGCCATTAATAAAGACAGCACTGACAGAATTCCTGCTGAGTAGGCAGCTGGACATTTAACATAGGGCTTAAAAGTTCTGGATATGTTTTGGCCATACCATTGGATACAGAGAGTGCAAACCCAGCTTTTCAGTGAGGAACAGAAAACCCCTTCAAGCAATTGAGGAACTGAGAAGGCTTCTGCCATGGTGGTTATCTGTTTGTTTTCAAAGGACATCCATCACTATCACAAATGGGGATAAGTCGGTTTTAGTACTTCTTTCCTGCCTGTGATTAGTGGCATCGGACATTTTTTCATGACTCAAAAATTGATGTGCTCTTTAAAGTAGGACACATTGTACACCTCTGAGTGATAATGCATATGTGATGGATCACCCTGTTAATTGATAGAATAGCTCAGCTGAGAAATCAGTAGAGTCAAACTTCACATTAACCTCACTCTGGCTTAGGAATATCAAACACCTATCAAAACAGCAGAAGCCAGAGGTTGCCTGTTACGAGTAAAGTTGTAGAGCATGCTGAGATAAAATCAATGATTTGAACCCCATTATGCCTTAACCTGTCCTTGCCACATCGTTTGTAAAACGAGCTTCTTCTTAACATGAGACCCCGTCACATTACCTAGCTTGAGGTTTCAGAAAAAGACTGATAGTGAAAGCATCAATATGGATGACAAGGAGGCATTTAATGATGAATATTCCATATCAGGCATGACATATAGTTCATCTTGCCGAAATATTTCTAAAACTATTAAAACTGACATATCTATCGCTCATATTAGAGAATGTTAATTTAGAACAAATCTATCTCTGTCTGAACCATGGTGTTAAATAAAATTAATTAAAATGTCTTAGGAAAGTTGTGCAACATAAACTCAAAATGCAAACTTGGATTTAAAAAATGAGGCAACAATGATCAGAGGCTATACAGATTAAAAAAATAATCTTGTATTTTTCATATCTGTTTATAAAAGCTATCAAAAATTAGTTAGATTTATGTGACACATTTATTCCATGTACTTCAGAAAATCTAATTAATGAAAGCAAATATAGCAAATTTGCAGAGAATAATTCTAAACATGTGAGAGACTCGCCGAAAAAATCAATAAAGGGTTAAAAAAATATGTCATAGTAGCCATAATCTGAAAATTGGGAAAAATATCCATTAGTTCCTGACTATAAAGGGACATGAAAAGTTAAATATAACTGCAACAACAAATTAATTCTTGTTACTTGAGACTATTAGTGCCATTTTAATTATTAATTTTTTTTGTGGAAAATAGCTTTTACATTATAGTTGACAAGGAACCATACAGAGATTTAAAACATAAGTAACAATTTTTACAGTCTGTTATTACACAATATTCAAAATCCTAATGGAAAAACTAATTTTAAAAGGTCACAGACAAAAACTGAAATGTGAATGTTTAGTTTAAAAAGAGGTTAAATTTTTTCTCTTCATTAAACTGTGATTTTAGACACTTCAAGCATCATTACAAGTGTTCTCTGAGCTTTCTGTGTTATGGTGTTTTTCATTCTTTATGTGCATGTGATTGCTTTTCATCTTATCCACAGAATAAGCTAAGTTCCCACTCAGAGCTGATTCCCACCTACACCTGAATGAAATGTCTTGTTTTTTAGAATATTGTTCTGCCCATATGACATTTTGGTCTTTAGCTTTGTAATTGTGGTGTGAAACTTGACGTATCCTACTGGTGTTGCACTGTTGAGCAGGTAAAGCTAATTATCATCTTATTTCAATATAAAGAAAAACAAAATAACATTCCTGCTTCATTATTAAAAATTATTAGTAGGCCAGCTTGATAGGCTTCTGCAAAGTGCATTTCTCAATCCTAGTGAGAAAAAACTTTGTTCATGGGTTGACCTTTTTAACAATTATGAACAAAAATACCAAAATAAATAAATAAATTTGACTTTCTATAAAGAAAGAGTTTTAAGATAAATCCATTATACAATTCCACAATCTATAAGAATGTAGCTAATGAGTAGGAAAAATCCGAGTTTTCTTATAGAATGATATTTGGCCGTATTAGCATGATTGGACCTAAATTACATTACATATGATGTGATTTTTTTTTCTCCAATGTACTTTCTAAAAATGAAAATAGGATAAATGACTCCTGATAGAGGATGATAAAAAGAGGGATGATAAAAAATGGATAACAAAATGAAGAAACCATGAGTAAAATAGTTAAAAAGAAGAAAAACAAAACACTAAGCAAGTAAGCAAAAAAACTATGGAATGAGAAAATTCAAATTAAGAACGGGAAGAATTAAATAAGAAAAGAGGAATGCATCCTAGGGAATAGAGAAAAGAGAAAATTAAAGAGTAATTTTAAATTTAAAAAATAAAATTAAAAGCATTTGCATAATAAATCTTTCATTGAAGCAAAGAACAAAAAAGTTTTGATTAGAAGTTTTGAAATTTCATAACCATGTTCTCACAAGTATATATATTTTGGATGTAAAGTTGGATGGTATTCATATGTTGCAGAAAGTAAAAAATATTAGTTTAATTGTATTTTATGACAAAGGAAATTTTCACCACAGATGTACAAATTTTCAGTGAACAAATTTTAAAAAAAAAATTATTTTTAATTAAAAATTGTTTTGTTACATCATCACCTTCATGACTAGGCTTTGTGAACGAAGATTTGAGAAGGGCTCTACCCACACTTGCTACAAGCACACTGATGGCTAAAAAGGCCAATGTGAGAGAGACAAGTCCGGTTGCAGAAGGCACAGCAGAAAGACTCTCCAGGTGGTATCGACAAGTCGCGATCCTTTCTGCGTTG
>JAYRBT010000082.1:96864733-96913149 GCA_036023395.1 Myiotriccus ornatus
TACAATGGCTCTGTAAACGCTGATCTTTGTACTTTTCTTCAGGTGTTTGTTTCACCAAACTCTTTTATGGAGTTTACCGCAGGCTCTGTATGCCTTTGCTAACCTGTTGTTGTTACAGAACATGTTTAAAAACAACAAATGTCTTGCTAAAAGATTGAATCATTTTAATGTTATACTCGAATATAAGAAATCACACACAAGGAGAACTGTCATTTTTAATGGAAGTATTACAGGTATTTTCCAGGGATTAGCACTAGGCACAGTGCTACCTTGTCAAATGACTTATACTGAAAAAAATCAACTTGCCCTTGTAAAATCGATGCCTATTTTAACATTAAAAACCCTTCTTTCACATAAAAATAAAATGCAGGTGAAATTACACTGCTAAATGTCATGCTAGGTGTGAGGTTCTACAGCTATATTTAGAACAGCACAGTGTCAATCATTTACAAATTCACAGCTCACTAAGTAAAGTGACATTTAGTGAAAAGGTATAATATTCAAAAAATATGTTAGAACTTTTTTACTTCTGTTTTTTTTTTACTACTGTTGAAACTGTAGTATAAAGCAAAGCTTCTGTTCTGGAAGACAACACTTAATGAGGGACAGTGGTACTGACCTTGTTCGGATTCCTGATATTCAAATGGTCTCATGTTTTGCTTAAGCCGAAAGCTATTCTGCTGAGATTGAATTTCCTAACAGAGAGCCTCACATCTGAAAATCAAGGAAGTCTATCAATTTTCAGAGCTGTTTTGAAGAGTGTGCTTTGAGGACCTCAGAGGTGTTGCAGTCTGCTTTAATTCAACAGATAGGAATGCACAGATCTGGTGAGCATTGCATTTCATCACCTCATCTCGCACACAGAAAGAGGACATGAATGCTTCAGCACAGAAAATCTCTTCTAAACCATGGTGATGAGCAAGATACCTGAGAAACAATCACCCCAAAGTTGCCTTCTTTGGCATATTTTTCCAGAGGTAGAAAAGGCCTCAGTACCTGGGGATCAGAGCACTTTATACTCAAGCTGTCAGTGGCAGTACAGCATGTTTTGAGTTAAGGGGAAGTCAATTCCAGAAGATTTCTTAGATTAGTTTCTTGAAACTCAGAGGTACGTAATGTGAAAGAAGGTTCAATGATTCAATGCAGCAGGAGAAAGTAGGTCCCTGTGGCATTTTTAAAGTATTACTGGCTGAAAACAAGTGCAGAGGGAGACAGGCAGCATTTAATTATCTTGACCGGGAAACATTCAACATCCAATATGTGAATTTTATTTTAGACATGTAAATCCCTTCCTTTGAGAACACAGGTGATCATGCAAAAATGAGAAGATCTGATTTCATTATCTCCGGGTATAAACTATAAATGACTGGTTATTCCTTTTTTTTTTTTTTTTTAACAGAGTACCTGTTTAATTGAAACAAACACAGAGGGATTAGCAAAGAAAGACCAAAAATGCCAAAAGATTTTTAAAAATAACATAAACAGGAAAAGTGTATGCAGACCAGCAAAATAAGTTTAAAGTCTGCAGAGCTGTATAGGGTTTCCAGTAGTTTTTTCAACTAAAAAATTTTTGAGTGCTAACAAAGAATTCGCATAGACACCTGAGAATCAGGTTAAGGAATCAATAAAGAATATGAGAAAATAAAGGGTTATTTTAAGGATTAATTTAATTCCTCACACAAAATTTTCTATAAACTCAGATTAAATAATCTCTATCAAAAGTGTACACAAATAATTACAGTGTGTCAAGTTTTTGTAATTTCTATTTATCACACTGGTATCAATGAGGTCATGTTAGGGACAAATCAGGTCTTGAGATCTATTTCATTTGTCGGTGCTAGGGTAAGCTAGAGTATTTATATTCAGGAAAAATGTTTTCCATCACTCACCAGTCTTGAATATATACCTAATTTATCAGTTCTAGGGCAAGTTCTAGGATTACAATACTTATAATAAACCTAAAACATACCTCATTGCTCAGACTAGACATATTCTCAAGGCAGGATTTGTCCCTCATAGAGCTTCATCAGCATCACTGGGTTTACTGACCATGAATGAATTTGTCCAGTGCTCTTACTAACTCAGATTTTAATAATCAATGTCTTTTAGTAGGTACAGCTGCAAAAGTGATCTGTTATTCACTCAGACTGATGTTGAGTGATGTCACCGAGGCAGAATCAACTATTATGCTCATCCAAAATCAGAATAATTTATTGGATTAAAATAAATCAAATTAATAGCTCTAATCAAATAACTAAAATTTAAATTGTCTTTCAGACTATTTTCCTTGATGAACTCCATCTTAGACATGACAAATTGAGTATAATTTTTAATTCAAATTAAATGTAAACATTTATTTAATTAATATACTTGTAAAAAGATAACAGCAACAACGAAAAGCTAAGAGCAGTTCGGGCCATGTTCAATTCCACTCATCTGTTTCTCTTAGCAAAGAGCAAGGCAAGCAAACTAATGAATGAATTATCCCTTAAATAACTAGATTTTCTCAGATTAAGCAGTATAGCAGTTTTCTAAGTTTAGAAACACTTGAAAGTCACCTTCTTGATATGCTTTATATAGCAGAACCAAAGTTAACATGTCAGTAACTTCCTTTTGGTTTGTGTTTGTTTACTTTATCAATGTTTTTATCTGAACTTTACTAGTGTGACCTTGTAACTAGTCTCCCAGAGAAATGCAACATGCACAGTACTCCCTTATGTGGATTGAGCTACATTTTCATTATGGGTAAGAAGTGTAAGACATAACACACATTTGGATTCACGGTTCCTCTGTGAAAAATGGCAATAATTTACCTGACTTCCCTGGGAATTATTCTGGATTAACCTGTTTATAATATTTAAATTTATTTTGGAATTTTATCCAAACTTGACAAGTTCTAAAAGGTCTGAGATGTTATTTATTCCTTGTAAGGATTGTAAAAGAGAATGGCAAAATATGTAAACTGAGCTAATTTCTTGAAGTTATTATCATTTGCATGTTAGCACACTATTAGATATTGGAAAATCTACCCATAGGAGGTTTACATCTTCTGGCACTATGAAAAATTTTGTCCTGTAGTTTGTCTTTATTAGTCCTAGTTCCCATGCGAAAAAAAAAATCCTTTGGCTCTTAGAGATAGTAATTTTGCAGGCAGCAGATAGCTATAATACAGAAAAGATACACCAACAAAGGCATGTAAGAGCCTATTCAGAGCAGAAATTTAGAAGAAACATAGCTTCTGTACTCAGTTTTCAGCTTGCTTTTCCTTCCTCAAAGTGGACAAGAATTGTAAAGTAAATGGAGGTAAACCCATTTACTAACATTGACCACACTACATGACTAAAACACCAATTTATCATCTTTCCTACACAAATTATTATTAGTTAGCAATAGAGTCTGTAGTATAAACACCACCATATATATACATGACAGGTAATGTGACATAACTTTCATGGAGAGGTGTTTCATTTGATCTTTTCTGTAGTGGATGTTTAGTTTGATGTCTGGTGAATGGAGGGTAAGAACATGAGAAAAGCTAAATTGCATTACAATAATTGAGAAGGGCAAGAACACTTCACTTCTGGAAGAGTTCACTGTATGTGGAAAAAGCTATGTGGAAGGAGGCAAGTCTTACATGTTGAAAATTTAGGGCCAAATCTTACGGATAGTTTTTTCTTTTAAATTATAATTGTGTTTATTTAATTTTTCATTCATATCATAAATACACAGAATGTGTTTTAGCAGATAACCGTATTTCAAGAATGTCGGCTTGAAGATAATTAAAGGTATATCTTGAAACGACAAATATAAAAAATTGAGTTCCCATGGATTTCTCCAAAAGTATAATTGGAGATGCATAACAAACAAGTTTTTCTTGCAGTGAATAAGCAAATAGTTGTAATTAACGTTTGAGACATTGTAATTGCTTTGAGCTATGAAAGCAGGCAGCCAAATAATGTAATAATCAAAATATGGCTGAGGAGATTTAATGAGAGGTTTTTCAGGCGTCTGAGAAACAGTTATGTAAAGACAGAAATAAGTCAGTGAAGAATCACAGATTCATGTAAAGATTGTTTATAAGAAATCAAGTCTGGAACAAAAGGAAAAGGAAAAAAAATAGGAATACTTGAAACAAAAAAGAGGAATGTTTATTGGGAAGAGTCAAAGAAGTCTGTAGGCTGGAGAATATATTACATTTAGCAGATTATCAACCTTTTTGGTTTACAAATCTGTAAGCTCACAAGTTCAAAGCTGAAATGAAACAACTACAACATGCAATTTAGGGAATCTCTCAGATTAAGTTGTGTTAATCAATTCAGCAGTATAGTTGTGCTACCCAGATAACCTAGTTACATTGTGTTAAAAAAAAACCAACATATTGTGTCTTCCCACTTATTTCTCATATCCCAGACACTGAGAACCAGGATCACTGTGCTGAGACTGTCTGGGATGGACATTACTTTCCCTAGAGAAGCCCATGCATTGCTGTGCTTTGTATTTGGGTTTGGAAGGGTGATGACAGCACAGCAGTATTTTGGCTATTGCTGAGCAGTGCCTGGAGCATCAAGGATGTCTCAATGAGTTATTTACTCAAGATGTAGTCATGAAAATAATATATATCAACATTAAAGTAATAATTTGGTTTTCTTCCCCCCAGAATCATAACAATCATATTTTCCTTTATATTTTGAAAAGTACTGGAGATTATGATACTTATTAATTAGAGCAAAATGAAAATAATTTTTAAAAAAGAAAAGGAGTAATATCTGATGAAAGCTCATAAGATTCAATGTTTGTGAATTAACATGGAAGCCAGGAGCTAACATTTTATCCTGCTGGAAAACTCCAGGGGCAAAAAGAGTATAGTAATCCTTTTTCATTTTAACTTAAATATATAACCTGAGGGTAACAAGCAGGGATTACTGCTTGCCTGAGGAAAAAACCTGAACAACCAATATGTTAAATGTTATCTCACCAATCACAAGACAGTATTGAAAATATCACTGCAGGCTGGAGAAGAAGACATGGTTCTAGCTGTGGAAATTCTTGTCCTGTTCTGTAAGTGCATCAGGGAGAAGTAGATATAAAGCCTCAGAAGTATAAGTTAGTACATACAAGGAATTTAATTTTAACAGAAAGATGTGCGAAGCTGAGTCTGAAAAAATCTTAGTGGAAAATGAAAAGAGGAAAACTGTATTGTCAAAGAATTCAGAGTTATTAAGTGCAACTGATTTTTTTTTATACTTTTACAGTCCTCTTAAAATCAGTAAAAAAAGGAAAGATTAAAAAACAAAGTGCATCAGACTTATTAAAATATTTGTATTTAAACTACTCAGCAGTTACAGAATACCTGAAACTTCCTCAGTTGTCATTAAGACAATATTTAAAAGTACATGCTTAAACTTAGTCTCGCTTCCTAACATACAATAATTTGCATGAAATGACTTGGAAAGTAGTTCATTCTGAAGTTTTCTCAATAAGATAGAAACAAATTTTCACCATGAAATGGAAGCATTATAAGTGAGTAAAATGACTGTGATTTCTCGCCCATGCCATCTTTATCCCCAAAGTGGAGTGTTTTTTGTCTGCACACCAAAGGTCTTTACATATATTTGTATGTATACAAAAACACTTCTGGGAGGTTTTCCATCATATTCAATATTTTTCTGGGTGTATAAACCTAAGGTGGTATTTTTGGGGTTGATTTTCTTCTTTTTTTTTTTTTAGCTTTCAATTTAGCTACACATGGAAGTTCTTTTCTTTCTAGTTTAGACTTACTTACATAAGTCTTTAAAGGGAACCATCAACTCAAAACCACTGCAATGCACCCAATTAGCTACTAAAACTACTGTGTCTGAAAACTTCAAGGGATTTCTGATTTAATGCACTGAGTCTAGAAAACCATTGAACAAAAGTTAGTCAGCATTACTGCCATTCTCAATGTTTCCAATAAAAAGTATTTCACATTAACAGAATATTTCACGATTTTTAAAAATAACATGCAACTGTAGATACAGCAGGTCTTAGGCATTAAAAGAACATTGTTCTTATTACTTATAAAAATGCAAAAACCCCTTATATGAGGTATTATACTGTCTATATTATATATTATATTCTATATCCTTTGTAATGTATTTCCATAACTGGAAAGATGTACTGTAGAAAAAGACAGGAAGCTTTTTAGCAGAGGTCCAAGGGTTAACTTGCTACAAGATTCATTAAAAAAGGCAATAAAATATTTTTAATAGTAGAACAAGTTTTTTTCCTACTGAATTAAGGTGTTTCTTCAAGGTCACAGAAGTAAAAGCTGGCTTTTTTTGAGCCTTAAAATATTTAAAGAGAGAATCCTAAGAAATTCCCTAAAGGAAATAATTACTTTGATAAACAACCTTTATTGAATATAGTTGGAGGAGTATTTCTTCAGGGTACATTGCATTTGAGGTATTTTTCAATAGAATTAATTAAAGCCCTGTTCAAACCACCTTTCTTTATTTTCTAACAAAGTTATTTGCTGGCCAGCACAAAATCAAATTGAGTGTAAAACTGAATCAATTTGTCTGACAGTGAAATCATGAAAACTCGTAATTAATTGAGAAGCTTTAGTTTTATTTATCTTAAGTAAGACCACCATGGCCATGATGTACTAAATTACCTGGGTAGCACATTTCTGCAAACCTTGGGTCATAGTTGAGCTAAACTGTAATGAAAAAGGGTTTTTTTTTAATTGTCTCTGGACACTGTTTAGAAATATTTGTGTCCTTTTCTTGCATCTGTGGACAGAGCTCTTTTAGAACATTTTTAAGCACAGTTGGGAGAGTCAGATCTTTGGGTCCACATCAGGTGTAGCTTACCTACAAGCATGTGAAGGCCATCACCATGGTAGACAATACAATTCAGATATTCTGTGAAGAACCTGTCTCAGAATAATGGAGCTTACGAATAATGGAGCCTGGGAAGCTTGTGACTTCATAGTGGGTGTAGTTTACTCTTTGTGTGTGTATACTTGTAACCAAATGTATGTATATGTATAGATATATGAATTTTAATTAATAGAAAAGTAATTTTAAGTCACATTTAGAGATATTAACAAGGTATTATTATTTAAATACATTTTTTTCATGTATTTTTAATTTAAATATAGGCAAACTGAGGGAGATTAGGTGTTCCATATAACAAATAATAGATTAACAATTTGTAAATTTAAAGAAAGTAATTTCAAAATAGAGAAACTCTATGACCTCTCTAAACACGTCAAAATAATAAAATATTTTGACATCCACTGTAGTTTGTGTATACTGATACTGTACATAAATACAACCAACACAACAGATCCTTACAAATTCTTTCATGAAAATCAGGTAAAACATTAATGCGGAACAAATCTGGCTGCATCATAGCAATCTTACTATGATTTGGTTTGTTTTACACTAAAAATCAGGAACGATTGTCTAAAAGTCTTTTTGGTTAGTACCTAAAAGACAGGATATGCACAGGGACTTGCAGTTTAATTGTAAAGATAAGTAAATACTAAAAATCATAGTAGTGAGAAAGAAAAGAAAAAATAACTTCAGCAAAATGAAAAAATGTGGTGGATAAAAACATTCAGTGCAAATTTACAATCTGAGATTAAACACTAGAACCAACTCTGCTAACTAAGAAGTAGGACTGAAAAGAATCTTGATCCCTTTTGCTGGATCATGCAACAAATGCTCTAATCTCATGCTCTAAAATTTTTTGTGGTTATATGCAGAAATAATTTTCCCTTCTAAGATTAAAGCATTTAAAATATAATTTTGCAAAAAGTTCCTAGTCTCTGGATCACAGGGTTTTGATCAGGCTTATAAGTAAACTGATGAGAAGGGAATGTTGGTGTGGCCAGTCATAAAAAAAAAAAAAATGTATTGCTTTTCTGGTTACTGTACCTAATTTTCATATTTAAGGTCAAAAAGCTGAGCCAGATATAGGATGAGGAAGAAATTTTCCCTAGTTTAACTTAGAAAGGCCCCCATTTTTTTTCTCTGGAGCATGGCACTGACCTTTCTTGTAGGAGAGTTCATATTTCCCCAAGGGTCTTTTAGCAAGGAGATGAAGGCCTTTCGCACAATATGTAAATATGTAATAGGTATTAAAGTTTGAACCTGAAATTTAGAACTGAAAAATCTCCATGGGACAACAATGGACTTTTTTTTTTTTAATTTATTTTATTTTTTTTTTAATGTGTACCGGGGAATTCTACTAAAATGTAGCCAATTTAAATGCTTTTTAAAAATCCCTTCTAATCAAATTTTGACATTTTACACTTCAGCAACTGCAACCTCTTAAAAGTTACATATTTCACTTGGAATCCCAAAGAATGGGATTTATTCAGTTCAGGGCTTCTGAAGCTATTGGAGACATATGGATTCAAAACAAGGAGCAGATATTGTGGAGAGAAAGACCTGAATGAATTTGTTTCATTATCTTAGGATAAGGAGTAAAGGCAGGATGTAGAAGACAAATATGATAAGTATACGGGAATCAAAGGGTGGGTTTTTTTTACTGGGCAAAAGCTTTACTGTCCCCTGTAAGAGACACAAGTAAGTACAGTACGGACTTTGGGAAAAGAAACAAGAACTTGAAAGATTTGAGAAAACTCTGGTTGACAGAGAACACAGGCTGGGAATGTGAGCGCTATGGCTATTCCAGAACTGTAAAATGGTGTTTTCAAACAATCCCGAGATGAACAACTTGAAGTTGTAATTATTCAAGATCAGGCTGGATGGGGCTTTGAGAAGCTTGATCTAGGGAAAGATGTCCCTGACCATGGAAGTAGGGAGTTGGAATAAGTCACCTTTAAAAGTCCCTTACAATACAAAACCATTCTGTGGTTCTA
Organism: Myiotriccus ornatus; assembly: GCA_036023395.1. Classification (NCBI taxonomy): domain Eukaryota; kingdom Metazoa; phylum Chordata; class Aves; order Passeriformes; family Tyrannidae; genus Myiotriccus; species Myiotriccus ornatus. The sequence continues at coordinate 96,873,606 of JAYRBT010000082.1, forward strand.
TGATTCTATGAAGTGAGGGGTCTAGAACTGCTGAGATGGGAAGAATGGGGAGGGTGAGAAAAATTAAGAGGAAACACAATTAAAAAGCATCAGCCTGGAAAAGACTGGCAGGAGGAAAATTATGAGTGAAGTTTGGTTTTTTTTGCTTTTTTTAAGAGTAAAATCTGTAATTCCTGAGTCTGATTTTATATTTTGGTGTATAATAGGAAACTCAGTAACACATGTACTTTGTGAATGTGTTGGATATCATTAATTCTTATCACATAATTCATTGGATATGCTATAGAATTGTGTGATATTGTTTAACCCATTAGCTTCAGTGATCTGGAAGACCTAGAGATTCTGGTGACAGTTTAAGAACTTAAATTATAGAATTTCAGTCTTTCATTTTTTAAAATATTTCTTCAGCTAGGGGACTGCAGAAGCAGGTATAACTGTATTTACATCTGTTCACAATATTTTCAAAGAACAATATTTGAATGGTTGAAACATTTAAGCACTTGAAAGTTAGAAAATGTCTGACTCTGAGATGCCTATGCTTCATAAGACCTGACCTCCCTTCCACCTTTTTTGGCAGTAGGGTTTCCAGTTAATCATGCTGACAGCTCAGGCTCTTGTGCTTTCAAAGCAAACTTCATAGATACAAAAAAATGAAAGCAACTACGACCTCAGTTTTAAAGAATTAAAGTTAGTATTGTAATAAATACAATAAACAATACAAAATACTACTGGGGAAATGAGAGAATAATTACAGATGTAGAAAATGCAGTTCTTTTAATTAACCACACAAAGCAGTAAGTAACCTTTTTTTCCTCTGCAATGCTGCTACCCGCTTTGCATACCTGACTACAGCATGAGAATAGCTACCACAGCTTGGAGGGCAAGGAAAGTGGTGACAGTGGTAATGACAGAGATTGTGTTCAATGCCTGGCACTAATTGAGGGCTGTGTTCGTAATGGATTTGCTGTATTCTTATACCCACAGCTTTTGTTTCATTAAGACAGCCAGAGTTTAAACCTTTTGCAACCTGATGAGAGAAAAATGTTGGCTCTCATTTCAATAAAATGCTTAATCATGCACTAATTTGAGCATGTTGAAAAGCTCTCTGAATTTAAATGCCTGCAGAGTGAAACTGAGCCTTAATAAGAAAACAGCTGAGAAGGAAGGTACTTTTCCATGCATTTCAAGGACAATCAGACAATAAACAGAGGTCATATATAGACAAGCTTGACAATTATTCAAAGTAATACCATTTACCAACACTTTCACAAAAAAATATTTTGCCATTCCTTAGTTGTGGTGGAATTAACCTCCTTTCATTTCAGATGTATAAATCTCAGCATTTAGTGTATATGATTCAAAAATACCTTTCCAGTCAGCAGAGAAAGACACCTCCAGGGAGAACCTGATCTGAAAAAATGTATAAACTACATCTTTCTCTCTCCAGTGGATAAAAGAGAGTCCAGATTTTTTGCCTTGTTAAGACACCTAGACCTCAGATGGCTAAATTGTTGTTAACTGAACCCCATCTCTGATGTCCAAAAGAAACAGTCACTAAGGGTAGATCCATGCTTTTAATATAGAGAGTGTAAGATGACATCAAATTGTCAAATCTAGGCCTATAATCTAGGGCATTGATCCTCAAATTGCTTGGCATAAATTCAGTTCAGCTCAAGATTATAAATTGGGTATGCAGGATCACACAAGCCTGAATTTTTACTTAATAAACACCATCTGTGTGGTAAGACTTGCTGTCTGGCTGATAGTGAAATACAGATAATCCCAACTGCTGTAAGAGTTTCTGACTTTGGTCAACACATGCAGTGTGACACTGCTGAGCCCTGCATTGCCCCTTTAAAAGAATCTGATATTACTGATTTGGTTGGATGTAGCTAGTATCAGCAGATAATAGCACTGCAGAAACTGTGAAAATGGCTCCCCAACTAGATCTAAAAGGCAGCAGAGTAATGAAAGAGGTATTTATGGGTAAAAATTGGTAGTATGAAAATTCATGTGTGGTATCCTTTTTTTTTTTTTTTAATTTATCTTTGATGTAAAAAAAATAAAATTTAAATGTTTATCATACACATAAACGAGTCACTGAAGGCAATTGCATATAGATGACCTGAAAGATCCAGATGTTCAAATCAGCCCTTTCTGCCTATTCTCTTTCGTTTTGCAATACCTTAGATTCATCATTCAAAATTCAATTTCAACATTTCTGATTCACTGACTTTTTAGGTATCTGAAAGAAATTTTAGAAGTCCAAAGCCATTTCCCCTGAAATACCCATATTAAGGTGTCGAGTGCACCCTCAGCATATGACACCAAGCTGAGTGTTGCAGTTGACACACCTGAAGGATGGGATGCCATCCAGTGGGACCTGGACAAGCTGGAGAAGTGAGCACATGGAAATCCCATGTATTTTAAAAAGGCCAAGTGCAGGGTGCTGCACCTGGGTCAGGGAAATCCCTGTATCAACACAGGCTGGGGAAGAAACAGATTGACAGAAGCCCTGCCAAGAAGGACTTGGGGGTACTGGTGGATGAAAGGCTGGACATGAACCGGCAGTGTGCGTTCACAGCCCAGAAACCTAACTGTGTCCTGGGCTGCATCAGAAGCAGCGTGGTCAGCAGGTCAAAGGAGGTGATTCTGCCCCTCTACTCCTCTCTGGCCAGACGCCCTGGAGTACTGCACCCAGGTCTGGGGTCTCCAGTACATGAAGGACACTGAGATGCTGGAGCAAGTCCAGAGAAGGACCATCAAGATGATTAGAGGGATGGAGCAGCTCTTCTAAGACGACAGCCAAAAAGAATTGGAATTCTTCAGCCTGGAAAAAACAAGGCTTCAGGGTGACCTAATCATGGCCATCTAGTATCTGAAGAGAGCCTACAAGAAAGATGGAGACTATTTACAAGAGCATGAAGTGACAGGAAAAAGTGGAATGATTTCAAACTGAAAGAGAATAGTCTTAGATTAGATACTAGGAAATAATCTTTACCATAAGAGTGGTGAGGCACTGGAACAGGTTGCCCAGAGAAACTGAGCTTCCCCACCCCTGGCAGTGTTCAAGGGTAGGTTGGGTGGAGCTCTGAGCAACCTAGTCTAGTGAAAGGTGTCCCTGTCCATGGCAGGGGGGAGTTGGAACTAGGTGACCTTGAAGTTTTCTTCCAATCCAAGACATTCTATGATTCTGTCAAAAGTGTCCCAATTAATTTCTCCCGCCTTTTTTTTTTTTTCCACTTGAGTTTGCCTCTCTTCAACGCAATAATTTAAATTTCTTTTGATATGCACTTATACAGATTCATTCAAGAATCCCAAAGATATCTATGAAGGTCTTCTGAAGAAAAAAATCGTCTTTTCTGGAAATTTCTGAGAATATAGTTTGCATTAATTATCTTTTGATTTGTATGCAATTGTACATTTAAGCATAATAGAATCATTGATTATCCTGAGTTGTAAGGGACCTACTACAATCATCAAAATCCAACTCCTGACCCTGCACAGGACAGCCCCAAGAATCACACCATGTAACTTTAAGCATTGTCCAAAGGCTTCTTGAACTCTGTCAAGCTTGGTGATTCCCTACTTCCCTGGGGAGCCTCTTCCTGTGCCCAACCACCCTCTGGGTCAAGCACCTTCTCCTAAAATCTAAAGTGTAACTAAGTCATCCCTGACACAGCTTCATGCCATTCCCTTTGGTTCTGTCAACCATCACCAGAGAGATGTTCTTGGATCTGCTTAGGCTTTACAACTCTTTCAAAAAAATTGAAGTTTTCAAGTATAATTCTCTGAAATCTAAAGTTTTGGGACTAAACAGCAAGGTATGGCATTTTCATGTTGATATAGAAAAGTGAAAATACTTGAATATATAGATTTCTAATAGCATATAGGCAATTAGTGCATCTAATGTTATTTAATTTATACTACTTAGTCTTTAATTTAAACAAGTAAGTTTATATTCTTGTATTTCTTTCACTTAATAAGAGCCAAGTCTATTAAGCCAAGTTTAACTAGTAGAATTCTATGTTTATATATTTCTGAAAGTGAGAGTCAAATGAGAAGGTATTAATTTAGCTTCTATCATTGTTTACCATAATTATTTTTCTTTTAATACCATAAATGTTTCATAGTTCATTGTCAATAGATTTTTGTTCTTAGCAATTATACAGTTGTCACCTGGGGTGCACACTTTTGACAGGTGTCTTAACTTTGTTCTTTTTGATGACTGTATCTAAAGCTTGCATTTAGTTTGTTTGACATTTGAGTATTCTCCCAGGGGAAAAAATGTTGTAAAACTGTGCATATGATCAAAAAGTTTAGGGAGTCATTAAAAAACTCAGGTATGCATTAATTAAATTTGACAAGAATGTGGTATCAAATTATGTAATTGATAGAAGAGGACAGAGACAAAGTAAAATGTGAAAACAGTCACATTAAGAGAAGGCATCTCATTGTCAGAGCTCTCACACTAGTACTCTTTGAAATAAAAATAAATACCGGTTAACCTTATTAAGTATCATGATTATATTGCAAAACATGTTTCTTTTTAGTGTTTATATCATCTTATTTTGAAATAAATTATTGATCTTGAATGTTGGGTCCTTTATGGAGGACCTCAGATGAATATTTATAGAAATTGAGACATTAATATGAAGGTCAGCTCAATTCGTCTCTCTATTGAAATCTATTACAAGAGAACAAATTAATCTTTCATAATACACTGCAAAAGTTGTCTTGCAGACGTTCTTCAAACCATGCTAAAACAGAAGAAACTCTGACATAATACGACCAATGGCACCACAGTATGATGTAAGATGAATAAAAGCTTTGATCATTAGAAAGTTTTTTGATCAGCCTTATGCAATGAATCAAAACATCTTTGATGTATAGTATACTATACATATATACTGTACATATAGTATACTTGTCATAACAGGAACATTTTTCCTTTACTAAGGTGATTCTAGACAATTTTACAATTTCAATTCAGAGCTAATAATTTTAGGAATTTCAATTGTCACAATATCTTAGAAACTGAAGGACAGCAGCTTGGAATAAATACAAGACAACACTTAAATCATGACTAAAAATTAGTATTTACATACCCCAAAAAGATAAATTTGCAATGAACACTTAAAAATGAAAAGACGAATAAATGTTCCTTATTATTTCCTGTATTTTATCTCTACCTTATTCAGACTTGTATTTTATTTCTAAGAAGCACCCCCATTGGGATAAACATTTAATGTAAATAATTAAAACAGTTATTGAGCTACAGTACTTTTTCTTTGAAAGATTTAGGAGGCACAGCACTTCTTGTGACATGCTTGGGATTGTACAAGACTTGAGTAGGGCACGTGTTCAGCTGGCACTTTTTCCTTGAATACCCAGACATATGGTCTTCTCCCATTTTTATATTAAATATTTCTTAGGATATACTAAAGGAAAAATCACAGGAATAATCATAAGATTCATAGAAACAGACATAAGTTGTCTATTGATATCACCTTTGTACTTTCCATTTCCTTCCTGAAGGTAGGAAAGATGAATGAATCAAAACTATGGATTCACAGAGTCACTTGATTATGTCATCAGCTGCAGAACTGACAACAGCGCCTGTTTTATTTATCCTGCTTAAACATGATTGAAATGAATAAGAAATAGTGGGGAACTGGTCTGTAAATATACAAATACATTTGGAGAAAATTATAAGACTCTAGAAGTATGTCATGAAACAAACTTGTACAAATCTCATAAAACAGCGTAGTCAAGAGAGGTAATGCTTAAGTTACCTTACAGGTTAGAGAGTCAAAACAGTCAGAGAAGAGAAAAGAAACACAGTGATTAATTAAAAATACCTAAATCTATATGTGATAGTAGTATAAACAAAAATGTTTGGGGTTTTTTTTCAGTTGATTGGAATGAAGTTCCATGAAAATCTGTACATTGTGTAAACTAGATTCCATCTCTTCTGTGCAAGATATCCAATACTAATTTATTTTTTTAATTTTCTTTTCATTAAAATCTATATGACCTTTTTCCATCAGGATTCAAAATTATTTTCTCTTGACATTTTGTAATTCGTAATTTTCTGTGGAAACCTTTGAATTTACCTTTCAATTAGAATTTTTTTAAACAACCAACTACTTCTCAGTAAAATATTCAGAATAAAAGAAGGATAATTTCCTATTTTGAAAAAATCTGCATTTTAAACAAACTTTAAACATAAGAATGCAAAAGACAATCATGACATAACAGTGATTCACAAAAGCTCAGTATTAAAAAAATAGCTTAATAGAAGTGAAATAAGGATTTATTGTCTGCATGCTAATTAATTTTTATCTGTAATCATATAAGCTTTCTGAAAGCAAAAGAACCAAGATCAAATGAACAATTCTCCAAAAGATGTAGGTAACTGTATGTTTTAATTTTATTTGGATGAAAATGCTACCGATCATCCTAAGAAGATTTTCTCCAAGTACAAGACTTGTGCAGTGAGGACTGATAGTTTAACATAACTGCAGAAAAGAATAAGGGCATAACTTACCAGTTCCCACAGAACAGTCTCTTTGAAGGGCATCATAGCATCTGATTTAACAGCCCTTTAAATGGTTGGATTGAAAGTGCAGGTACTGCTGTCATTAGGAATGATCATTCTGTTGGTCAAGAAAAGGATATTAAAAATAAGACAAATGGGCAGATAAAAATATCATTAGAAAGAGTGAAAGAGCGAAATAATGAACAGTGAAGTAAAGGCTTAGCTTCCTCTGGTCCGGAACAGCATTGCAAGTGTGCATTCAGCCTGGATTTTGAAGGTCATGTGCATGTGGAAGATTATTAATGCAGCTGGGGTAAATTTTCGGCTACTGAGCCACTGCTCCTCAGAGAAAAAAAAAAACTTCTGCAGTGCTAAAGGTCATGTAAACACCATAAAGCAGTAGCAGCTGTAATTCAGCAGTCCCAGGACTTTGCTTCTATGAGTTTCAATCATGGATGAGATTTTTCTGTCTAAATATTTCTGCTGAACTATAACTAGAGATGAATAACATTATCTGCCCCTTTCTCTGTTTAAATAGGCTATTCCTATCAAGGAAGGAGGTTGTCTTGTCTCAAGATGGGTACTAGGTGACACTTGGACGTGACTCTAAAGCAAATTTAAATTTTAAAGACTATCTGTCCTGAGGATGTGTTTTAGCATTCCATCTTAGACTAGATGTACTAAATAAATAGAATCATAGAAACACAAAATAGCCGAGGTTGTAAGGGACCTCAGTAAATCATCTGGTCCCATTTTATGGGAAAGAGAGCCTAGATGAGACTATCTAGCACAGCGTTCAATCACAAAATTTGAATAAACTTTCTTTGCTACTATTTTGTAAGTTTAAGGCTGAAGATATCACAGTTATGGTCTAGACTGACCTTAGTCTAGGCCAAAGCATGCCTCTGAAACAAATAATTCTCTGAATTTAATAAATATTCTTGATGTAGATAATTATTATTTTAATCTTCATCTCAACATAAATTTTCAGCTAAAAGGCCATTACGAGTTTACCAATTTGTCTTTACCAACACAGATTAAAGTGAAGTTCTCATTTTTCAGACTTTTCGCATGGTGATTCTGGAAAAGGTTAGGAAAAAAATTCTTTAGTTTTCATTTTACTCAATTAATTTATTACCTTAGACAAATAATTTTATTTGCATGTATGCGTACTAAATATTTTCCTACAAATATAATTCTACTGAGTTTATCTCTTTTTAACTACCCTGTAGAAGCCTGGGCAGTAAGGAGTTAAAGCATTCTTTGCTTTAAACAGCAATGACCATTCCAGTGGGCAAATTAAGACATGAAGTGCTTGAAAAGGGAGGCTATACGAAGGTATGACACCTTTCTGGAATCAGTTTTCCAGTTCAGGTCCACGATGATGGCACAACACCCTGCATAAGTGCAGAAGATACTACCTCAGAGCCTGCGTTGCCCAACCCCAGGACTGTGGACACCCTGTCAGCTGGATTGATGCTAGACCTGGGATTGATGATCCCCTTTCTCTCATCTCCCTTTCATTTTTCTTTCTTCCCTCTTTATTGATGATGATGATGATGATGATGATGATGATGATGATGATGATGTGGGACAAAATACACACCAATTTCCATGCCAACTGTGTAGTTTGCTAATAAACTCTGTGAGCTGTAGGCCCTTGATAACTATCTTATATGATAAAGGATTGGGCAGCATGCAGCAGGCAATGTGTAACGAAAGTAGACAACTTGGAATCTTCCTCATGGTATATCCATAAAGTTGGTCTTATTAGGATCATCAAAATCATAGTTAAAGAAAACCAAATATTATTTTGAAAAAAATAAAACAAGCAAAACTAAACCAAAACAAATAAACAAAAACCAAACAAGCAAACCTGTTATTCAACTCCTACTGAAAATATGAAGATATTTACTTACATTAGATAAAAAACAAAGTCTGGGCAGCTAATTTTTCTTGAAAAACCTTACTAGACTAGGTTATTATGCAGAAGGCTGGTAATAATAAAGCTTTTTTGTCAAATATTATAGGGTTGAGGGGAAAAGTATAGTTAAAGTTTAATGGATTATCATAATATCAGTCAATTGATGTTGGTATTAACATTAGTAATAATGTTAATGAAACTGGCCTGCTACTGAAATCCATGCATGCGTCTATCTATTTTGAGATAAGTGTTACTATTATAACGCTGTTCACTTGTTTTATATTTACTTTTTAAGTCCATAGCTAAACAGGTCTAATAAATTTCTTTTTGTTACTATTTTTTTCTTCCTCTCCTCCCATGTCTTAATGAGAAATACTTCAAATGAACTTAGAATATTCTAACCGTAGTGTATTTTGCTGGGGGGAGGTTAATCTTAGGAGAACATTCTGTCTTGCACAGTTAAGAAAATATCACTTGGCGTGAGAGAGTAGAAAATTTTCATCAAAACAGTCTAAAGAAAAGGGCCACCATATGTCGGTGATGGATTACTCTTCCAAAGCCAGGCAGAGTTCATTAGTTCTTGTGCCTTCAGGGCCTCATTCCAGGCTTTAGCTCTCATGTAACAATACAAATTAGGAATACACAGGGTTGTAATGATATATTCAGTCCTTGCTGTGCACAATAGCTATGCATCTGCAGCAAGTGGCAGAACGTTTGTCACTTTGAGGAAGCTTTATGACTCACAGAAGGCATCCTGCAGCTGAGTCATTTTACTGAACTGACAGCCACTGGTGACTGTACTGCTCTAATGCATGTTTGATCCATCCAAACACCGTCTCCCATTAAGATATAAGACATTTTTAATTTTTCATCTAAGTGTTTATTAAATGTACTTGGCCAAGTTCAGTGATGATTTCCCTGTGCCTTTTCTGCTGCAGTGTGCTTCTTATTTGTGTTGTTATGTTTTGTTCTGTTTTTTTTCTTGTGGGTAGTTTGTGAGGAGTTTCTCATTTGTTTGTTTGCTTTCTAGTTAGTTGGTTAATTTGGTTTTCTCTTGGATTAATTTAAGTTGTAAAAGAGTTGAGCTGTTTTTGCAATTTCACTTAGGAAACACTAAGATACTTGGGAGATTTAATAGTGTTTAATATACTTGCCTTTGCTAGGTTCCGTACGTGTATAATTTTAAGGATTGATTGTATAGTCACTTTTACACAACTTTCTCATAGGCTATAGGAGTGATATTTTATACAGGCAATGTTATGGATCACATTAGTTCTTAACATAAAACTTGAATGCATCATTGTGTTCACCTTATCTTTGTGATATAGCACTTAAACTTTTTTTTTTTTCTCTCAAATTTGCTAGCTTAAACAACTGTGGAGTTTTATCTCCTTTGCAGAGAAATGCAATTTCTTGTTGTCCAGGTATGAGTCTTTTGAGCTATGTTCATTTTTACCCATTCACTTACAGAAAAAAAAAATCATAAAGAAGAATAAAATCATAATCCAAGGCCACTTGTTTTTCAGCCATATAATTTTAAAGAATTAAAAAATGTGGCAAACAGAGTTAACTGATAGATAAACTTAAACAATCAATGCAAACACGTTGACTTTTGAGGTGAATATGACCCCCACTGATACCTATATGAATGCATGCAAAGAAATTTATTGGGCTCAGAAATTTAATCAATTAAATTTGCTGTTACAAAAGTCCACCAAAACCAAATACTAAAGGTAGTCATGAGAACTAGGAAGCAAGAACTGATGTTTCGCTTTCAGTGCTCTCAGCTATCTTGAAAATAACCAAAACAATTTTAAAATATTCTTTATAATTTATATTATCTGCTTTCACTCTTGGAGTAAAGTTATATTCTCATAACCTTCTTTGCAATTGTGAAAACTAGAAATATTTCTACATGAAAAATGATATTTGAAGTCCCAGGCACTGGAAATAAGTATTTTAACTGAAAATTTTGAGATTATAAAACATGAAGGGTAAATTTTCTAACATAAAGAGCATTGTGCTAAAATTATTGTATAGAAGCTAGTAATGAAATATAAATAAATAAATAAAATATAGGAAGTAAAAAAAGGTTTTATTTTAAAAGAAAAACTATTCCTATTATGTTATCTCTATCAGAGTATAAGACATAATAATTTGGTTGCTTAAAATGTCACATTCATACTGTTAATAATTGGTACCTCAGTTTATTGACAGTTAAAACAGTTCATTATTTTTCTTGCATCCCACTCACTATTCTGTACAAAAACACAATTTTCTAAAATCTAGATAATTTCTGTGCTGCAGTAACTTTTCATACATCTCTAGGAAAGCTCCATCAAATAAATAAATAAATACTAAATCTTTTGTTGTGTTAGCAAAATAATAATCCAAATAGAACATTCAGACCTTTATTAAAAAAATAAAATAAATCAGGAACAGTCTTTCCTTATGATCTTCCTATATATTTCATGTCACAGTCCTAGTCTTTCTCCTTAAAACACTACAATTTTCACAGATATACTTGTATCACATTTCCTCAGCCCTCAACCAAGGAAAAACTGTGCACACCTTGGAAGTATTACATTCCTAAATTTAACCCTCCAACACAACTTCCATTTCCTACAGTAATCCTTTCAATTTCTTCATAAACCAGCCTCTCCTGGTCTCTGAATCAAGCACTGAAGATGGATATATAAAACTACGGTTAATGTTGTAGCTGCAACCCATGTAATCTTTCCCAAATTTTAGCCAGATTAAGACCATCCCAGCAAATAACAGTACGTAGGAAAATGACCCAGGTACTTATCTGGTTTCTTAAGGGTGGTTTCAGTCTCCTGACAGGTTTGATACTGATACAATTGTAATAAAAAGACAGAGTCTGACCTGACAGTGAGGGATCTTGGGACTTGTCTGGGCTTGTTTTGGCCTGAACTTATTTCAAGGTTGTTCATCTGTGATATGAGTCACCTGGTATGTAGTATTGCCCAAATTTTTTTGGTTTTGATGTAGTTTTGATTTATAGTAATAACAACAAGGGAACATTAGAATTTTCTCTGTGGTGCTACATCTGTGATCTCTCTTACTGGTAGGTTTTTACTGAGTGGTAGAAAATTTTTAGTAGGATTGCAATCATTCAGTTTCTTTCTACCTTAGCCTTTACCTTTCTCCTTGATTCTTGTATTGTTCTGACTGGACTTTCCGTGACCCATATTTGCTTGATTAGAGCATCTGGGACATTCTTACTTCTTACTTCTCACATGAAATACACTTTCCTTCCTCTCTGATGCTTCTGGTGTTTTTTCAAAAATTTAATTTCATATGAATAAAGTGGTGGTAGGGACAGTTCAGACCTTGATGAAATTTTTCTCAATTTCAGTTTCAGCCCAGTTTTAATTAAATAAAATATTGAACTTTTTTTTTTTCTGAAATGAAAAAATTAGGAGCTGATTAAAATACTCAGAATATTTATCCAGATAAAAATTATACTTACTAGTAATTGCCTCTTATTTATGCACAACCAGTCCAGTGAATACTGGGTCATGGTTTAAAATGAGGCATGTGTAATTATTTCTGCTTCAGTTGATAAAAGAAGTAAAATTTTTTAGATAAATTATATATATACAGAGCTATATCACTAATCACACATACTTTAAATTAATTTTAGATGTTTTATTCACATCTAAATCTATCAGTGTTTTGTACAACACTTCTCAGCCCATCATTTCTCAGTCTATTATCTGTTTCTACCATGATAGAATTTCCACCTGCAATCTATGGATATAGTCTTGGCGTGTGATCTTCCCTACCTACATTGCTGGGAAGCAAGACAGTTTTAATTTTTGGGTGCATCTTCAACAATATCAAATCCCATACTATGTAGTCTGTCCCTAGTGGAATAATTTCTGAAATAATGGAATTAAGTTCATTCTTTAGTTCCTGATTTAGCAGATCTCTGAACTCTGTAGCTGCTGGAATTGCCATGCCAGTGGGCAAAGGCAGAAATGTTACAGATGGCTTCGAGTTAAAGTGAGGATTCAATAAAGAATTATCTGGGACCCTTGATTACACAGAACTGGAGGTTTCATTCAGATATTTGCTCTTCATATTCTTCCAGATAGAAACTAACAGAAAGCAAAAGATGAGCTTCAACAGTTCTGAGTACTAAGCAAACCTCAAGAACCCGACGTTTGCAGGTGGGTAATCTTACACCCTTTTGTGTCCTTTGACATTCAGTGTATAATATAAATATCACTAGAATAACCATTTTGTTAAGCAATTTCCTTTCTTAAAAGTGAGGAGAGAGAAACTTTAAAAAAAAAAAAAAAGAGAAAAAACTTTTAACAACTACTTTCTTGTTCTTTCTTTTGGATTTGATGATAGGCATTAGCAGAGGAAAATAATGTTCTGACCATAGGCATAAATATTTTAAAATAACATTTTAAAATAAAATAATAATAGTAATCATAACATAATAATTATTATTAGTAGTAGTATCATTATTATTACTACTAGTGATGAAAGGAACAAGGCTTCTCCCATTATAAATCAAACTCTCGCTTTTTTAAAACAAAATTATTAGTCTCTTGGTATTTGTATTCGTAGCACATGTGCTTCCAAGTGACTGTAAAGCTATCGTTAGCTATATGATTTAAAATGTAATAACCGGAAAACACTGGAACTCAGAGTGTTTTCTGCCTGTATTATAGAGAAGCAAATGATATTGGGTATAACCCTCACAGTATCACCCTCACAGTAATGGAATTGACTGATTGCTTATTGTCATGCTCTCAACTGCACATAGAATGTAATTACCTGCACAAAGCTTTTGGGATTTGAAAGTGCAAGAGGAATAAATAATATTTTTTTTAATGGAACGAGTCATAGAACTGACTGACAAAAACTTTTAGCCTTAAAATTCACTTTCTAAGAGAAATGAGAGCAAATAACTGTGCCTTGCTGTCTCACCTAAGTAACAGGAAGAGGCAAAAAGTAGTTTCTATAACAAAACCCACAACACAGCAGAGAGGAAAAAGTCTAGGAGATTCCTGAAGTGTGTGGAATGTAACTTCCTGACAGAGCTGGTGAAGGAGTCAACTAAGGAAAGTTCCCCACTGGACTACTGCTTGTAAGCAGAGAAGGATGAGTTATATGATGGTTGGAAGCTGTCTTGGGCACAGTGATCATGTAATGATAGTTTTTGGTTCTTGGAACAGTTAGCAGCAGGGGCAGCAAAACTGTCACCTTGGACTTCCAGAGGGCAGACTTTGGTCTGTTTAAGAAACTGGTTGAGAAAATCCCTTGGGAGGCAGTCGAGAAGAGCAAAGGAGAACAGGGAGGCTGGATGTGTTTTAAGGAGGAAATCTTTTTTACAGGGGCAGGCCATCCCCATGTGCCAAAAGATGAGCCAGAGGAGAAGAAGACTGGCCTGGCTGAACAGAGAGGTATGGCTGGAACTCAGAGCTAAAAAGAGAGTGTATCAATTCTGGAAGAAGGGGCAGGCATTTCAGGGTGACCGCAAAGACATTGTAAGATTATGCGGACAGAAAATTAGAAGAGACAAAGTCCAGCTAGAACTCAATCTGACTACTGCCACAAAAATTGACAATTAGCTGTCTGGAAGCTAGCCAGTGTGACATCCATATACAAGAAGGGCTGGCAGGAGGATCCGGGGAACTACAGGTCTGTCAACCTGACCTTGGTGCCGGGGGAAGGAGGAGATGTTGAGGAATACATTCTGTGCAGGTAGCTGGGTGTGCAGCTGCAGTGCCAGCTACACACCCAGCTCTGGGTGACAGCCCTAGACAAGAGGCTGTGAACTGCTGACCCTTTGAATGAAAATTAAAGACACTGCAGGAGCTGAGGACCCCAGACTTGCAAACGAAAATCCCAGAGAAGATGAAAAATAAAATCTGACTTTGGTCAGAAAAAATCATTTGGTAAGCAAATGCATTTTATGAACAGTTATTAGTGAGAGAAAAATAGGAAAAACTGTTATATCAAATAGCTTTGGAATAGCTCTTTTTGCTTTGTTCAATCCTGAAATAGTTTGTAGTTGTGAAGGGTCATGTGCATAATCATGACATCTCTCTAGATGTCCAAGAATCTGATAAATAATTAAATTTTTGATTTTATTCTGACATTGAATAGATCTTTGTTAAAACTGGGCCAGATGTGAAGAGGGCTTCTATCTGTTCCTAGGTATAAGATACACCAGTAATGTCCATAGAGGTTACTCTGTAGGAGGAAGGGGCCAAGACTAACTTTTATTCCGGTCTTGGCTCTGTGTTAAATTTTGTCACATAGAGACTGGCCTTGTCACAGCAAGTACATGGATAGGGCATGGTATAACATGAAGCTAAAAGATATGACAGAGACACAGTGATACTATATATAATTACAATGAAAACTATCAAATCAGCATGACACATTCTGCAAACACCCGTTTGCTTAAATATAGTATCCAATTAGCTAAATGCAATTATTTCTGATTCTCCAGATCTCTTGACCATGGATATCTGAAAGCCTGCTAAGTATAACCCTTAAAGTGCCTTCAGCTAAGAACAGCCAAATGGACATTTTCATATTTCCAAGTAGAATTTTAATTAATATGAGACCTTCAGAATTTATTTTCTTTTGTATTGTTTGTGTTATTTATTTGATAAATACAGAGTATGGACACATTACAGTATTAAGGGTTGCATTAGACGTGATTTGATTTGATTTTTCCTTTTGTTTCCCCTGTAAAAATCATTACAGGGTTTTAAATAGGGATTTTTTTTAAATCAAGCTTCAAGCTTGTCTTTCATATGAGGAAGATAATTATAATTGCATGAGCATAATTTACAATATTATTCTCTCATCAATATGATACTTAAATAATTTTTATTACGTACATTTGTGTGCAATTATTTGACAATGTGAAAGTGTTGAAATGTTTTGCTACACAGGCAATGAGAATACACAAAAATCGCATGTAGTTTGTTTCAATAACAAGGCTTTTTTTTTCTTCAGAAATATAGGTGTTTTTACAGGGATTTTCAATAAAAAAGTCTGTAAGTGGACAGTTTAATTTCTCATTTTCTATAACAAAACACACCAGAAGCCAGTTCTACTCTGAAAAATATTAGAATTATGCATTAGTGGCATACTGCAGGAGGATTACTTATTTCAGTGTTGTTTGCCTTGAGGTTGGGGAGAATGAAAGATGTTTGAATTTAGGAAAGAAAGAAAAATCACCATGGCTCAGTATTAGGAAAACTTCTGTATTGAGAATGTCAGTTCAAAAAAGTTATTTAAACTATCTTACATGTTCTGATTATTTTTTTTCTGTATAAGGAACTAGAGAAAGCCAAACTTTCTTTAATATTTACTTTCATAGCATCCGTAGCCAGGGTTAAAAAAGCAAAGGTGTTAAAAATAAAAAGTCAATGATCTTCTTTTTGTGTAAAATGTCATTTAATGTTGCTGATTCAAGAAGTTCAAAAAAGCTTCAGGTCAATAAAATTTTTGACTAATGTATTCTGGGAGGCCTTTTAAAGCTTCTCACACAGTCTACTCTAAACCTGAATATGTAGTCGAAAAGTACAACCAAATTGAGATGAAAAACATACTTCTCAGTTTTTTACATTCTTTGGTGGATATTTGATATTAATTGGAGACAAAATATTTTTAGAATACTGATTTGGAGACAATATAAAGGTTAACATTTCACAGAATCATAGATTCACAGAATCACAGATTATGCTAAGTTGGAAGGGACCCACAAGGATCATCGAGTCCTGCTCTTAACGTTGCACAGGAGCATCCCCAAGAGTCACACCACGTGCCTGAGAGTATGTTTCTTGAACTATCAGGCTTAGTGCTGTGACCACTTCCCTGGGAAGCCTGTTCCAGCAACCAACCACTCTCTGGGTGAAGAACATCTTCCTAATATCCAACCTAAACCTCCCCTAACACAACTCAGACCATTCCCTTGGATCTTGTCACCAGTGACCACAGAGAAGAGATTAGTGCCTGCCCCTCCACTTCCCCTCATGAGAAGGTTGTAGACTTCGATGAGGTCTCCCCTCAGTCTCCTCCAGGCTGAACAGACCAAGTGCCCTCAGCTGCTGCTCATACAGCTTCCCCTCAAGGCCCTTCACCATCCTTGTTGCCCTCCTTCGGACACTAACAGATTAATATATTTCCTGTATTGCAGTGACCAGAACTGCACACAATATTTAAGGTTATCTACAGAATATTTTTGCTGATTATACATGTATAAGTATTGTCCAGTTTAGCCATTCCAATGGAACAACTACTGTAAAACTTCAATAGTAGGAATTCTTTATCTGGATTCCATTAAATACTTTGATGGTGCCCTCCTGTTTATGCTGGATACATAACTGGTCCTAGAGATTTGCAACTAAGTGTAAAGGAATCCATCTAGCAATATCAGCCAGTGAAGTGCTTAGCCATCTGTTAGAGTTTACTACTCGACAAACTAGATCACCATTGGCTATTTCAGGGAGAATAATTGTATTTTTCTATGCCTCATGAATGCATACTAAGCAAATTTTTGTTTGGTTTTGTTTGTATTAATCTTTCTAAGTCTTGTTTCACTAGTACTAGGAGGACATTGACTAATTGCAGCAAGTTCAGCAGAAGACAGAAAATCCAGTGGAGGGCCACCAAGACAATTAGGAGCAGAAACAGAGGCTGTAGAAGGAGTGGCTGACAGCCGAGTTTATTCACTTTGGAGAAGGTTAAGAAGCAATTTCACTACTCTTATCAGCAATGTAATGGGAGCGTATAGAGAAGGTCAAGCTAAATTCTTTTCAGATGTTCACAATGAAAGGGTAAAAACCAAGGACACAGGTGGATCAAAAAAAAATTTAGTTGTATATTTTAAAAATCCGCCAAATTTAATGACTAGCATTGACATTAACTAAGACTTGATCAGGGTATTGGAACTAGATGACATCCAAGGACCCTTATAATCAAAATTACTCTGAAAAACCTGTTTTGAAAAAATGAAACATAGAGCTACATACAGTACAATGACATTTTAATGTTTGGTAAGTGTTTATTTCTATTTCATAAATTATAACTTCTTTCCCATTGTACTGTTGAGACTGCCCAAAAATTAAAAAAAAAAAAAAAAACAAAACACCTGCATTGCTGAGCACTGATTTGTACAAAGGTGACATCTATACAACTACTTTTGACCACAAAAAAGTGTCTTTGAAAACAAAGAAACCCCAAGCACAACACTGACCTAACTTTTTCAGTTCCTGATTGTCCAAGATGTTCTGTAAGCATTTCTCATTGTGAGCCTTGCTTCTTAAGCTAGATGATTTGGCTTGTATATTACAATATTTAATTGTGTTAATTAAACTGCTAATTCAAAAACTTATTCTACTGTCAATGAATTCTAGGCCTAGCAGTATAAAGATTGGTTGAACATTCTATTTTAGATTGTTGCACAGAGTACTTTGAGATTATCTCTACCATGATACAATATAATTCAAATATACACTCTGAAAAAAGTTTTTCATACAATCTTCAAACACAAATTTGAGGATGATTCTTGGAGAAATCTGGTATTAGAGCAACTCCATGTTTGAGACGTATCTTAAAATACTTAACTGTTCTGATATTAAGAATACTCTCTGAGAAAGGCAACAATGGCCTTCTTTTAGTATTCTACAAAAACTTTTGCTATTATTAAATGATAACTGCTCACTTTCAATTTTACGTCTGAGCAACTTAAAGTCCAAGACCTATGTTAAACCATTTTTAAAAACTCATTTTTAACTGTTTTTAATAAGATGTTACAAGTAATCAATACCACAATAGAATTCATTGCCATGTACACACTGTGGCTGAGATGGCTTGCTCAGTTCTGTAAGTTCTGAAAACCATTTGTAAAGGAAGATTCAATTAAAAATAAATACATGAAACAGACACAACAAAAATATTTATATAAGCCAATAATGATCATAGAATTATAGAACAGTTAGGGTGGGAACAGACCTTAAAGATTACCTAATTTCAATCCCCTGCCATGGACAGGGACACCTTCAACTAGACCAGGTTTCCTAAGGTCGCATTCAACATGACTTTGAACATTTACACGAATGGAGTATCCACAACTTCTCTGGGCAGCCTGTTCCAGTGCCTCACCTCCCTCACAGTAAAGAATTTATTCCTAATATGTTATATAAACCTACTCGCAGTTTAAAATCATTTCCTGTTGTGTCTACATGCCATTGTAAAAAGTCCTTCTCCAGCTCTCTTGTAAGCCTGCATTAGGTAGTTGGAGGCTGCTATAAGGTTTCCTGGAGCCTTTTCTCCTCCAGGCTGAATAACCCCAGCTCTCTCAGCCTGTCTGTAGAACAGGTGCTCCAGCCCCCGATCATCTCTGTGACCCTCCTCTGGACTCACTCTAATAGGTCTGTGTTCTTATGTTGGGACCCACAGAGCTGGATTCGTTACTCGAGACTGGAGTGAGGACAGAGTAGAGGGGCAGAATCACCTCCCTTGATCTGCTGGCCGTGCTGCTTTTGATGCAGCCTAACATGCAGTTGGCTTTCTGGGCTGTAAGCATGCAGTGTTAGTGTCCATGGAAAGAAAACAAAACCTCCCATTGTTTTTTTATTGTTTTTTTTTTACTACTAATGAAAAATGTATGGGTGTTGCAAGATGTCTTAAAGATGTCCAGATTGAGGAGGTTAATGAATAAGAAAAGGTATGTCTGAAACGGAGATTATATGACACAAGCAATACACTGAAAATGGTGATAATTTTAATTCTGTATCTTGTGAAAGAGCAATTTTCTTTTTAAAAATCACATTAAATTATTGAGGAAGAGATTTCAAAAGGGTCAAGGAACAGACACCTATTTTCTGTTGAAAGGTGACAAGTTCTTTAATTCACTGTGGTGGATTAAAAAATCTACACTTTTGTGAGAACTGGGTCAGAAACAATTAGCTTGTAAAAGCTCTGTAGAAACTAAGAAATCAGTGCAGCTGAAAGATCACAAGTATAATCCCCTTAATAAATTACAACAACTAATAACCAACCTTTCTGAATTTAAACAGTTACATTTTCTAAAAAAGCATTGAGATCCGTCCTTTGTAGATCATTAACCTAGAAATAAAGTAGTCAAACAAGACTGTAACAAGATCTGTATCATAAAATAATTCTCAATTCAGGCAGGTGAATGAAAGGAAAAAGAAAAGGAAGAGAAAAACAAAAGGGGGAAAAGGACACTTGACCAGTACCTCTACACTACTTCCCGAACACTAGATGGAAATTTGATCAGATATCTACATTTCATTCATCATCATTCTCTTATGATCTTTTCATTCCTACCACCTGTTAGATAACTCTCAGAGTTCTAAATATCAGCTTTCCATCAACTCCTACTAGAGAATGGGTGAGAAGGTTCACAGCAGCAAATAAACCTGATAAAAATGAGGCATTCAATGCGAAGGTCCCTGTCTTTGAAAATGTACTGAAGATGTGACCAAGAATCAGTGAAAGTGGAAGGAAGACAAGAAGGACTTTTAAGGGTGGCCATTCATGAGGTTCCTGAGTAAAGAAAACCAGACACCAACTTACATGTCATGAAAATGTCTGTCTTTTAAAATGAATGAGTTTACAACCAAACTTCTGAGAGTCTCTTTATACAGAAATTAAATTAATAAAGACTATTTCCACTGTAATAGGCATTTCTGAATCACCTTGATTATCTTGGTAATCAAGATATCTTGATTATCTTGATTATCAGTTGTTATATACATGTAAAAAACAAAGGTTTCTCTCCATTGGTCCAAGCTTCTGACATCTGAGGAGTCATCTGCCATAAATTGTAACTATTACTAATGTCAAAGGACCGAAATTCAAATGATCATTTAATGTTATCTGACACAAAAGAAAAGATATAAATTCTAAACAAGTAATGTCACATTCTCTGAAACAACTGCTGCCTGCATGGCAGCAATAACCCCCCGAAGAGATGCTGCATTTCACAGAGAGAAAAAGAGCTGGCAAATAAATTAAATACATTTTTGTTTAAATATTACATCAAAAAAACAAAACAAAGCAAAACATTCTTTTTTATTATTCCTTTTTTCTTCCTTTTTCTTTTTTTCCCCCAGAGATAAAAAAAAGTAAAAGTTAGAACTGGGAAATAAAAAAAATGCATGTCTGTAACCTTCTTGAATATTTAAAATTTAAGAACAAAAGATCAAGAGGACTCTTCATTTATATGGGAGGCCTCTCTAAGATAATAGTAAGATCTTGGTTCACATTGCAGTGTTATTAAAAACAGTTACATTATTCAGGCCAAATAAATACGGAAATTGATGCCATATAGGTTAAGGACTTCAGTGTAACCTTAGCATTGACACCCTTTGCTGTGTGTTAGAGTACAGTTATGCTGAACTGTTGTTGCTAATGATCTGATTGTTTACACGAAAGCCAGGTGACCAAGAGAACACTGATTTTGAAACTGTTAATTTGTAGGTATGCAATATAACACAAGTTGGGCCATGTATTTAAATCTCTCAATAGACAGGAAGAGGAAGTAGGAAACTTTGATGGAAAAGAATTAAAATAGTCAAGCATGCAGAATTTCTCAGGAATAGACAGATTTACAATACAATATAAATAAGATATTTGTTCCATTGGCTGAAAACAGTCATATGAAAGTTTTTATTTACTATGAATTCCCTTGATTAATTAAACCTGGTTGCACCTTTAAAATCACTCCTTGATATTATTTTTGTTATCATGGAAAAAAAGGGATAATTCAGGGTTAATGTAATAGAATAATTTAGAAGGTTATACTTGCATTTTTAGATGGATTCTGTTATAACTGCTTGCATGACAAGTTAACTTAAAACCAGAAATTTTGTGTCACCAACATGACTTTTTGACCGTTGTAGCTCTGCATCAGCATTTTAGCTCAATACATCTTAGTGATGACTTCAATTAAAGTTAATATGTCCTCATTATGCTGAGAACAAAACTGTCACAAACAGTTTTCTGTTATATCAAGACTAAATTCATTTAAGCATCTTGCTTGTTCTGAAAACTAGTATTTATGAAAAGAAAAAGGATTTTCAAACAAAGGTCATACAGTTAAAGGGAGTCTTCCTGGGAATATAAAAATATTATGGCTGTGACTCAGGAAAGGTTATAGAAAGCATAAAATTCACATGTTAAGTTTCATACCTCGGATCTTCTGTGATGGACGATCCAATAGACCATTCTCAGAGCATTATTGCTGTATACTGATGCAGTGCTGCATTGCATAAGAAGGAAATGTACCTTTTATATAGCAGTCTATTGGTTGGAATATGGTGGTGTTATTGCCACAGAAGAACTGGTGGAGAATATATTCAAGAAGACAATATCTTGATCTTCCCCCTCCCCTGCTGGCTCCTGTCAAGTAAACAACAGTATAAGAACAACTTCTGGGAGATTTATCTACTTACCAAATAATTATATATGAGAAAATAACATAATAGTTTTACTTGGGAAAACAAGTAAACAAACAAACAAACCCAAAACCCCCACAAACTACACCACTTTCACCACATCTTTAAAACAAAGTTTGCAGCTGGTTGGGACACATTCAACAAATTATTTGCAGGAATGGTGCATTTATAGAAAAGTCTTATCCAGCCTAGAGAGCTCATATATTGATCCACATGGAGTACCCAGTGTTTTGCACACACTCTGCTTCAAATTCTCCTCAGGGGCTGGCTTCAGGACTGTGAGCAGAGACGTGCCCAGCAATCTGACAAAGTCCTGGACTGCGCTGCAGGATGAAGTTTTGTGGACTAAATCTGAAGCATCAGTATGTTCAGTGACTAATATTAGGGTGATATTTTTGTCCTGTATTGAATCCAGATGCTCTCCTAAATATATCCTGATATAATATGGAGTAATGTGAATATTGACTTATTAATATCGTAAAAAGCCTCCACAAATAAGCAAGGAAAATAATATGACCTTGAATACTGTAGTTGTCTTCCTTGACTTAGGCACGACTACTCCCTTGTATAAAATTAATCACATTCATAAACGCCTTCAGATTTTCATTTGGTTTTAATTGTGAGAAAACAGTAATTTGAGAGCATGGCTTAACATAGAAACAGTCACAGTGTTTCTAAACAAATTATTAATGAATATGCCATGGAATGTATAACTCAAAGAAGACTCTTTTCTTTGCGCTTCACATTTTCCTGACTTGAAATGTCTATTGTCTTCAGATTTTAATAATTTCTCTCTAAGTATTTGCTTAGGATGCATTTCTTTGGAAGTTAATTTTTCATATATATATCCCAGTGTATTTTAATCAAAATCCCAGTGTGATATGCAAAAAGTCTGTCTCCTATGTCAAACTCTTTGTAAATCAAAACCAACTATACATTTTTATGGAAGTGATTTATGCAAAGCAGCTATTTGATCCATAATAATAGTCACATGAGAAAGAAACAATGGAGAAAGAGGCCTGAGAACACATGGCAGGAATACAAATGTAATTACAATCAGCTTTTATTTGTCCGACTTAGAAATACAAAATGTGCATTCACAAAAATAATCATAAAATAAAATGTCCCAGGGTTCCATTCAATTTTATCCCATTCCTTTATGAGGAACACATAGATAAGAAGAAAAAAGTAATTCAAAAACTGAAAAAATGTGAAAAATTGTGAAAAATATAGATCATTTATTTGAAACATTCAATTGCTGACCCAGTCAGATTTATTCAAAGTAAAATCCCACCTCCTGCATATCCAATTAATGGTTGCCATGGCAAATAAGAGTTCCCACTGCACTGCCTTATTGCAATATGCATGGCAATTGCAAGTATATCACTCAGAATATTTCCATAATGATATTAGCTGATCTATCCAGCATCAGACAATTAATTTGAAGCATCAGGTGTTCAATATTTATCCTCATAAAAATTAAATACAAACATTCACATATCATATGGAAATAGCTTCCTTTATAATTACCATCCTACTTTCTCTCATTAAACATTTTTAAGAATTAGATTAGAATGGGAGACAGTTTTTTGTTAAGTTTTCTGTATGAAATGTACAATATTTGTACATTTGACCTGTATAATATTTTAATTTTTAAATAACCTATAGTTTTAAAATGTATTCAGAAAGAGAATACCTTTTGTAAAAAAATGTTTCATTGATGAGTCTGTACTGTCTTGTAAACATGGTTCTTGCTGAAATACAAGTTTATTCTATCTGTTTGTTTAAGGATTTTCTTGGCAGATAATGACTGGATCAGGCAGGTCTTAGCACAGCCAGATTATGTAGGACATGAACAGAAAGAGTTTGCCGTCCCTCAAAATGGGGCAACGTTTAAAGGAAAAGTAAGGACTAGCCTAAACTTCTTCTCTTTTGAACATGGGTATCTTTAAACTATTGTGACCCAGGCCTCAGAACTTTATTTCGTAACAGAAATGTTTTAATAGTTTTCTTTCAAGTAACATGTTGTGATCTTGTCTACAATCATTATCTGACTCCTTGTGCAGTCCAACATGGAGAGGTATCTGCCTCCAGGACACTGCTCTTTTCTCTAGGCTATAATCTCATAATTTAGTGGGACTCGTTTTCTATCCCTGTGTAGCTGGGTTTTGTGCTGACATGAGTGCCAGAAGTAATCCACCCAAAGAATAAGAGAAATCAAGAAACCCTTTGGTTCAGAGAGGTTGGGACTGAGGGTTTGAGGTTATGTCTGTAGAAAGGTTTCTGTGTTTCTGCACAGCCGTAGTTTGAATCCTTCAGTAATTCTGAGAGAAGGTACTGAATATTTCTCTTCTTTGACGTGAGGAGCTTTCTTACAACATTATGCTTAATAACATATATAACATAATCATGTTCTTTCTTCAGCTTAATCTTTCAGTGAAAATGCCTTTTCATAAGAAACCCTCATATTTGAAAAAACTTAAATTTCCAACGAATGAACAAAGAATCTAATTAAGGAGAAAAAATAATAGAGTAATGTTGAAAAAGAACTAGGCGTAGGAATGAACTCCTGCTGAAGGACCAGTAATGAAGGTGAAGAAGTGGTAAAGCTAGAGTTGGCAAAATTATTGTTAATAGCACAGCTAGGAGTAATAACAAACCTGCTATTTTGGCAGTTTGCCTTTTGATAAATTTTAAGAAACAGCTGTGTGTAACAAACACAATAATGTGGTCTCCAGAAACAAACTTCAGAGTTCATATTTTTGCTCATTTGAGGGTGTGTTATGTCTAGATCTTGGTTTGGCTTGGTTTGGGTTTTTTTGTAGTTTGTTGTTTTTTTGATTTTTGCTCCTCTTTGTCCAAAGGATCACTTTCATAGACAGCTTGAAGTGTAGTTTTACATGGGAAAATGTGATCATAATCTTTTTTACATATCTAAAGCCATCCTATGAAAAAATTGAAAATTAAGATTAAAACCTTGAAACGGTCCCTTTGTTAGGAAATACTTATTAACAGTACAACAAACCCATTAAATAATCATGATCTCTTTTCAGGGAATTAAAAAGGAGCTAATTAAAGACAAAGTTGTACAATTTGATTTTTAGATAGGCTTTTGACTATATTTGGCATCCATAAAAAACGAGCCAGAAACCAAAATTAAGGTTTATTGCACATATTCTGAATCATAACACTGACCTTGAGCGTACCAAAATGCGAAGCTGGCTCTAGGCAACAGAAGTAGCTGGAAAATCTGTACTCCTTCTCAGCGTTTTCAACACAGAATTTTGCAGTGCTTTTGTTTTCAGTCTTTTGGCACAAACTGTAACCAATAGCTCCATTTAGCAATATTTAGCAGTTGGATGGATCAGATTATTTTTTAAATGAATGAAACTAATTTTGCTTGCAGTAACTTCTACCACACCAGCTGCTATTGTTATCACTGCTATCATCAACATCATCATTATCAGCATAACTACAATTACTTTTAGAAAGATAAATCAAGGAAACGCAGCAGTGGAAAGACAGAGTGCCAGGACATGGGGTTATCCTTTGTTTCTAAGTCTTAACAGCATTGCTTTATTGCAGTCCACGTTGTGGCGGTTCACTGCAGCAGGTTATTTACTGTCCTTCGATTATATTTTCTAGAATTAATGATGATTTCTTGTGTTCCTCTTATAAAAGGTGTAAATAAGCAACGATATTATCTAGTGATAATTTCTACATAAAGTAGAAAATCAGTTTTGATTATATGATAAGTAGTCTAATTGAATTTGCTTCTTTCATTAAAAAGGGAACACCCGCAACTCCACAGGTCCTCCTATTATTTCCATGTAATTTATCTAGGTAAATGCATACTAAAAGCCAAATATAGAAATAGAAAGAGACATTATTCCAATGAATACTAATTGGGTACTTCTGAATCAATAACATGGTCAGATGTCCATTATAGTCCAGATATGCATATAATATGATCAAACTACACTGGTTTGGGGTTTAACTGTGGAAAGGGAAAAGAAGGGGATGATGTAGTTAGTATCATATTCTCCTGTTTATCTCACATCCAGTAACTCTATACATATAATCAGCTGTCCATTTATAGCTGGGTAATGTGAGAATAGCTACAAAACCAAGGCATCATTGAAATTCACTTCTCTGAACTCTTAGCTTTAAATGTCACTACAAATGTGAATTTAACAACACTTAAAGTCTGACTCCCTGATTCTCAATATCTTTACAGGTAACATAAACATGAACAGGAGTGTTTGCCATTAAAAGGAAGCACACAAAACATAAAATCCAGTTTCTTGGCTAGGTTTTCCTAACTATACATCAAATCATGTCCTTGCCATTTTATTAATAATAAAAAAATGGTAATCTAATATTCAATTAATATTTCATAAATATAATGCCCATAGGATGTCCAGTCAAATCACCCATACACTATGAAAGTATGTACTTCTTTCTAGAGACAGGACTAAATTTCCATTTTATGCCACATCAAGTTTTAGTGTGCAGTCTTTC
The DNA here is from genome assembly GCA_036023395.1 of Myiotriccus ornatus. Taxonomy (NCBI): domain Eukaryota; kingdom Metazoa; phylum Chordata; class Aves; order Passeriformes; family Tyrannidae; genus Myiotriccus; species Myiotriccus ornatus. The sequence goes on from JAYRBT010000082.1 coordinate 96,900,082, forward strand.
ACGAATCTGAAGATCTAAACACCTACTCTCTCATTGTTTACACCTCAGGGTTAAGAAGGCCATAAAGAGGTATTCTTTATTCTAACACTTTAATCTTCCATTCCAGATTCAGATAGTTAAGACAACTATTGAAAGAGTAAGTTGTTTTGAGCCTAGAACAATTGATAGTTGTCTTAATGATCTCCTAGAGGAAAACATAACTTTGAGATAAACATTTTTTTATAAGTGGAGGTATTGTCAATTCCAAATATCCCTCATTATGCCTTTTAGTCTTCTCTTCATGTCAGCTTTGACACCAAATACATTCCTTACCAAACACTATGCAGTTCTATAATATAAACCATATATGTAAAATTTTAAAGTTTTTTTTTCTTAGATTTTAATGACTGTTTTATACTTACATTTCTCCAAAAAAAAAGAAGGCTGAACTTAAAAAGACTTAATATTATGAAAAACTACTAACATTTTCCTTCATTTTAAATGTAATAGTAATGTTTGTAGGAATAAGAACAATAATTAAAAAACTGAATAGCTTCTAAGCTGGTGAAACCTTTGTTTTTGCAGATTGACAAAGTGTTCAAGTGCTGAGAAGATTGAATTATATGTTTACACATCTTGCTAAAAAGGGATTAAATTATATCAGTAACCGTTGTTAAATATTGTACTGTTGGCCCTAGTTTTCCAGAAAATACAGATAATGAATCACCTGGTACACTTCTGCTCTCTTCTCACTTGCCCATAAAGAAACAGCATTAAAAGCTGTCTTAAGTCTGTTCACAGAAGAATATTGAACACAGCGATAGAGTACAATTGGATCATGAGCCATTGCACTATAAAAGTAGCAAACTGGAGCTATCAGTTACTATAATAATAAAGTAATAAATGAAAAATATTCAAGGTTTCTTTCATTGACTAGAAGAAAGTTCTTCTTCTGTTCTTTTTAATTTCTTCCATGCCCTTTTTTTATTATCTCCTTATAGCCTTTAGGGTTTTTCTCACCATCAAAAATTAAAATATCTCATTATTTATAACACTGGGAGGAAAAAATTATAAGAATTTCTGGACATACTGATTTATTTTTTTTTTTCACTTGAGCCTTCTCAGGCCATTCCCTAAAATCAAATTTTGCCACATTAGTAAATGCCTCACAGATACGAGGAATATCTTCTACATCAATACAGCCCTTTTACTTTTTAAGTTGTCTGGTCTTCAGAGAACTCTTTTGAGGACGCCTTTTTTGTTCCGTACTTAGTTAATGAACTTATTGTTAATAGGGAGTTAAGAATCATTTAAATATAAATGAAAAATAAAGCCAGTAAATCTACTGTAAAGAACTGAACAGTATTCTTTTAAAATTAAAAAATAAAATGGATAGGAAGGTGACTGGCCTGAGTGGATCATCCATCTATTAACATCTGGATAATACCCCAAATGGGTCCACAAATTGATTTGCCAACAATGACTTCCCAAAGTAATCTGATTGAATTCAAAGAGGGAAAAATTAAAATGAATGAAGGAAGAAGTGAACTATCTGTGTTTAATCTTCAGTTTCATCAGAAATCGATTAACTAGCTGACTTTGGGTCCAAAAGAATTAATTATACTCAGTCTCCGGTATAATTAACAACACTATGGCCATCTCCCAAAATATTCATTAAACAGTCAGGAACAATATGAAATTCAAATTAAAATTGGAAAAGAGATTAAATAGAAGTAGTCATCTCTAAAAAGAATCATACTACATCTGAGATGAAATCATTTAAGCAATACAAAATATGGAAATACATTTTGTGTTACATTTAATTATCATTAATTCCAGCACTGCAAGCTGGCAGCTATTTTAGGCTCATTACTAAGACTAAAATGGGCTGGAATTTTAATAGAAATCAATCCTCATTGGAATAATGGGAATATGATTCAAGCTCACAGGAAGTTTAGTTCTAAAATTCAAGTTTTCTCTTTAATTCTAAGTTTAACTGAGGAAATTTGCATTCTGATGTACATCTACCATTAATGTGAAAGACTGAGAAATCAAAACTTATCTGGGAATGGAAGGAGAGAGAAGAGGGAGAAAAAAGATGCTTAAATATATGCTTTAGAATCCCCATTTATCAAATTTTCCAAGGCTAACATCAGTATCTTGGAGAACTGAATAATGCTGCCATAAGCAATATGGAATTTACTTTCAGATTTTCACATGTAATGTTTCACCCCCTGTAATTTTACTTAGCTGAATTTGGTACATTATTCTTCTAAATATCTAAACCTTTTAGCCAGTAAAAGTGAGGCTTTTGTTACTTTGGGGTGTTTTTTTTTTTTTTTTTAATTCATTATCATAAACACTCTCATTTCAACAATTTCTGTAGAAGTAATTGCATCAGAGCAAAAGTAACTTCATTCAAAGTAAACTATCTTGGGTATTTTTTTATATTTTACACCAAGGGTTATATAGAAGAAAATACTCATGAGCAAATCAGTTAGGAAACAAAAAGTCATCTATCCATGTAATTAATGATCAAAATTAAAACTTCTATTATTTTATAATTTTATTTTTAAATTACTTTTTTACCAAAGGAGCAGAAGGCACCTGCTTTCAATTATTGATTCCTTATGCAGATCGCATTTTTGCTTACCACTGACAGCTTTAATAAGGCTGTTTAATAAGACCATATCAAGAAATTTGCATTTAGAGTAAAAAACTGTTAGATTTTTTTTAATAGGTTGGTGTAATGTCATCATTCTGCATGTCAGCTTTTTTCTTCTTCAGCCCTGTAGCTCTCTCAACTAAGGACTAAACCACTGCCAGAATTTTGACACTGCTTCCAACTTTGATCTTTCGTTCCATGGCAGGTTGGTGCTGGCTGGACACAAGGTGCCTATCAAAGCTGGTCTATCACTCCCCTCCTCAGCTGTACAGGGGGAGTAATACAGTGAAAGGCTCATGGGTTGACATCAGGACAGAGAGAGTTCACTCATCAGTTATTATTTAATTATTAGGATTAAAATAATTTAAATACAGTAATTAAAATAATTTAAATACAGTAATTGAAATAATTTAATATATTGGCAACCAAATCAGAGTAGAGCAACGAGAAATAGAACTGAATCTTAAATAAACACCTTCCCACCACCCCTCTCTTCTTCCTGGGCTCAACTTCACTCCTGAATTCTTGACCTTCTCCCCTCCAGCAGTGCAGTGGGATGGGGAATGTGGATCGTGGTCAGTTCATTACACTTTGTCTCTTCTAGTCCTTCCTGCTCAATGGGAGGACTGCTCACACAGAGGGGTACTCAATGAGTTCTTCACCCCAGTATTCACAGGCTTCCCATGTCTCTCAAGTCCCTGAACATCCAGGTGGGAGTTAGAGGAGCAGAGTTCCTCCCACTGTAAGTGAGCAACAAGTTTGGGACCCCTTGGTGAAAGTGAATAGCTACAAGTCTACGAGACCTGATGACATGCATCGCAGGATGTTGAGGGAGGTGACTGATGTTGCAAGCCATTCTTCATTATATTTGAAAAGTCATTGCAGTCAGGCAAAGTCCCTGTGACTGGCGAGGGAAAAATAATTCTGGTATTTGAAAAGGGGATAAAAGAAGAACCAGGGAACTACAGATCAATAAGCTTCCCCTTTTTGCCTGGGAAGATTATGGAAGAGATCCTCATGGAAGTAATGTTAAGTCTTACACAAGACAAGGAGGTGATCTGAGGCAGCCAGCATGGCTTCACTAAGGGCAAATTGTTCCTGACCAAAGTGGTGGCCTTCTATGATGAGTGACTGCAATGATCAATAAGGGAAAACTGACCCATGTTATCCACCTAGACTTCTATAAGGCCTTTGGCACAGTCCCACGTGGCATCCTTATGTCCAAATTGGAGATACATGGATTTGCAGTGTGGACTATTTAGTAGATAAGTCAGTGAATTGGTTGGATGGACACAGCTACAGTTGTGATCAATGGCTCTATGGCCAGGTGGAGGTTGTTTCTTCCATGGGAGAGACCCTACGCTGGAGCAGAGGAAGAATGTGAGGAGTCCTTCCCTAAGGTGGAAAGAGCAGCAGTGACAACACATGATGTACTGACCACAGTCCCCATTTCTGTCCCTTGGTGCCACTGGCTGGAAGTCGGCAGAGAATTTCAGCATGAAGTTGAGCCTGGGAAGAAGGAAAGAGTACAGCATAGGCAGTTTTCTTTATGATTTGGTTTAGTTTCTTATTACGCTACTCTGATGTGATTGGTAATATATTAAATTATTTTTCCTCAAGTCAAGTCTGTTTTGCCCAAGACCATAACTGGAGAGTGATCTCCTTCTGTCCTTATCTTGACCCACAAAATTTTCATTATATTTTCTCTCCATCAATCCAGTTGAGGAGAGCAGTGATAAAGCAGCTTAGATGGGCACTTGGAATCCAGACAGTGTCAACCCACCACAACACACCAGGAAATTACAGCAACAAGTCTGTCCTCAAAAAGAAAATATTCTCTACTATGCCATTGCAGTGGTTTTGTGCAAGGACTTTTCTATTCAAATATAATGCATTATTCATTGCAACGTTTGAGAAACCTTTCCAGATTAAAGATAAATCCTGCAACACTAAACAATAAGACAAACTTACTAGACCTCTGGAAATCTTTTAAAAATGCTTATTTCACAGAAATTTAATTAAATTGATTAGGATTATTGAGCTGTGCATTTCCCTGTGATATTTCCCTGAAGCCATTCCTTCTCATGAGAGATTTTTACAATAATTAAACTGTAGCAGGACACTTAACTGTAACTTTTGATGGTCTTCCTTATCAAGTAACTACTGGGAGGAGAAAGGGAAAGATATACCTTCCGAAAGCCATGAAAGCAGAGAAACACATTCTGTGAAAAAAATTAGACCCAGGAGAAGATAAAAGGGACACAGATTTTTGAAATGTTTAAAACGTTGTTCAAATCTTCTATAAAAAAATTAAGTATTCTCTACATAAGTTAATTAATTATCCAGCCTGTCCTTAGGGAAGACGTGTTTGAATTTATTAATGAATGTTGCAAAACAAAAAAACCAATAAACAAAGAACTAAACCTTCCCTCATTATGTTTCTGCATTTCAGTAACTTAAAAAAAAAAAAAAAGGTATTAAAAATCAAATAAAATCGTGGTCCGATTCGGAGATCTTAAATGTGTCAGGAAATATTTCTGGGATGTCTCAAGCAAACTTCAGACTACAGATTTTTTTTTATTATTATTATTTCTGGTTTAGGGTTTACAGAGACAACTGTTTTATTCATCCAACATTCAAATGTGCTCAGGCCTATATGATTTTAAGAATATACAACTCTCTGCAGATATGGTGTAAAATTCAGTGTTATGTAGACTTTGCCTAATTATTCTTTTCTAAGTGTAACTCTAGATATGCATGTGTTGTTAACAGAGTCATTAAACTGACATAACTACCAGATGATTAGTAGTTTCCTTTATTACTGGTCCATAGCAGAATTAATGCATGGCTTAGGTAGTAGCTCCTTCTAATTTCCAAAGGGCATCTTTTCAAGGGAAGTCGAAATGGTGAAAACCTGGCCCAATTTAGTGCATTAACAAAACTGACAAGGTAGTTTTTCAGTCTACACTTAGAATTCTTAAATTGGAAAGGTTAACTCAACTCTAACATTGGACATTTTTTATTATATATTATAAAAAGCGAGGAATATTATTCAAGTATACTTACAATGCAACACACATATTTCAGTGACGTATCCTTAACATATACCTTCATCTTGTTCTGAAAAGATTTCACATTCTTTTTGTAAGCATCTTTTAAAATTAACACCATATACATTCTGTCATTATTCTAATTTTACTTTGATATAAGAAAAGATTATTTTCATTACATTATTATTATTAATCACATGAAATAAAACTATCAAGAGAATAAGAAAATTCATTGTAATCTAATCAACAGCCAAAAGCAGTAACTGTAGATCAGAAAGACAATAATTTCACAGTATCATGCATCCTACTTAGAGATGCTTCATCAGTGGGCATCCCTTTTAATTCATGACTGTGAATATGTGCCACTTAGTCTTTTCCATTTCAGGCTTCTTCCAAGACTAGATAAAAGAAGTCATGTTTTCATAGACCTGATTCTGGATGAATAAAAAAATCAAGACATCTCAGAGTATCACTGTGGGGCAGATAGCCCAATATGAGCCAGTATGGCCCAAAAAACTCTCTTCTAACAATATATATAATATTTCCCAAATCTTATTTAACCACAGAATGACTGCATTGAAATGTCTATAAGGCAACATACCAGACTTTTTTAGTGGGGTGTCATTCTGATATAAAAGCAGACATACAAATGTAGTATACAGCTCAGGACTCTGAAGTAAGCACAGAAAAAATACAGTATGTATATATTTGTCACAAGCAGTATTTTGGAATGTTTGCATGTCCTCTCTGGTTTCCACAGCAGGTGAAATTAATTTCCCCTTGAATTTAACTTGGAAGCTTGCACCAGATTTCGTATGAATATGAATATGAAATCATGATTTACCAAAGTATTTGTATACCCCTTCCTACCTCCTCAAAGTATAAAGTGACTATACTAAAAGAAGTGTAGCAGTAGTAAGCAAAACATGATGGTGCAAAAGAAGGGGATATTGGACTTTTGGTGGCCCCTAGATGAAGGGAGAAAAGAGGAAATTTTTTTCAGCTGCAGACAAAGGAGAAGTAAGGATTTCAAGTTGGAAACCCATGAAGGTTTTTGGTAAGTTGGGAAAGTATTTGGCCCAAATCCAGGAACCTGGACAGAATAATGTGCTGAGTAGGTAGGAACGGTTTGAGTTCTGCTGTATCTTTGATTCCCCTGAGGCAACCAAACAATTATATATTAGCTCTTACTGAATGTCACTCTCTCATGATACACCCTGACATTCCCCCTTTCTCTGGCATTCTGATCTCTAGCAATTGTAATATGGTTCTGAAACCTGGTTGGTAATATGGGATATGTTTATTTGTTTGGGTTATAATGACATCTGGACCTGTAAGATTACCAACTCCAATGCGTAAGGTGGCCTAACTACTGAAAATTGGCCTATCCTTAAGGTTTGTACAAGGTTTGTACAGTCACACTGCAATATTGACAGGCAATAGAGAATCTTAAATTGAATTTACTATGCCATTTTAAGAGCCCAGTTTATAAATCCAGTAAGTATCAAAAATGGTTTTATAAAATTGTCTAATATTCGATATGTTGTTATTAAATAAGCAAGGAATATATGAAGTGCTGCACTGCACCAAAGAAGAATGCTGTATTAAGAGCTATGAGTGAAAGTGAAGGAAATCAGTGGCCTGGATCACTGGACTACCCTAATAGACTGAACAGACTGATTTCATGGACTCTCTCCCTGTACCCTAGTTTACATTTTGCCTGCAATTTTGAGACTCACGGGATGTGAAAAAGCTACAGTTATTCTTATAAAGAAAAAAACCCCAAAACATATTGTGGTATAAATCACGTAGAGAGTTTCCTTTTCTTCCTTTCAGTTTTAGATTTCCACTTGGAAAAGATAAGGACAGAAATTACTCAGTCTCTACCATTCACTGACCAACAACTGGTCAGTGATTTGTTCAATTCAAATGATTCAACAACTTATGTCTTAATCATATATGTGAGGTATTACACTGCTTTAAAGTCGTTATGATTTGCCATACTTATATACAATATAGCCCATTAACAAAGATTTAAAGTATTCTTGCTATTGTTCTCTGCGATTGTCTTGATCCCATAATGCAAGAGCTCTTTCTGTAGTGTGATAGTTAATTTTCTCTACCTTTCTGATGTATTATGATGTTTAAAAGGCTGTTGTTTCCTCCCAAACCCTGTCGTGATTATATTCAGCAGAGGAAAGTGCAACCTGTCCTTTTCTCCAAAAAGTTCCACTTGATCTGTCCACTATCTTTTCAAAGAAACACAATAGCTTTTTACTGAAAAAACAGAAAAAAGAAAAACTCTTGGCATCCACTGGATCCTGTGGTAATGAGTTTCACATTTAAAGAAAAATCCTTTCTCTTTTCTCTGAACCCATAGACTAACTTTACTAGGTGTCTCCAAATCCATCAAGAGTGAAGTAGTTGTTTCCTAATGATTTTCATTCAGCTTGTTAAGATTTTTGAATCTCTTTCATATCTTTTCTAACTCATATTATTTCTATCCTAAACAGAAACTGTTTTGTGTCTGCAATATCCATGTTGTTCTTGTCTGTGCTTTAAGAGACATTAGGGGACAGGACATGAAAAGCAAAGAAATCTAAGGGCCGTTCATATTAAGGTTTGAAGGCACTGATTAAAAACAGATGAAGGATGAATAATTATAGTGGCTGATGATTAGATAGACAGATGAGAAGAAAATTTACTTAAGGGACAACTGTTAAGGAGCATTTATGTTGTGGAAAACCCAAGCATTAAATGTTCTATCCTTAATGCTATGAAAATTCAAACTCAGAAAAATTTGGAAAATTTATAACATTTCTAAAATGATAATACAATTACTTAAGAAAATTCCCTGGTTTTAAGACATCGTTCCTAATTTTATTTAGATAGCTTAGTTTCTTACCTGCTGTTCGGCATAATTCTGTTCTTCTTTCTGCCATCTGCTTTTTAGAAACTGAAAAAAAAAAAAAAGAAATACCTAAACACAAAATCATAAAAACCCCTACACTGTAACCAGAAATGTCCCAGAATTTGCACTTAGTACTGTAATAGTTTATATCAACATATGCTTAATATTAAAAAAGTTGACCCCAGGGTTTTTTTCCCACCAGGGTATATCTAAGATGAATTATATAGTTAAATGTTTCCTTATATCCATGAACAGTATTCAGTTTTTTGAACCAGAGCACAGCCAGGTGCTATAAACTACAATCATGACCTTGATGATGTGGAGTTTGTTATTCTACAGGGCTCAGGGCCAAAATTTTTCAGTCAATTGTTCTGCACCAACAAGATTTTCAATAGAGCTCAGCATATTGTCACTCCCACTGCAATGCTTGTGGCCAAACTTACAAAAAAGCCAACAGCTACTGAAATGAGGCCTTTCAAAAATCTGGCAAATATTAACACCCTGAAAAGCTGAAAATTACAGCTGATGACTTTGCAGTTGTTTTTAGTTTTTTTGTTTGCAATGAAATGAAAAATATTTTCTCCTATATTCTCCTTTTGTTTAGCGAAATAGGCACTTTTCTTGTTGTCCCTCTGCTTCTAAAACGATAAGTAAAAATAAAAATGATAAGTAGGAACATACATATGTATATAAATTAAAGCAGATTATCAAGTCTTGAACTGCTTAGCTTATAAATTTAATTTAATAAAGTTTAAATGTTCACATGTATTGTGTGTAGAGCTGTTCATATACAATGCAAATGCTTCCAAAAACTCCTTTATGAAGAGTGGTCAGCATTACTTGCTGAGATTTCATTTTTTTTTGATCATAAAATCCTGGGAGAAACAGACAATGACAGACACTGATACTTCTCTATCCATATTGAAGAAAAAAAAGAAGTGTCAGTGCTTGGGATTATAGACCAAACACACGATACCTTTAGGAGATACTTTCACAGTCATAATTTCTCTATATCCTGTTTGTAGATATGGGCTAATAATACCTCCATATCTAAGAGTATAATACTGGGGAAGAATATATTAAAGATGTCATGATGCTCAGATGAAAGTTAAATCACTGTCAGAGTTCTTCCAGTTCAGGTGGTCACATACTAGTTTATTTTTTATATTGTAGCCATGTATGTGTTTGATTATTTATGCCTATATACAAAACAAATTAAATGTATCCACACTCAATACCAAGTATTAATGCTAACTGACACAAAAAGACCTACATCTCTGCCAGTAAATTATCTTGGGTTTCAATTTCAGATAGCTGAAGGAAAACAGACTATCTGGGACTGATCTATCTTTTACTACTGTCTAAATACAAGCTGTTAAGTGCAAAAACAACTCAAAAAGTCCAGAGACATGTCAGAAAATTATATAGTCCTTATAAATTAAAATTATCTAGTAATAACAGAATTGTTTAAATGTTAAAGGCTTCACTTACAGCTGAAGTGCTCTTGCATTATGTGTGGTCTTTAAAAGAAAGGAACAAGTGAGATGGCCTGATCAAAGAATACTTTGTCTGAAGAAAGGAAGATTTACAGAAAGCATGAAGATATAATATAATATTAAAAAAAAACCCAGAACTTTTCACAACAAAAATTGTACAAGTGTCATTTGGAATACTAAAGATTTTTTCCTCTTTCAAATACATTTTTCTCCAAATAGGGAATGGTAATGATTTAGTCTGATCAGCATATCACCTGCCAGTAATTACTTCTCACTGTGTTTTGGTCACTTGTTTGTTGATACCATTTTTAAAATGGTAATTTTTGTAGACCTTCTTTTACATTAAAATAAATTTAATCTCATTTTCCTATTTATCCCTTTTCACCACAGAACAACCACAGCTGCAAGCATTGCCATGCCTTCTAATCGTCATAGTTAGCTACTTAAGGAGTTGCACAGAAAACATTTTTCTGCAAGATGATTCCTTCCTCTGTTTCTCATACCTTCATGCCTACCATTCACTAAAGAAATTAGTCTGCTGCAGCTCACTGAACTTCAAATGATCGGGAAATTGCTTAAACCTTCAGATGTTTTAAACATCAAATATTCCCTTTTCTTCATTAGAAAAAAAAAAAACAAACCACATTTTGAAGCTTACCACAAAAACTTAGAGAAATCCGTCATCTTATGGGTGTTTGTGTGCCCCTGAAAAGTGGGGGATCAGCTTTCACATCCCCTTTTCAGTATTTTTAAACAAAAATGGAAACAAAGCATTCCAGCAGCAGCCTTGAGAGAAAAACTTATTTCAGGAGAGCCTGAAGTAAGACAATGCAAAAGTGAAACTCTGGCTCTGCAGTTTACCTTTCCTTCTAGTCCCTGGTCCTTGCCCACTATTAATGACAGATTGATGATTTCTTTTTCCCATTCTCAAGTAGTTCTCACCATTCTAAATTATTCAATGTAGCTATTATCTCTCTGATTTTTTTAAATTAATTCTTTTTTTTTTTTTTTTTTACTTTTCCAGTGTAAATGCAGTACTCTGATACATACCAGTCAATGAGAGCACTACTTTTCTCTCCTTTTAGTAAATCTGTCTAACTATACACCAAAACAGATTTTATGTCAAGGAGAACACTGGAAGTCAAAGAAAATACTTTTGAAGATTTATATCTTATATGAATGGGTATTTTTCTAACAAACACCTGCTGCTCTGACTCAAAACTTTGCAACAGAGATATACTCCCAAAATTTAATTTTTTTTTTCTGTGTGGGTAAGAGAACTTAGAAAGCATCAGCTATTTGAGCTAGACTTTTGTCATCCCTGTTGCTTATAAATTGAAAACCAAACACGAATACATTTTGATTTTGATAAACAAATTATTTATCTGTGTTGACAGCCATTGCTATATTCCATTTATAAGCCAATGGAATTTACCGTACATGGGCAGAAATGTTAAATATAAATAGGAAAAAAAGTCAGAGTGTTCATAGCAGAAAGTTTGATTTGACTGCTAAATACAGAGATTATCAAACATCACCATGAAGGAACGGTTCCTATTTTAAAGTCTCAGGATGTTATTCCTTACATTAATAGATTTATTCATTGCCATTTTGGGGCATCTTGGAAGTGATTCCACCAACATGATTTTCATGCAGTTTTGATCAAAAAAAAAAGTATATCAAGCCATGAAATTGCTGCTGACAAAGAAACTTCCATCATCTTGTAACTTGTTATAATACAAGCTCAATATCTGATGAAGAAAAGAAAACTGAAGGAACAGCTGCATTTGGATGATCCAGGTTTCTTTTCCCATTTCTGCTTGTACAGTAAAATATTACAGAATTAAAAATTTGAAATAATTTCTTTCTATCTTTATTAACTCTAGTCATTCAAGAAAAATGAGAAGGTACCAGTGTGCAAAGTCAAATTTAAATCAAAAACCTAAGATACTTGGCAAGGTATCTCTCTGGGAAAAGAAGATATTCTGATATGCTAATATTGTAATGAACTATTCACAAGACCTCTGCCACTCAGGACACAATTTTAAACACTTGATGAGTAAATAATTTTGAACAATTTTCCTTTTATTTATTTTTCTTACTAAATTGAGAGTGTGAAAGCAGAATTCATTATTATGTTTCTCTTTGGCAAGCAAAGATAAAATCTGCATTATCCCAAGTGGACTCCCTATTACTTTAAATTGTTTACTGAGGTACAAATTGAACTTGTGTTGCAGAAACATTAAGTAGAAGAAATGTATAGCTCTTTTCTGAACATTGTTTACTACTTCATAGATTACCCAGTTATATTGAAAGAAACTGTATTATTAGGTACTCGAAGTATCATTATTAAAATTGTTAGTGTACTCTCCTATAGCAGTATTGCTTATACTTCACTGCATTTTTCTTCTATTGGTTACAATAAGTTTACAAATAAAGTATTTTTCCCTGGTTTGAGTCTCGATTTGGTATGACAATTCCTAACGCAAAAGTCTGCTGAGCTTGTGTATACTGACTGACCTATGAGTGTGCAAGTGAAAGAAAGGGCTATTTTCAAGTCACGTCATCCTAACAGGGAACTCCAGACAGCAAACTGGCAGTCTGTCTACTAAGAATAATGACATTGCACATGCAACATATAACTATCCTATGCCATGGTCAGAGGAGGCATAAGAAATGTCAGAAGAATCAGATCTGACTAGAGTAGGCAGTTATTCCAGCATGTTTCAGAAATGACGGAAGTGACACTTGAAACAAAATCTACGTAGGGCATTTTCCTTAATTAAAAACAAACCTGAGCTCAACCCAATTCTAGCTTAGGAACTTCTACTCATCTGAGATATGAGCATAGTCAGATGATCCTGGTGAACTGACTCAAAACATAGCCTGGCATCTGTGGGGGAGCCCAGCTGGCCCTGGGCTCTCTGTAAGCTGAGATACTGAAGACGGAACTTTACACCTGGCAGA
>JAYRBT010000082.1:96913249-96931739 GCA_036023395.1 Myiotriccus ornatus
AGGAACTTCTACTCATCTGAGATATGAGCATAGTCAGATGATCCTGGTGAACTGACTCAAAACATAGCCTGGCATCTCTTTTTTATTCCGGTCCTTGCTCTTATGTATCATCTCTCATTGTACTGAATTCCAGTTCAGCGCTACTCAGAACCAGAGCTTTAGCACCAGCTCCTTTGTAGGAACTGTTGCCTTACCCAAATCTGAACACAGCCTCATATTTGGTGCTGATGCCAGACCTGTAATTAGGGAGATATAATCTTTTGGCCCCTAAAATTGGTTTATATCACAACATTTCTCGTAGTTCATCTTTACAATTTAACTGACTAATATAATCTTTAGTATCATCAAGACGTACTAATAAATCATATGTGCAGTTCTTATTTTGTTAAGGTAAGATGTGATTATTAGCATATTTCTGAACTACTAGGGTTCCAGTTGTCCCAGTCCAGAAGGGGAAATATGAAAGCCTAAATCCCCCAGGTATTTTAACTTTTAGATCCTCCAGAAACAGGACACAAGTTTTGAAAATATGATTTACCTTATAAAATATTAAATAAGGAAAAAACTAAGTGTGAGATATAGGAAAATATTCAAATATATAAAAAGTATATAGGAAAAATTAGTTTAAGTAAGCTTACTAGGTACTGAAAACCTAAATGCTTTATATTAGTAGAAGGTGGATTTATATCATCAACTTCAAAATAGGTTAAATCAAAAACACATAGTAAAATCTAACCAGAAAAATGGCATAATATGGAAGCCAATGTTAGCAGAAGGCTGAGGAAGTAATTTATTTTAGCAAGAAAATAAATTAATAAAAAGAATATATATACACGTGCAAAAATTCTACAGTGCATAACTGAGAGGTATTAAAGGGGAAAAGTACAAGAAGCCAAAAAAAAATTGATATAATGAAATAGTGAGATAGTTATAAGACTTTTTAGCCAAAATTTCTGACAAACTGCACAAATCTGTATAATAAGCCACACACAGAATATCAGCCACAGACCTGATGTGGTTACTGACATCCCATCTAGAAGCAATAGACCAATGTGGGTACTGAGGAAACGGGACAGGAAGAGACCAGTGAAGCATTCCTGCTGAAGGATGGCAGTTACAGGGGTGCTTGTATGATCCAGCCTACACAAATAGCCCAGATAACAACACTGGTAAAGATGGGAATGTGAGCATAAATAATGTGGGATGGATAAAACAGTCTGGGAGAGTATTTGTCAAAAAACTGACATTTTTAAGAGGAAAGTGACCAACAGCCAGATTTAAGAGTAAGTAGAAAATTTTCAAACAAAGAGGTCACCTTGGAAAGAAGTGTAAAAGAAGCATGATGATTTCCAACAGGAAGGGATAGACCTTGGGGAAGGAAGGAAGAGCTGCAGCACACCAGGTTGGGCACTACCAGCAGCCACCCCATCAGTGTGACCACCTCTGCCTGCCTGGGGCAGACCTCTCACGTGGGACAGGGGCTGTTGGGGCAGCCTTCATCCCACTCATGGGCATCTGGCATGGGAAGACTTGCTTCAGGGGGTATGGATGTGATCTCGCAGGGGTCACCTGGACCACGATGGATACAGCCACAGCACTACATTTTCTGCAGGAGGGTCTGCAGGCAGGGGTCTAAGCACTCCCCAGTGAGATGTTGCACATCTGTAACTCCCACGGTCTGAGTCTGTGGATGGGGAGTGTACAGAACTGTGTAGCTTTAGACCTTTAGTGGGTTAGTTTAAAAGGACTGCTCAGAAATTTGTAGGCATTTATTAACATTTCAAAATGTCTGGTCTTGTGGTTTATCTGTTGTGCCAGTGATACTGATCCTAGATGCATCATTCACCATTTTCAAGTTAATTGCATGTCATTAGGAAACAAATAAACCGTTTCAGACACAATTTGGTTAAAACTATATGAACTGAGCAGTGCTGCTTTGTGACAGCAGCTGTCTTCATTACCACGAGGAATTCTGAGATTATTCAGAAAAGATTGCCTCTCTAAAACACTGGAGTGTTTCTGCTGGAGTGTAAGAAATCCTCAAGGACAGAAATGAGATTTGCAGCAAAATGACCTGTGGATATCTTGGATAGGTCTGTAGACACACTAAACAGCACAGTACTCACAAACAGTCTTGCAGAAGAACCTTATCAAAAAGTATTTTACTCCTTAGGAGGGTGTTTATGAAAAGCTTTGTTAAAGAAACATCCCTGACAAACATTCTGTGTCAGCCTCCTTTTTGTTTCTACAAAACTGCTACTATTTAAGTTGCATTAGTGACAAATATAAATTTGACATTCTTTAAATTGATTCCTTCTTGATTGCAAGATTATCTATAATTAACAGTGTTATCTCTGCAGTTACTGAGTCCAAACTGCACCATCTAATGACCTATCTGGTTCAATATCAAATGTTTTTAGACTATGGATTGGGTTATAGTTTTGTGTGGTTTCACTTTTAAATGGTAGCAGGAGAAAAAAAAAAAAAAAGCCCTTATATTCATTACAAACAAGGACCTTGGAGCTGTATCTTTTTCTCCCAGAAGGCATTTTGCAGTATATCGCAACAAATAGCAAAAGATTCCTTCTATAATATGCATGAATTATATATGGATTTGTATTTCATATTTTCTAAATCCAACTAGGCTTTAAAATTGCTTTACAGAAGTAATTTTCTTCTGGTTGTACCCAAAACCCCTCCTGATAACTTTCTTTGAGTGCTGAGGGCAGAGTAGGACACAGCTATGTTAAGTTAGTTATATTCAGAGTTACTGTTCCATGAAAGTAGAAATGTTCCACATAAAAAAAAAACCTGGCATTTGTAAAATAAAGGATTAGTCTATCGTTAACTCTGAATCTGTCAGTTTGTTTTTCTCTGTAATCCACAGGGTCATGAATTTTACTTTTTTTTTTGGTACATTTTGTGCCATGGCAAGGAACTTAACAATAATAACTTCTTTAATAGACACAGAATAAAAAAGTTTACTTATGAGCCTTATAATAATCAATGTCTCTCTCAGCCCATTATTTCTTTAAACATCTAGTGAGAAAAGCATGATTTTAAATAATTTAAACTGAAAAAATGTCATCTGTAAATCACTACAACTGGAAAAAGAATCCTTGCAGCAAACATTAGAAAAGTAAAATGGTGGGTAATAGCTACATTAGTTTCTAAGATAATAAAACTAACATAGTTTTATCACACAATATGACACATGACTAGTACCTTTGGACGACCTGTGGAAATAATGGATTTTTCAGTGGCCAAGAATAAAAATTATTAAATGCTGTTTTAAATCAGATAGACGTTTTCACCTACAAAAAGAGAAAAAATAGAAAAACAAAAAAATCAAAAAGTTAAGCTGAAAGTCAGTTGAAAAGAAACACTTTAAAGTGAGACCCTAATAACTGCTTTTTGTTTTGTTCCTTCTCAGATTTTAATATATTCCAACCTTTGTTCATTTTGAACTGCATTGTTTTAGTACACCCTGACTGCTGAAAATTCAACTCTGATTCTTTATGTTTGCATACTATGTTATAAAAAATATAAAAAATAGTGAAATGCCAAGAGCAGAGTCAATCAATTAGAGTTTATCAATCAATTCAGAAGGCTGACCACTTTTTATCTACCAAAGTTGTAAAAGTTCATGCTGAAACAAAGTCCTAGGAAAAAAACCGACACTTTTAGTCATCTTTTACCTAACTTGACTCAGATGATATTTTGTTAGGAAAAAGCCCCCTTTAACTAGAGAGTATAAAAGCAGTTACAATGCCAGAACCAAAAATCCACCCAAGCAAGCATCCTGTCTTTAGCAATTGCTACAAAGAGATGCAGAAACAAGATATAATGTATACAAGAAATGGAAGAGATAGATTACATTATTCTTGAGAACTTGCCTATCTTCCAGAGATCTCTAGCTTTGAAAATTCTTAAGCCTGTCACAATTGCTATGCAACCTTCAGTAGGTTCTATGTCATGAATTCATTTCATCTTCCTTTGACAGCACATGACATTTTAGCAGCCATGCTGTCTGTGGGCAGAGGATTTAAAAAAGTGTCTACAGTTTATTTCTTGGACAAATTGTGGCTACTAATACTGCCAATGAAGTTAGTAATTGCTAAGTAACTAATTACTAAATTCATATCAGATGTCTATATGATTTTTCAAAACCAAAAGGATTCGGAGGATGGATACAAACTGAAAGAGGGGAAATTTAAATTAGATATTAAGAAGAAATTTATCACTGTGAGGGTGATCAAACACTGGAACAGATTGCCCAGAGATGTTGTGGATGCCCCAACCCTGGCAATATTCAAAGCCACTTTGGATAAGGCCTTGAACAACCTGGTCTAGTGGGAGATGTCCTTAACCATGGCAGGGGACACTGGGACTAGATGATCTTTGAGGTCCATTCCAAGGCCTTAACATTCCATGATTCTATAATTCTACAATAATTCATGTTCATTTAGACCCACTGATTTAAAATACATCAGTTATTATGGACAATCCTGTTGACTACATTTATATGACTTTACTTTGCATTGAGTTAGTCTTCTGTTCAATTTAGCCCTACATGGTATTTGGGTGGTCAGATTTTGTTCTTAAATAACCCTACAAATTAGGAAAATGCAAATGGTGAACTAAAGCACATAAAAATCTGAGATTTGTCCAAATCCTCATAGAAAGTGCTGATTACAATAAATGAGGGGTTTGCAGAGGTTTACCTAATGTTCTTATTAATGGAATAGTTTCCCTTTAAAAGGACAACAAATGGGTTTTATTTATTCCAACCTTTTTTTTAGGGTCTTGCTTTGATGGTAAAAAAAAAAAAAAAGAAAAAAAAATTCTCTGTTTTTGCTTCAACTCCTTGGAGCTACTAGATTTTTGTTGTCCTCATAGGTTTTCTGGTTGAGATTAGGATAGGTGATGCCTTGTGAATGTTGTCTCTCTGATTGCACAGATGCATTCACTCATGTCTTCCTAATTTGTCTTCATAAAAGTATGTTCTCCCAGACAGCTAGTTCCTTTTCCTATTTTCTATCATTTTTCCCTTCCAAAGCATTTTAAAGAAGAAAGTATTAGTTCAACCTTTTACCAAAGTCCTCACAATCTTTCTTTATATTTTTCAAGTCCACCTCATTTTTTTCTTTTGCAGACAGATCTAGCATAAGCCATTTGTCTCCTTCGACACTAATATTCTCTTTAAAATAAAAAAAACACCACATTGCTGCAGTTTGGGGGGGGAAAAAAAATTACTTCTATGAATTAATAGGCTCCAAGTAATGAATTCACCACTAAATATGAAGTCACTTAACTAGGATTTCCGTGGTTGTGGCTTTTCTTTAACACAACACTATTCTGTAAATATCAGAGCTAAGTAAAAGGTACTGGTAGTTGATCTCTCTATCCCTTACATGAATGATTTGATGTCTGAGCTCCGCTATAGAAGATATTTCTCAAGAATGGAGTCCACTGAGACTCTTTTGATATGTAAGCTTTCCTTACTCCGCTATTCCTTTGCACAGTACATGCAAAGAAATGATTTATCATGATGTCCTGACCAGCTACACTTGACATAGAGAACTACAGGACATGACAGACTGCAGAGAGAGGCCTATTAACACATTAATGTACACATCCTTCACTGTAGTTTAGCATCACAGGTACACTTCCTAGGTGTAGCTGTCAGCCTGGGAGAAGCCATAGTACTATTTTGAAAGAGATATTTAAAATGTTCCAGATGGATAGTACCATCCTAAAAGAGGGTTCAAAGAATGTAACATAATTGGAAAAAAAGTAGTTTCATGGAATGGACAGACTACCTGATTTGAAGAGCTAGAAAAATAAAAATTAATAAATACTTTATCCTGTTGCAAAAGAAGATCTCAAGAAAATATCTCAAAACCTAAAATAAAGAAAAAAATTACAGATGTTCAATTTTATTTTCTAAGCAGTTTCAAAAAGAGCACAGTGGTTTAGTAAATAATCTTAAAATTAAGGGGCATGAAAGTAAACTCAGTTAAAGGGTTCATGGCACTGGACCTGACAGAGTTCAAGAAGTGTTTGGACAATGCTCTCAGGCACACAGTTTGTTTCCTTCATTTGTCCTGTGCAGGGCCAGGATCTGAAACCGATGATCCTTGTGGGTTCCTTCCAACTCAGCATATTCTATGATTCTATGACTTTCAAAGTGAATTATAGAAACAGTTGTACATAGGAATGAAAATTTCTGAGTTTACACAGAGGTTTTCAAGACTCATTATGGAGCTCAATTTTTTGGTAAGGTTTGAGAAACCTGAAGGTATTAAGCCTACTGAACTTTAGTATAGCATAGCTATTCATGATTATATATTTAGTATCAACCTTGATTAAAGTCAGTCTCTTAGTACATGCAGTTGCAAAGATGATTTCTTGCCCTTCCACCCTCTGGGATCCAATCATATTCCAAAGTGAGGTTATGATTTTCTTCTTTAGTTTAAACATAAGGGAGACAACTTAAGAGATTTTGTTCACCCACAGTTTTTCAAAGATGTGTAAGGGGTTAACTTGTGAGTTTTCCTCATGAAAAGAATACTTCACTGTGATTTATACAAAGTCAGCTTGATTCTGTTTCAGAATAATTAAATAAAGGTAATAGCTTTAAAATAGATTTTATCATAATGGTTTGCTATTTTTTGAAAAAATGCTATTTATCACTATTCATATTGGGTACTTTAGAAGTCAATATTAAGAAGCTGGAGGTAACCTTCCTACAAATCATCATGCATAGCCCTCTTTGCAAATTGGCAGCATTTTCTCTACTGTAAAGCCTGTTATTCTTGTATTGATTTAATAAAGTAGCATGCTTTATTTATACAACACATTACTTGAATGTGTACTCATTTGTAATGGTAATCTGAGGCTAATAGAACCTGTATGTTGGTGTTGGTTAAACTCAGCCAGTTGCTATCACTCTTTCGAGGCAATAATTTATTCAGACAAGGAATACTCATTGCTCCCAGATGAGGAGCTAAAGTGCCTCTTCAGACACTGAACCAGGGAATTTTTGAATTCACCCATCATAATTCAGAGGGCAGAAAGAGCAAATTAGTTTGAAAGGCTGGTGTTAAAATATTTATTGGGAGCATAACTTAGGCTGAAAAAACATTATGGGATGAAATTCATAAAAATTAGGGGTTGGAGTTTAACTGGAACCAGATAACATCAGGGAGTGAGAGGAGGTCTTACTACAGAGGAGACAATCAGATGTGTGGCATATGCTTGTCAGGATCAGAAAGGCAAGGCAAAGGTTGAGATGTCACTAGTAGAAAATAAAAGATAAAAAGAATTTGCTCTGCAAGTGCATTCAGTGTAACAAGAGACTGAGGAAAGGATTTATCTGTTGCTCAATACAGAAAAGAACGACAAAGGAATGCTATCAGGAAATATAGTCCTTACTGTCTTTTCTGTTTCAGTTCTCAGGAACTGAAGACTGAACTGAGAGCAAGTGACTGCTAGAAAGCTTGTATCTTCAAATGGTAAGGAAGCAGAAAAATACTTCCTTATGATCTTTTTTTAAGGACAGAATCACAACCTTATGAATAGCAGATTCAACATTCGACCTATCTTTACTTTCTTAAATATTTCAGTGGAAATGTACAACACTGATAATCAAACATGAAACAGAGGATAGATAGGAGTCTGGTTGGGAAAGGTGATTCCAAAGAGTAATTATCAATAACTTGTTATTAGAATGGAAGGATTTATTGATTGCTGCTCCACGTGACATAGAGGATGAAAGAGAATGCATGCTATTGAATCTGCTAATAAAAAAGAAAATCTGGGAGGGACTACAGGAGCACTAGAGGACAGGATGCAAGTTTTCAGTGAGCCCAAATTTGTGAAAGATTTTTTTAAAAAAATTGATAAGGGCAATAAAAAGTGCTGTGACTATGCAGGAACAACTAACTACAGAAATACAGGAAAAGGATGGGCAGCAGAGTAGAATAAGAATAAGGTTTTATAATGGATCACTAATCGAATGACAAACAATAAATTCACATACTTACTAGAGAAGTGCTATATTGGGATGTATTAATACCAATATACACAACTATTCAGTCTAGGCCACTGTACTTCAGAAAATGTGTATTTAGTGTGAGAAAGCCTAGAAGAGAGAAATGAAGTTAATCACAAGGTTTAAAAATGTGACTGACCTGAGAGAAGAAGCTGAAATAATTAGGTCTGGTTTGTCTTTCATTTAGACTTAGAATTACCTGGCAAGTCTTTGAAGAATGTCTGTTCTGACCAAATGATGACAAATGGGCTTACACTGCAAGGTATAACCTGGTTGGTTTTTAAATATTTTTATGGCAGGGAATCTAAATAACTTTTTTTGTTTGTTTGTTTGTTTATTTTGTTAATCTGTTTTGTTGATTACTTATTCATCAAGGCTTTGTTACAGTTGAATTTTTTTTGTTTTATTCTAGAAAACAAATTATCTTATTTTTAAAATCCTTTCCAGGTTATATTTCTGCTTTAGTGAAGTTGTAGAAATGTAGCCTGTTATTGAGAAGCTGGAATCAGCAACAAAGAAGAGGGACTGGGAAGGTAATACTGCTTGTACTGGGCCAAGATCTTACCTGGTAGGCTGCCACATGAGATGATGGGTGAAAAAAATAGGGTAAAAATGTTGTAAGAGTTACGGTGTTAGTAAAAGTGGTATAAATACTCTGTAACAATGAAACAAGATGGAGGGTGACAAGGAAAACTGTCAATGTAGTAGATTTGCTGCTCACAGCTCACCGACTGCTGACATACAAGTTATGTCATAGAAATATCAACCATAATTAGAGGATGTGAGACTAAAATACTGATTTTACTGCTCACACAAATGACTGGTGAATGAAATGAAATGAAATGATAAGTACACCTGCTTCATACTGTCATGCACAACCAGCAAGTATGCAGAAGCACAGAGCAATATATATGTTGTATTGCTGCTTCTTTGTCCAAATGTCAGATGATCCTGAAAATTTTTAGTGTATCACAGCACAAACTGAGATCAAATTGGATATTCAAAATTGTTGGTTTCGATTTGCATCAGATAAAATAACATAAAGAAACTCTAACATTATTTTCGGACTCTGCTTATTAGACTCCAATTTTTTTAGATATAAACCACTAGATAACTTAGGATAGGCCTGTATTTTATCGAAAAATTGCAACAATACTTCTATTAGGTTTCAACAAGAGCAGAACTCATAACATCTTCAGAACAATATTTTAGCCTTGCCTACAAATAGTTGAATTTCATTCATTACAGCTAGAAGAAAATGCTCTTGGAAGAAAATGTCATTTTGTAAAAAAGATGTTAAGTGAACATTTTTACGCTAGTCAGAAAAATGATTGTACAACTGTATATGCAAGACCAGAAAATTACACTTCATTCAGACATCATTCAGTGCATGGTTTCACTTCCCTCTCCCCTTCTTAATGCTGAGGGCTGGACAACTACATATGATGCAAGTGCCTGGAGGATAATTCCAGGAGTGAACCTCAAATCACAGCAAATTCTAATTCTGAAGCACATTACGTTATTGCTCTCAGGAATGTTTACATTGTCAGATACATGCATTTAAGTGAAAAAAGTAGTCTTGTTCTCTTCAATCTTGTCTATTGATCTCAATGGACTTTATTCTTAATAAATATTTATCAGTTTTTAGAGTAGCACTGAACACAAAAAAAAAGTAAATGGAAATGAAAAAAATTGGTTCCACTTAGAGTCATTCAATTTCCTGAGATGTTATTCCACCTTTGGAAATTTCATCTTCAAATCATAAAGGAGTGTCCATAGTACAGGACACAGAACTGGAAAGTTAGTTTTACATGTTTTCCGTAGCCTCTGGAAAGTAGTTGTAAACCATTCAAGAGATATTGAGAGGGAAAAAAAAAAAAAAAGAAAAGGCATAATATGGAGCAACTAATAATAAGAATAATATTCTTTATAAAATCAAACAAACAAACAAGCAATACACCAGTTAAGAAAGCATTACACCACAGCTCTTATTCCTCTGAAAAATAGGAGGTCACTTATGTTTTTAGTATGGAAAATTAAAAAGGCACACTTTTTCAAAGCCTAATTTCCTTTTAATAACCCTTTTCTTTCATGCACGTCTAATAAATTTAACAAGTGAAAAGAGAAGGAAAGAGTCACAAATGTCTTGTATGGAAATTTACTTTTATGTGGGGGTTTAGCATCTGCTCCTGGACCTGATTAAAGTGGCTGTGACATTTTTGTCTTTGACTTGGATGATACTTCACTCCCTGCCAAAATCCCTTTTTGGAAATGAAGTTCCCATTGCAACTGAGTTTTCTTTTACATTCATCAGTAAAGATAATTGCAGCTTCTGTTACTAAATCAGTTACCAATAAGATCAAGTTGTCCTTATTTAGCTCCTTGGAGATGAGAAAATACTATTTGCTGTTAACTCTATCTTGAACACTTATACCTTATCCTCTACCATGGACAAACTGAAGCAGTTCATACTATGGAATATTTTGTTAGTCATACAAGCCATTAAGTGAAAATAAGGCTTTTCAGCTCTATGAATCTGTTAGAGCGAGCATGATACCATGATTCATGGATGACATTTCCTGATTTTATGAGTGGAAAACATGCAGTATCCCAGTTTATCTGCCTATGTGAGCAGCTTCTTTCTTCTATGAGTTTCTCAGTTAGACTTCGCTCATCACCTATATTAAGTTAGGAAGTATTATACACTAAGTAAATAAACTCTTGTAAAATCTTAGATCTAAGTCAATGTCTTACTGGTAAAATCTCTGGTATTTTTTACAACAATTTGAATACATTAATTTATCAAGATATTTTAATTTTAGTCTGCTCTTACTTAGCATGTCTTGTTGAACATTTCTCAAAATATTAAATGTTAAAACCAGAGGGATAGGATTTTCTAGTACAAGTTTCAGGAAAACCCTGTGAAAATTATTCATACAGAGAACATCAGAAGAAATTTAGTATTCAGGGAAATAGCATGTACAACTATGGAATCATTAGCAATTATGGAATTGTTAGCAGCAAATTGCAAAAAGTATCTCTAAATACACAATATTTTGTTTTGTTTATTTTGGAATCAGAGAAATTTGAATTCTCATCTATTTCTTTATTTCCTAGCATAGCCATCAAGGTGGGTGAGTTTTGGTTTTGTTAGAAAGAGGATTTGAACATTGTTTTATGTATATACATAAGAAGAAAGGAAATTCCCCATCTTCAGTTCGTGAAACAAGAATGTTAAACTATGCAGAATGCAAGACAATTTCCTCTCTAAGTAGACATGGCATGAACATACTCTGCAAACCCTTCCTACAGATTAGTATCATTTTTCAATCAAAACATTTAAATATAGAGCCAGTCACGTTTTGTTCCAGATATCTTTGTTTCAGTTAGAATTCACTGAAGCCTAAAAGAACTCTAAGACCATATGACTGGACGTATTTCCTTATTTCTAAAACAGAAAAAAGAAAACCTCCTGTTGACTTGCAACATGTTCTGCCTCAGACCTTTGATTCCAGAGCCTCTGTCCCCTCCTCCTCATTTTCTCAGTGCCATGTGGCTCTTCATACAAGCAAGTTCCCAGTCTAACCCTTGAGTAGAACTGGATCATAGTCTTTCCTTTTCTCCATCCATATTTTCATGCAAACACATAAAAAAATGGGTAATGGACACCTGCCTTTTGTCCTCATTTTTCAGTGAAATCTTTTAACGTCATATCACAGTGGAAGAAAATGAAATTTCAACCCTGGAAACTCCCAAATAACCACGATATCTGAAAGCAAAAAATGTGATAAAGAAGGGGGGATGGGGAAAGCTTTCTGTTCATTTTCTTCAGCAATAAAGTTCCTTCAGTAATAAAACGACTAATAACATTTTCATGTTTGTTTAAAGTGCCGTGCCTCAAAGTTTGATCACAGAGGACACTCACTGGGCAGAAGATATTACATATCACATACATAATTTCTAGGCATAAAATGAGGGATTAGAGGAGGTGTACTTCAAATAGGAAAGCGCATGATCACTACATCTGCAGAAAAAAATATGCTAGAAAGTTCTTTTGACTTCCCAGGCAAAAGAGAATATTACTTTCCACAGGTACACAAAACAGCAGATCTCTTCGGGATCCAGGGAGCACCTGGTTCACTATCATTACAGCAAAAAGCCTGCTCAAACAACTGTGAGAAAGAATATATTAAGTCATTGGCCTTTAGAGGAAACAAGAAGGAAGTTTGTTCGCTAGAACAATCTAATTGCTCGAAAAAGCTGTAGGACTCTGGGAAAACATTAAAATTCTGTTAGAAAGGATACTAGGTAGAGTGCATTCCTTCCAATTAATACTAACTAGCTGGAAGCACACTAGAAATCAGTCCAAGAAGGTGAAAAATGTAAAAAAGAGCAGTAAGGAAGAAAGGTCGAGACAAAAACCTCAAAAGAAATGAATGGGGTATTGCGCTTTAGGAAAGAATCCTGTAATATGGGAACTAGATATTAATCTGAAATTTAGTTTAAAAACCCTTTTTGAAAGTCAATGCTACTGTGACTGTGGCTTTTTCATTAAATTTCTGAGTATCCTACCAAGCTTCTGTGTTTTTTTTAGACTGTGACATTGAACAGGTCAAGTCACTATTCTTTGCTTCAGTTTTTCATTTCAGAACTGTCAGACTCCTCCCTCTTTTGAGAAATGGCGTAGCTGCTGTTGGGTGAGATGTTACGATAAACAAAAGTAGTACTTAATTGACACCCTACTTCAGAAAAACATTATCAAAGTGCTCTTCCTCCTGAAAGGCTCAGTCAGCAAACAGAAAACTATGAAGGGTTATTTAAAAAACATATAAAAACCCCTTCCTTGACTATCCCTATGTCTTCTTGTGTAGATTATTTTCATATGTGCTTTAATTTTCTCTTCTGCAGTTGCTGAAGTACACTTCTTTAGAGCTGCAGTGTAAAGGAAACATCCCAATCTGCCTATTCACGACACTCTGGCAGTCACACTCCCAGTGCCACTGTTCCTGCTGGGATCAAAGCCTGTTCACAGAGGGCAGCTCCAGTAAAGCCACGGCTGCCCCGCACACATCCTACTCACACCCAGTCAGACCAGGTTTCCTTACTGGTTCAACCCCAGGTTTCCCACAGCAGAGTCTGAGGTGTCTCATTCCACAAAGCAAGTTACTCAAGGTGCAGTAACTCATGAACAGCCCAAGCTAGGTGGTTCCAAGGAGGGACCCTGAACAAAGGAACCCCTGGGGTGTTATACCCTCACAGTTCCAAGCTGTGCCCAAATGTCGCTCTTCGACCTGAGTCTTCAGCTGCTGCTGTGTCTCCTAGTGTCCATTCACCTGGCTTCTGCCACCCTTCTTCCTGCCCTTTGTTATGCAAAATTTTGCAGCTCACTGCCTCTTGGCTCTCTGGGCTCCCACGCAGAGCTCAATCTGCATCTTGAGCTGCAGTTTGTAAACCAAACTAGCTGAAACAAATGTTTTCCTCAACAGTGTTTTCTTTAATAAGAGTTCCTCATGGTAGCCAACTCAAGGACTTGATTATTAGCATAAAGTTGAAATGTATAACATGCCAGAACAGTAGTATTTCAGAAAAAAAAAAAAAAAACCTTCTTAATAAATAACTTCATTATGACACTTGAATCCCAAGCAAAAACTGGACAGGAAATGAGTTTCTAAATACTTGCAAACCTCTACACTAAGACTATTCCTGAAATTAGGTAGTAACAAACTCAGAAGGATAGAGAAGTAGTTTTCATGATCACTGAGGTAACATGCTGACACCCAGTTCTGGACCAAAAGAGGAGGGAGAAAAAAAAAGAAAAGAAAAAAAAACCACCCCACAACTGATCAGGGTCTGTCATCAGACTTTAACCAAAATGAAACATGTAACACAGAAGGCAAACCTCTTTTAGAAGACAAAGGTATTAAGACATCCAATCAAAAATTATTCTCTGAAGGTAACTGGGTCCATGTCTCTAACATTTACAAAACAAGAATCACTGAATTCCACACGAAGATATTCTAAAATAGATTGAACACAGAAAGCAATGATTTTATAGTAAAAGCTGAATAGAAATGACAGAGCTTTTTGACAGGAAAGTGATGAGTGAAATATGCCTCACCAGTTCAAGTATGACTAAAAATATGTTTTCTCCTTCTTGATTTAGAATGAGGTGAATTACAACTGCATTCCTCATGTCTTTAGTCAATCTGCTTTTTTATAGGAATGCACCCCATTACATCTTCAGTCAGAAACAGTTTCAAATGATTTTATTTTTCAGAATAAATTCAATGTCTGTGAAAATCAGCTTCCCCTTGTATCTTTTCCATATGTTTAATCAAACTCCTTGAAAGACCTGAACTAAAGCTGATTGCCTATACCCGTATTTCAAGACAAAACTTCTAAAAATATCTTTCATAATTTCTTTGTGTTTTAATAGAAGGTAAACTGAAACAGACATAACAAAACATACCAACACAATTGTTTTTCAACATAGTAAATAATTTTGGTGATTGTATTTTTACCAGCATTCTTGTAAAAGCATACCAAAAAAAAAAAAAAAGAAAATAAAAGAAAAAAGGTGGTGAAGAAAGGATCCAAGACACCTCTACTGTAATCAGAGGGAATGATTTCCTTGTTTTGTTTCAGAGACCATTTAAAACATTGGCTTTTTCTTTCTAAGATAGCAGTCAGTAGAAGGATGTCCACATGGCTACAAACAGGTACATTTGAACACTTGTGTTTCACATATAAATTTATTATTGTGAAGGTGCCTAGTGGACCACCCGGACAAATGAAGTGTAAAGAGCCATCCTAATTTGCAATGGGTAGGGAGAGACCTTGGGGAGAGAAGGAAAGGACACAACACACCAGGTTGGGCAGGGCCTGCAACCGTCCCCCTGGCTTTACCATCTGCCCCTGCAGTAGGCAGATCCTTCTCCCATGGGATGGATACTGGGGTCAGCCAGCATCCCATTATTTGTAGGTGTTCCTTAATAATCTCTGGTCATGGTTTATCGGTAGTACACCTGGTATCAATTCTGCACACATACTTCACTGAGTCTCAATTAATAAAAGTGTCATTACCAAATCAATAAACTGCTTCAGTTCTGATTTTGTTTAAACTAAACAAATGGAGTAGTTTATCTCCCACAACAATTAGTTATTTAGTTTTGATTTGTGTTTTTGTTATTGTGTCCAGGATTTCCAATCAGAGATATCATTTGGCTAGACATTAAAAAAAAGTAGTGGAACAAACATGATTGTCATTTTTCAAGTGTTCAAGAGTTTCAGCATTTCTTAAATTACTTTGCAATTTTAAAAATGTTTCTTTGTGAGTACTAGTGGGATCAATGGATATAAAAGACCAAAAACTTTCTTTTCTTTGCTCGTTTGATGTTATTCAGATCATTAACTATGCTTTATTTTCCATTTTTCAATTGACTTAATATTTTAAACATATTAGAATTTCATAAATATTTTTCACAATAGTTTCTACAAAAAATTTAAATTCTTTATTCACTATATTGAAACTCAATAAACACCTCAGAACCTGGCTTAACTTTAATGTTACATTTAGAACTTATATTGTCACATGCATTTTCTTAAGCCTACATTATCAATGATTTTTAATTGAGCAACAACTTTAATCAAGAGACTAGCCTAGCCAAGAGTTGCACATACGTATTTATGAGTAAGCTGTATGACTGCAAGTTCATTCTACAGAAACATATTTTTGTTTAACAGAGCACTAATGGGGAAAAACCTACTTTTGCACATTTCCTTGGAGAACATAGTGTAGACTTGACAAGGTATGCTGTTACGTAACAAAATGTAATTTTCTATTTCTTTCTGTATCTCTGTGTTTGCACTAGGAAGGCCTGATCAAGATCACTCCATTTTGTCTGACATACTAAAAACACAGAGCTAGCATAATGCCTGCTTCCAGGAGTCTGTAATTTCATTTCTCAGGTCTAAGCAGTCAATGTCTTTAGGAAACAGATATTTAAAGTTATTTTTTTGAGTCATAATTCAGAAATATTTCATTATTCCACACATAATTTTTTATTATTATCAGTGGATATGTCTTGAACTCCTTTCATCCCAAATCAACACCATTAAAACTAAGAAAATTTAATTACATGCAATAATAGTCAAACACTGTATTATTTATAATTCAATTATTGCTTCAAAGGCTTGAATTACAAGCATTCATCCACTATTCTGGACATCTCTCCTATAAATTATACATCACAGAATGCAACAGCTGATCTTAAATGCACACGCTGTATCTTGCATCTTCGTAACTAGATTTTATACTTATAAAAACATAATGCTGTTGCTGCCTCACCACTTCCTATATAATTATAACACCTGTCCTCCAGGTTACAAACATTGCAGAGCAATGATATAAGAAGAAGCCCTATGTTCAGTTTCTTAGGACTTGGTTCATTCTTAGTCCTTATCTTCATATGTGTTTTCATGGACTGCAATCAAAAAACCCACATTTTTATCAGCTTCCCCTCCATATTTGATTTCATAAGGATTTGTTATACCTGCCTCAAAACAAGATCAAGAACAATAAGGTAGCAAAGCCAGAACTTCCTCTGTGATTTTGGAAGTTACATAAGGTATTTACCACATAACAGCTTCACATCCCACCACATTCCCCATCTCAGCCCCAGATTTTCACATCCACTTCACTATGCACTCAAATAGCTTTAAGCATTTGAAGTTTCATTATCTTCCTTGATACTATTTCCATAATAAAAATTATATGGATTTAATATTCTTGTCCTGTGGTTTCTCTCCCAAAATGATTTTCACAGCAGGATCCTCATTCTGAAATTACTGGGATGTGGTTGTCTACATGGTTCTTCTCAACCATTCAAATTCAGGAGAAGGGGAAAAAGATGATAATTACCTTATCTCATCCACAGTAAATGTAGAGAGTTTTTTTATGTACTCTAATCATGCCATCCTGGAAGACTCATACTTGAAAGATACGTTTCATGATCTTCTTTCACAGCTGCTGCTCAGGGGCAAGAGGAGATACAGATGTTAGAAATGAAGGAGTGAAGTTAAACCTTGAAAGAAGGGAGTTGGGGAGAGGTGTTTTAGGTTTCAACATTTTTTCTCACAATCCTATTGACAATAAATGATATTATTAATCTTTTCCAAATTGTTGTGGTTTTGCCCACCAGCCCTTGGGGCTGAACATGATTTTGTCCAGGTGGATTTCTGGACAAAAAGCCAATCAAATCTTTCAGTAACGCCTTTGCCAATTACATATTTAGGAAAACTGAAGAGAAGGCTGTTGCGCAGCTGAAATTAGTAGCAGTTGAAATTAGGTAGCCATGCAGGAGTGGCAGCGGGCCTAAGTGGGGGCCAGGCCCCCTCCTCCCCCGACTCTGGGCTGGGGGCAGGTGTGGCACTGAAGCCTCCCTTCTTTCAGGTAAGAGAGTAAAGAAAAAAAACTTTGAAAGACTGACTGCTTGGACGAAAAACCACTCCAGAAAAATTCCGGCAGAAAGATAATGAAGTATTCATGGTTGAAGCTGGCAGCTGGAGAGAGAAGAAAAGTTCGAAGGTGGGGGGAGCTGCTTCTTACCCCTCTCTCGCTCTCTCTCTCCCTTCAGTAGGGAAAAGACTGAAAAATAAATCCCTGCAACCTTTGAAGATTGTTGGGGTGAGGAGACCCTCAAGTTGCTTGTGGAAGAGCCTACATTTGAGTAAGTTGATGCATGAAGCAGCCGAAACTTTATGAGAGACCTGAAGTGAAGCAGAATCCTGTTGAAGAGTTGTAACCCTGAGAGAACCTACGCTAGAGCGAGACGGCCCAGGTGGGATGTCGGAATTCATGTGAAAGATCCATGCTGCTAGTGCTGGAAATTTATGACTCTGAGAGGAGCTAAGCTTACACTGGAGTGAAAACGGCTCAGGTAAGCTTGGGATCCAAGTGAGGGATCCATGCTAGATCCATGTCGGAGAGGTCTATCAAGGACTGTTCTCCCATGGGAAGGGACCCCCACAGGCAACAGGGGTGGACTCAAAAGCCATTATCTCTTGTAACCTTGTGGTGAAGATCCATGGTAAGCAGGTGTCCCCTTGCAAGTCCGTGGAAGACCCTACAGGGCCTGGGTAACCCCCAGCCTCCGGTCTTAGCCCAGGAGGGGGGTAGGCCCAGCCCTGGAGGCCAACACAGAGAGAATGAAAAAAGAGTTCCAGCTACGACGAATCAGAGTTGTCATCCTGAAATAACAAAGAAAAGCTTTAAAGTGCTGCAGAGTTATTGAAGAAGCCTGGAGCTCAGAGAATGGTGAAAGAAACTGCTTCTCCTCCTTGGACTAATAAAAGGGGAGAGAGGTATTTCTGTAAATACATAGTACTTTTACTTGAGTAGAATTATTGTAAATGTAGTTCTTTAGTTTTATTTTG
>JAYRBT010000082.1:96931839-96952483 GCA_036023395.1 Myiotriccus ornatus
GAGAGGTATTTCTGTAAATACATAGTACTTTTACTTGAGTAGAATTATTGTAAATGTAGTTCTTTAGTTTTATTTTGCTAGTAATAAATGGTCATATCATTTTCTGAAACAAAGTCTCTTTTGTCTGCATAAACCTTCTCTCAACTAATAGCAATTGGGGGGGGGGTAAGAACAAATTGGCCCAGAGCAAAACCACGACACAAATCAAGTCTGCTTTTTCTGTGATGGTGATTGGTGACTGTCTTTATCTACACCTGTACGTTTTCTATCTTGCCTTCCACTCTGTCCTGTTGAGGAGAGAGTGAATGAACACTTGGATGGGAATTTGACAATGAGCCATCCTTAATCCACCACATATTCTTATGTCTTTTGTTTGGATAAGGAAAAAAAATACAGTCCCATACCTATTTTTTGTGTAGACTTAGAAGCAAAACTTGTCCTTCCACACAGATCCTCCAAGTATATGAAGAGAGAACTCTGTAAATTTCGTATTTCATTCAGCAGAAAAAAAATAGTGGAAATATTTTTTGATTTACATGTTTTAATTGATAAACATTGGATTTTTTTCTTTGCCAGCTAATCTACTAAAACTGTATATATTTTGTCTTACGTGGATAGGTTTTACATATATTTAATGGGATAGAGAGAAACATATATTATTCTTATTCACCTGTGAACTTTAAAAGCCCTAAGAAAGAGAATAGCAACATAAGAAGATAGAAGAGGAGGCATGGATCTAGTTCAAGAGATGGTAAAAAGCATCATGACAGAGCCTCCATGAACAAACAACTCATTCAGAAGCTCAAAAAGAGCTGAAAATATTTTTACTGCACTGTGAATATCTCAGAAACTTTCCACCTCAACAGAAAACATGAAGCAAATGCCTGTATAATTTTATTTACTTCACAATATTTATTATAATATTCTGGACAATGTATGTGATGAACAACATAATGATTTCAAGTTAATGTTGCAAAACATTTTAAATCAGCTTCCAAGGCACTGAGGCAGAAGGTGTATTTCTGTTAACAGCAGAAATGGGTATTAACTGAAGATGAATAAAGGCAAGGATTCATTTGAAACATAAATGATAAACCAAAATCAATAGTAAAGTGTATTCACATTTTCCTCACTGTGTATTGATTATAAAATCTGAACTGATGCTGCACAACAGAAATTAACTTCCATTTAGAAATGTAAAATAAATACAGCAAATAATGATATTGAAAAGAAAATTTTCAGAGTTAAGTGCAGCTCTTACATAGCTTTTTCAGAAGCTTTTGTTAGACCAGCAACGTGTTGGGTTACAAAGTCTGAAATGAAAGCTGAGCAAATCATATCTAGATATACATGAGTAGGGAACCTGAAAAAACTCTGAGACAAAGTAACTACAGATTAAAGGATACGGTTTGAATTCCTGGATGACACTGCAGATAAAAATGTACCAATGGAATGGGTTTATCTCCTCTGTCTATTCACTTTCTAGAAATGTTGATACCAGAACACTTTGTAGAATTTTTTAGTCTTTCAGTTAACTGGTATTACTGGGTCTTAAATTTAAGACATTTTTTTTTTTTGTGATATTGGAGTCAGTGGTACTATAGAGCTTTCACAAAATTGTAAGAAAAACACTAAACTGTATAAAGCGCAGGATTGCTGTATAGATCAGTAGCTTGGTGAAATATTTTAGGTTCTTAATTATTGTAATTACATAGATTATTAAAGAAAGTACAACTAAAATAAGATGTCTAGAATGGAATCTAATTCCATATCTTCTATGTTTTTACAGACAGGGAATAAATATCTGTAGTGGGTTGACCCTGCCTGGATACCAGGTATGCACTAAAGCTGCTCTCTCACTCTCCCTCTGCAACTAGACAGAGGAGAGAAAAAAGCCAGGGATTCATGTGTTGAGATAACAGCTGGGAGAGGTCAGTCACTGATTCCTTTCACGGGCAAAACAGACTCAAAGTGGGGATAGTACTTAAATTTATTACTAACAGGGTAAGAGCCAAAGACTGAGAAATAAGACAGTCTTAAAAACACCTTCCCTCCCCACTCCTTACTCCCATGTTCTCCTTCCTCCCCCCCAGTAGTGCAGGAGGATAAACAATGGGGGTTATGCTCAGAGAGAGGAGTCCTTCCCCTGCTCCTGTGGCATCCCTCCCACAGGAGACAGTCCTTGATGGACATCTCCAGGGTGAGTCCATCCCTCAGGCAGCAGTTCTTCCCAAACTGCTGTCCCGTGGGTCACTCCATGGGATGCAGTCCTTCATGAATGAGCTGTACTGATGTGGGTCTCCCAGAGGGGCCACAAGTCCTACCTGGGAAAAACCTGCTCCAATGTGGGCTTCCCTCTCCAAAGGCTGTGGGTCTCCAGCGGGACCCTGCTTCTTCTCGGGCCTCCCATGGAGCCAAAGCCTCCTTCAGGTATCCGCCTGCTCCAGCCTGGGCTCCTCCATGGGCTGCAGGTGGGTCTCTGCACCCCGATGGTCCCCCATGGGCTGCAGGGGCACAGCTGCCCCACCATGGTCTGCACCACGGGCTGCAGGCCCTCAGCTCCAGTGCCTGGAGCACCTCCTGCCCCTCCTTGTGCACTGACCTTGGTGTCTGCATTGTTGTTCACATGTTCTCACTCTGCTCTTCCCTGGCTGGAATTTATTCTGCACCACAACCTTCTGTTCTTAACTATGTTATCACAGAGGTGTTACTGTTACTCCTAATTGGCTTGGCCTTGGCCAGTGGCAGGAAGTCTGTCCTAGAGCCGGCTAGCATTGGCTCCACCAGACAGGGGAAGCTTTTAGCAGCTTCTAACAGAAGCCACCCCTGTAGCATACATGCAGTCAGCCTTAAATGTCTTGCTCACACTTAACTGTTTATCCAAATTTTAGATGCTGAATTTATATAGGATAAAGCCTATCAAAAATGAGTTCAAAGAATATACTCAAAAAAATTAGGAATTCAGAATAAGACAGAGCTTAAAATAATGTAAAAATTAGGTAGGAAAGAATATTAAATATTAAACAAATTGTGCTAAACAGTAGAAACCAGTCACTAGGAAGAAGTAATGCAAACAGACTGAATCAGTGATGGGACTCTAATACAGAAATTCTTTCATCAAAAGGCAATAACAGTGTTCACAGTAGGATAATGATGCTCAAAACTTGACATTAAACACTAATGGCCTGCATACCTAATCTTTGACCTTTCTGCCACCCAAGCCAAAGTTCATATTTAGGTACTCTATTACCATATATATTCTGTGGTCAGGGAGACATTACTTTGATACAGTGCACTGTAAGCTTTCATCTGTTCTG
Organism: Myiotriccus ornatus; assembly: GCA_036023395.1. Lineage (NCBI taxonomy): Eukaryota > Metazoa > Chordata > Aves > Passeriformes > Tyrannidae > Myiotriccus > Myiotriccus ornatus. The sequence goes on from JAYRBT010000082.1 coordinate 96,935,157, forward strand.
TATAATCACAGAGCTCTCCCTAATGATGTATTTACATAAAACATATTTCTAGCCTAATTTCAATAGTGAAGTCAAGCAAAACTCTCAGATAACCCGAGCAAAACCTTAGAAGTTATTTTTGCTGATGACGGTAATGAATGTTTTATAATACAAATTTTGGATATTTTTGATTGTCTGCCTTTCCAAAAATTGAAATGAATATGTATATGTATATGCATCTCTATTTCATGCTGTGCTGTTCTTAACCTAATTGCGTTTCTACTTTGACTTGACTTCTATTTCTGAAGTACTTAATAAAAAAGTGTATATATATACATATATATATATGTATATTTTTCATACCAAAGGTCTTAGACAAACTGAATTTTAAAAGAAAAAGATAATTTGTTCTCTACTAATCACAATTAGGAAAAAAACCCAAACAAAATCCAAAAAACAAGCACACAAAACAACAAATATTAATGGCCTTCATCAAACAAAAGATTAACATTCAATCCTGTGGATACAAAAATAAATGTATAGTAGATTTTTGCAAAGATTTCTAACTTTTTGTTACTTGTTTTAAAAGGATTGAATTATTTCATCTCCATAGAAAGTTCGTGAAAAAACCATGAAATTTGTAGCTTGATAAGAAATCAGGAAGTAGCAGATATGTTAGAGATAGAAATTAAGAGAGGGAGAGAGACTATTTAACAGTTCAGTAGTTCTAAAGAACTCTATTTCTTAAGAAAAGATAAATTCATAAAATTCAATATTATTAATATTAACAAGTCTTTATGGTTGCAAAGCCCTTTTGGAACAAAAAGGCAAAACCTAAAACTTAAAAAGGGTAAAATAAAAGGTTGCCAAAAAAAACAAGACTATGAAATAGAATTTAAAAAAAAGAAAAAAAAAAAAAAGGAAAAAATCCATAAAACATTTTTAATGAATGTTGCTATTTGTCTTACCCTGTGCTGTTATCATGCTTCAATGAAGAACAATTTATTATTGGTTCATAGGAAAATACCAGTAATTAATTAATTGCATTAAACGAATTTGAATAAATTCTTTCAAAGGTTTCTTATTTAAAAATAATTTAAAATGTATAACTTCTGTCATTGAATTTAACTACCTATAAGCAATCACAAGTTTATTTTTTCCTTTTAGTCTTCTCGAATCATGAGATCAAAATAGAACATTTCAATATCTGTACAAAACCATCTGTTTTTAAAATTAATTTCTGCAGCACTTTATAGAAATAATTGTTTACTTATCATTCAAGAAGCACAGTAGCTTTAACTTTGTGTAAGAAAATCCCATGAGTGCCATTTATAACTTTTTAAATTTATAATTGCCTTAGAGCATCAGTAAACCAGACTCTTTGAAACAGGTTTCGTATGACTGGAAAATAGTCCTTATTTTAAAACACTTCTCATTTCAGAGGAAAAATGCAATACTGCTAAGGAAACAAACAGTTCTAATGCTTTTCTACCCTCTTATTTTTTTGTCTGAGACAAATGAAAGTGATTTGCTGTATCTTTAGTACATACTTTGAATTAAAATTGTACGGTTACTATTTTTTTTTGCCAGTGACACAAAGCAGAGACTAATCATAAATATACACACACACACACATATGTGTACACATACACACACTTCCTATATATCTAATGTGAGGTGGTTTTAATGTAGTGGAGCCTGTATTTACTTAGATATATATGAATTTTATGGTACAAAAATAACCCTCTTTAACACACCAACCAATCATCAGATGTCAAGGCTTTACTGTTTTCTTAGACAAATTACCAGGGAAATGAGATGACCATAGATTACACTGATACATTAAAAAGAGAACAGATAAAAAGTGTAGCCATTTCTCCTTCAAGGAATTCAAAATGCAAAATAATTTTGTACCTAATTTAATAAAGCAGTTTTAATTTGATGCACAGAGTACAGCCAGTGGTGTTTATAAGAACAGATTAAATCACTTTTCAGATTCAGATGGTAGATATCTTAGAGAAACAGTCAATACTATTAGAATGAAAACATCTTTCTAATAAGAAATACAACTCATCACTAATTATTAGATACATTATTTTACCTGCTGCAAAATTCCCAGTGACCTCAGCAAGATGAAGCTTTTGTGTCTATTTTCACAACTATTTATAAAACTTCCATTGCTTCCTACATAGATTCACTTTGTATATTTGGAATGGGCATTATTTACAAGATTGAAATATATATGCATGTTAGGAAAAACTACTGCATTGAATTTGTGTCAAAGAACAAACACAAAGAAATTATGCTTTTTATCACTTAGCAACTATGCAAAAAAAAAAATCTTTTCTTGGACACATGCATATTCAGTGACTCAAACCCAGAATTTTTTAAGTAGCAGATACAATTACATAAATGAACTGTAGCTTTATTCACATCATTCAGTAAAGACTCATAATTAAGAAATATTTTAACTATTACCATAAAGATTTATAAGGATCTATAAATCATAAGCAGAACTCCTCTGTATTACTTATAATCACAGGTTCCTCTCACCTATCCTTAGTTAAATATGTTAAATATACCAAAAACAACTTTAAGAGCAGATCTTCCTTTCCTCTCTTAGCATGTTAGATATGTTTAATTTGTTAGAACAGACCATCTTTCTCTAGTAAGCAGATCAGAAGCCCAGGTGACTACAGCAGACTAGATATTTAGATGGTTAAATATCGATAAATGAGTCCTTCCTCAAAATACATTCTTTTCTTCAGAGTTTATATGTAAACAAATCATATCAATAAAATCCTACTGTGGAATAGCCACAATAGGCATTATGCCATGGTTGTGGCATATATGACAATATTTTAGTAGGCACATATAAATAGATAGGGGAACTGATAATTTGAGTGAATTCTCAGAGCTTCCCCTTCGAAGCCATCTCCAGATGGGAACTGTGAGTGAATGCAGGGAGAGGAGTCCTGTGCTACTGTCGCCTTTTCAATCCAGCTGCACCTCCGTTGTTGGACTCTCGAAGAACAGTGACCTTGAAGAACATATCTTCACCTGGTAGTAGCTGGGCAGCCAGAAATTTAGATAATAGAAATCATTACTGTGCTTTGTTTTTACCTCTAGCTCTAAATTTAGGCACAAAAAAATTTGATACAGCAAACACTTAAGAGACACACATAGCTTTACTCTCATCAGATTTAAACCCCTGGGATTCTTCTCTAAAGAAAACATCTGAATGCTTTGATTGTGTTTAATAACGTGTCTGTCATTTTAGCAGCTAGATCTGAAAAGTAGACTCTAACATGCAGGTGCATAACATATAAATATATTGATACAGGAAATCCACATCTACTAATATGCATAAAAAGATGAAGTTATACTAGAGTTAATCTTTGAGCTGCTAAAACTCGTAGAAAACAGATTCAACTCACAAATCATTGCTGTAACATTATAAAGTAAATAAAAATTCATTTCATGGTATTTCAATTTTTATGGTACTGTTTGAGACAGTCTGCAGATTGCTATTACTTCTACTTTAAAAAATGGTGACTAGTAGTGTGGATCTAGTTAAAGGTCTATGAGTTTTTCCATTATAAACCTCCATTTTAAAGGGTTTGGAACTGCACTATAAAATCTTCAGATAAGCATGTTGTAAACAACTTACACGCGGAAACACAGAAACACTTAAAGCACATATCTATAATTTTCAAAGGTATTATTAAAAAAATAAATAAAAGTGAGACAAAAGAACAATGACCTGGATTTACAAGGAAACATATCTTGTTGAATCAACATTAAAAGTCTGGAAAATTGTAGTTAAACTCATGATAAAAAAAATGCTAGAAAATCGAAATATATATTAATTTATTTTTCCATGTAGGAGAATCAGAACAAGTCAGTAGTAACAGCACTTCTTTTCTAACAGACCTTTTGGGAGGCATCTGTAGATAAAGGTGATCCCAAAACACTTCTCATCCATCTTGCACCTAGTCCATTAGAAAAGGGAAGTTCTGTTGATCTTTTCTACGTTATTTTTATGACTTATCACAACTCTCTCAGTCTAGTCTTCTCACCCTCATTGCTCTTGTACACATATAGTGAGATAGAGAGAAAAATAAATAAATGTTAAAACAATAGATTTAGCAGTAATGAGATGAGAAAACAAAATTCCTTAGGGAATTCTGAAACTATTTCTTAAAAAATGGAATTCTGAATATTATTCTCTTTAAACCACTATCAAGCAGAAAACGTAAGCTTTTTTACAGAGAAAAGGCAAAGTACTGATTTAATATTCTTTCTGAAACAAATTGCTTTAAAAATAAAAGAAGCATTGAAAATATTTTTACTAGCTATAATAATATTACATTGCTGGATTTTGTAATACTCAAGGACACGGAGGCTTGTATCCACTAAATTTATCTACATTATGGCAGACTGTCACAAATAGTGCAAAAAAAATTCCACTAGCAAGTATACTACCATAAATATTCTGACTGACACATATACCTATGATTAATAATATATATACATATATATACAAGGAGTTTTATATATATATATATGCATTTTATTACAAATTACTTTCAGCAAACAATAATATAGTATCAATAAGTGGTATGGCAGTGATCAATCATATAACAACAACCAGTATAGGTCTCAACCAGTATAGGGCTCAACCTTCCCGAAGGATGAAGGACAAAACCAACCAACCATAGTCCATGCTGCTGAGTCTAGAATCAGTCAGGCATCTCCAGTGACAGTCCATGATCTTACAGAAAGTTTATGTGAAGTTTGATGCCGAATTTTTGCCCCAACAGGCATAGGAACTGCTCAGAGACAAGTTTTAAGTCTTTAAGCAGCAAGATATTTATTGGAAAAACCAACGTTGGGGGAACTCCTGGCTGTCACCGGACAAAGAGCTCCGAAGTGGTCAGTGATTAGTGTGACTATTTATACAATTTTTGGTTATAGATTACATAATTTTACATGCATATTCATAACATTATAATATTTAATCATAATATTCATGGCAGGTGGAGTTTGGGTGGAGTCTTCTTTTTGGGGTGATGTGAAGGGGGAGATCTTGTTTCTTCGGCCTCTGGGCAGGGGTCTTCTCTTCATCAGTGACTTTTTTACCTTTCCTTGATTTGGCTGACTCTAATGTGTATTTGGCAGGGTCTTCTCGACCCTGGCCCTCTTTCTTCCTTTTTATCTTCCCGTGTCCTTGATTATGCCTATTTATATATATATATGTTAGCATTTTAATGATTTCTGTTTTCCTGTATTTTGTTCTATGTTCCTTTTATGTTAGTGTGTTCCCATTCTTTGGCCAGGTGTTATTTTTCGCTAGCTTTGAGTTTTTAATTCTTTTAGTTCCTTTGCTAAGATCTTACATCCTGAGTTAACTCCTTTAGGATCCTGTTCTGTTTCAAGTTCAGCCTTTTTACGTAAGGAAAGTCATGGGCAGCATTCTGTCTTTCTCAGAGAGAAAGGCTCCGTTTTGCATGAAAATTGAATCCTTTTCATATCACAGAGACATAAGATGACACAATCACTTCAAGCAGTCAATACGTGCCGCTAAGTTCTATTTTTTCACATGTTATATGTTATATGTTCTTGCCAACAGAGTTTGTTAATGACCTAGTGATAGCTTTGACACGTGGACAACTACTGAACAAAAATGGAGATGTAATTATGCCTGAGAGATGTTCTTACAATACACAATTTCTAAAACCCTACTTTTCTCACATAGCCGTTACTCAGCTTCGACTAGTCTTGTGGAGCTGCACAAGAGTTCTGTTTCTTCATTTTTTCAAGTTGTTGGTTTTGATCTATAAATACATCTAAAATATTAATTTTCAAATAAGACGTTTTATTTATTATTAAGCCCATTTCCACATATTATCTCTTTACATTATGATTGATTTCAATGACTATGGGTTTATTTTATGCACATTGCACTTTTTCTCTTTATGGTTTCAAGAAATGAAGGGAAAAATTACCCATCAGTTTGGATATCAATTAAGATATACATATTACTAAGTTTTTTTAACTCCTGTTAGCTAAGTACAGCTTCCATGATAGGTGCATAGCAGACCTTCATTGGCCTGTTTAAGCCAAAATGCTTTCCTGTGCCAAGTTTCATTCATATTTGCTTTTTCAGACTGTTCTCTAAACTAGAGGACTTAGGGAATCTGTATTTTCTCAGCTGTTATTTGAAGAGGGATTGTCCTCAAATTGTACTTAGAGGTTTTCCTATCAGAAGTTTTGTATAAATTAACTCCTGGAGTTTGTGTCAGAGGAAGGACAGGTTTAAAGGTGGCGACTCAAAAACTATGAAAGCTAAAACATCTCTGCAAATTCTCTTAGCACAGGTCAGAAAAGTGAAAGAAAATGAAATACAGTTTAACATACCATCACGTGCATAAAGTAATTTTAATAGTAGCTTTTTCTTTCAACAGAAATTTCCTCAAAGCCATGAGATGATAATGTTCTATGCAAGGTCTATGTTTAATTCTAATTACAACCTTTCCTCCCCCTTTAGAAGCTGTCCATTACATGTGTTTTATTGTGCCATTTCTCCTAACATTTTCCTCCTAAAGCCACTGTTCAGCCATGACCTTAGAATGAATAAAAGACATTCTCTAGTTAAATGCTGTGTTTGTACTTTACAAAGGTCTTCTGACCTGTTACTTAGACATCAAACAGTTACAGAAATAGCTACTCAGAAAAGCATATCAAACCACCGTCAGCTGTTGTGATATCCTGTGGCTAGTGGCCAGAACTTGATACCTTGGTGAATGAAACTCTATAGTGCATTTTGCTTGTTGCCAATAACAAGCCTGAGTGTTGAGTGAAGGGGAAAATAAGACTGTATTGCTTGATAACTTTACAGCAAAAGTTTGGAAAGGTACACCTTCAAAAAAATATTTTTTTTATTATGAAAATTGTTACTTGATTTTTCTGGGATAGAGAGGAGCTTCAGCTTTTTAAATATTTTGGTAAAAAACATATTCAGGACCCAATGAAGTGATTTCTCTTTGTGCTGGTAGATTACTGTATCTCGTAAACAGGTATAATTTTTGTGCTCCTATCCTCTTGTCCTGCCACTGGGCATTCCACAGAGGAGTCTGGCTCTGTTTATTCCCTCCAGTCAGGTATTTATGTGAACTGATGACTCTCTCTTAGCCTTCTATTCTTCTGGATAAAAAGTCCTCACTCTCTTAGCTTCTCTTCATATGACAAATACTTCAAGCTCTCTCAAGGGAGGGGAAAGGAGGGGACGGCAGGGAAGGGAAAAAAGCTCCACATATACCATCTGATAGTGATTAGTAATTTCAGTATGTTCATAGTACTGTTTGGCTCAGCTATCATCCTAAGTAGGAAATATGCAATCTTGTTGAGGTAAAAAGTTCCCCCATCTTGATTACATACAGACACAATCTGGAAAAGTGGAAAATTTTCAAGCCACAGGATGCAGGAAATCAAATCAAATAAAACAAAAACAAAAAAAAAATCATAAAGCACTTCAATTTTTAAAAGTAAGCTAACCAGAAAATATTTTAAAAATGTGTCTGAGAAGTAAAGAAAACTAGGAAGCTGTAGTAGGGTTGATGCACTGCTTCAGTGGTGAAGATCAATGAAAGAAGTATTGGTGATCTAACAGCAGATTCCTTTAAACCTGTATAACAGTGAGTCATGGGGGAAAAGCAAGAGGTGAAAAAAGAATAGAAAGAATTGGATAAACTCAAAAGGCTGTGAACTTTGAGAGTGCTAGACTCATATTAACTACTCCAAGCAGCCCACATAATTCCAGTTCAGGAATCTGAACAACATGTTAAGAATTCTGTGCTATGGTAACTTGTAAGATACTTTTGTAAGGCAGAATTTCTTCTGCATGCCAATCTTTTTGCATCTCTCTGACAATAAAAAGAGGTAGGAAAATCTCTGTGCATTTTACGGCCATCATACAGATTTTGTATACATATCACAGTTACCCTTCTGAATACAAGTCAAGATCTCTGTTTTTATTGAAAAATTATTTGGTAACAAAAATATCAGTTTTGTTTTGTATGAGCATTAATATTTCCAAATGTTTCCATATGGATCTGCTTTCTTAGGATAAAATTTTGTAGCTTTGGCTAACTCCAGATTAATTTGAATTCACTGTCACATTCACTGTTCTACTTGCACACGTGTTAAAATTCAAAACCAGGTATTGCATCTTCAACACAGTTTACACTATTTTATCACTACAAACCCTCACAGCACCTTTAAATCTTCTTGACCAAAAAAACTCCTCCAAAGCAGGCAATTTGTGCACCATAAACTGAACGAAGTAAATCTTTTGCAATTAGTGATTTTGCTATATCTTGAAATAGACTTTGTTGTTGTCTTTCTTAGAATGTAAAGAAAGCTGCAAAGATATAAAGAAAAATATATATCTCCTCATTATTATAAGATGAATTGTTAGGCCTATATCTTTCAGAAATTTAGATATATATTATTATCTGACAAGAAGTCCCACTTAATAAGTCAGCATAAACCTGGTGTTAGTCTTAGTTTTCAGTGAATGACAAGACAAAAAGAAATTAGAAAAGAAAGGACCGTTCTTAAATATAAAAAAGGAAATAATTTGCATTCTTTAAATAACTGTTTTGAAGTTGCCTAAAGTAAAAAGCAGATACACATAATAGCGTCTTTCTAAAGAACTCTGTGTGATGTTCCTGAAAAATGATGAGATTATTTCTTCCCATCACAGAATCACTGTGATCAAGAAGATTAAAAGAAATAGATGATTAAAAGAAATACATACATACATACAGTTCAGTGTTGATCTTGAAAAATTGTGACCTGCCAGCAAGCTACAGTGTTTCATATTCATAATAAGACAGTTAAAGGCAAATTTGCCTTTCAGAGAGCTTTGGGAAACAACAGACCTAATCTGTGGTACACAGAGGAGACAAACCTCAGAAATTAAATATTTGCTCTTCAGTTGATTGCTAACAGCCACTCGTTGTGTATGTCTAGTGATTAATAACTTGAACATCCCAGTTTTGCCCACTGTAAATTGATTTATCTTCTCAGAATCTAATAATGTCATAAATATAGATCAAAATCATCACCTTGGAGTGAATGTAAAAACTTACAGTGTGTACTCTGTGCAATTATGAATACTTTGCATTTTGAGATTACAGTGACACCTATTAGGAAAAAAACCACAACAAAAAATCGAAACACAACAAATATTTCAATGCATAAGAACCATGAAGCACTTCTGTTTTGAAAAGTATAATGTATGTAATAAATCTAGAAAGAGTGCATAGGGATAAAACAAAGCATGATTTCTTAATGTGCCTTTTGAGTGAAGACTGATTTAGGACTCTGCAGTACAGACAGTGCACTGCTGAAGCCGTGATCAGTGAAAAGAGAGATGGTGACATTACAGTACCTATAAACCTGTGTTAAAAAAGGAGGGGATTGTATCTACTTGTTATGGTTTCACTATGATATCATTGAGGTATTTATAGAAATATTAAATCAGTCACCAATTTGCCTAGTGGGTCATTCTAGTTGTACAAATGCATGATGGGAACATCTTTTCCAGCTTCTTTGTAGTGTCCTATGAGAATATCCTAGACTAGTGGATCAGATAAAAACATAGGTTAAATTATTTTGTCAATGAGATAATGCTATGAAAACTTATACTGTGGGCAAAGAAGTGGTATATTTCTATAACAGTCTTGTTTATTTACAAAATCCTATAATGAAAACGAAGAGAAAATGCAGACAGTGCAATGTAAGGTTCAATCAAACTTTTAAAGGCAATAAATGGAAACACACAATAGCTGACTGTGATGTATTTATTCTTACAATTTTGCTTCTTGTAACTGTTTATTTAGACAATTTAAAAAAGAATTAACTTTCAGATATGGCGATCAATATTATATTCCTTTTAAATTTCTCTTAAGTCAGTGCATAAATAGGCAACATTACAGAACATGCAACATTAAAGGTAAAAAGAATTGCTTCATTATGTCACTGTGCTATATTTATTTACATTTCAGGATTTTACATCTCCAATTGCAAGACCCGGATTTAGATGACCTAGAAGAAAATCAGATGCTAAGAAAACTGGAACTGAGCTCTGAAAGCACCTGGAAATTTGAAAACAGATTGATTTTACAAATTTGAGATATTTTTCCCTCTGAGGTCCTTGGTTTTTAGCATAGAAGCTAATTTCTCAATCTATCACCATGGTCACCTGTACCCCATCTAGTTTCTTTTCTTTGATTCCATTAACAGTTTCAGTAATCTGTGCGTCCCAGTTTAAATGAGACAAGGGTCTTTTGCTGAGGATGAGTTATGAGAAAAGACCCAAATTCCTCCCTCTAAGCAATTATAAATCCGAAATTAAGAGGCTCCAATTGAAGGAAAAACAAATTATGGAAAAGGAAAACTATCAGCCCTTTATTAAAAGGTATGTGTGTATTAACAGAAACACAAAAAAACCAAGTAAAACAACCAAACAATACTCCTATACCCACAAATAATCTCCTTCAAAACAAACTGATAAACAGGCAAAGGGAAAAGTAAACAGTTCAAATTTGTGCCCTTTGGTGCAATTCCAACCACAGTCAGCAGGGGGCGCCATCGGGTCACTGGAGATGCAGAACTTGTAATGTCTTGTAGCCAGACATCAGGGTATGCTGGAGAAACCAATCCAACAAAAAAAAACCTGGGCCTTCCCTCGCTTCCCACACACCGGGAAAGGGGAGAGGGAGAGGGGGAAGGAAAAAACCAGAAACAAACAGAAAGTTCTCCCAGTGAAAAAAACTAAACTCACGCTCTTCAGCTGGTGGGAATTTGCACAACACAGTCCTCTCTCTCGAGGTGCCAGGAGAAAAGACAAATGGGAACGGCAAAAGAGGGAAGAAACCCCCAGGGAAAAACAACAGCTCCTATCCGATGAAGAATCCAGGCAGGGCCCCCTGCTAGCCAATGGCTGAGAGCAGAGAGCAGCCCCAAGTTTCCCCTCCCACCTTGTTACAGCCACAGCCAGCCCCCAAAAACTCCTCCTCCCACTTTGCCCAGGAGATGAGAGAAAAAGTAAACAATAGCCTTTGGTCTCCCCCGTTTCCTAGGAGACTAAGTTCTCAGCCATTAGTGAGCCTGGCTAGTCCTTTTGTGTGCTGTGAGTGCTCAGTTGACACCCATGCACACAGGAGGCAGGGGGAAGGGAAAAAATTCCTTGCCTAGCAAAACCATGACACCGTGAAAACTTCTGAGCAATGGTAACGTTTGGAAATTACTTATTCTGTCTACACTGTATAATTCTGGCTGAAACTGATCACTGGACTTTCAGCAGTAACAGCTACTTAATTTTCATTTACCAGAGAATGGAGTGATTCTCTTCTCGGCTACAATTCACTGCATGACATTTTTGTGCCACAAAAGAGTTAGGAGGGAAACTTTTCTGGACCATTCATCATAATAAGACTTCTTATATTGTAAGAGCATAACAACCCTTCAGGAGTCATTAACTGTTTTCAAATTGTCATTTTGAATTTAGATATGAGTATTTTTATAGAAGAGATGAGCTTTTCCATCCTGCTGAACCCACAACACAAAACTATGCTGGTAAAGTGACCAATAGCCCTGTGACACAGCAAACTTTATTTTGTCTTTTTCTGCAGCTGTTTGTCATGTTAGAGTGTATATCCACAACATCTAATTAATTGTAAGATTTAATAAGGTAGGACTGGTAGCATTCATTATTTCACCTTTGTAAGAGGGAAACGCAGCACTGGGAAGAGGAGAACAAGCTTTTCTGTTAAATAAAAAATTTAAAAAAACCTGAGTTCTGAAAAAAATGAAAATATTTCCAAACTTTTAAAATCTGGAAAATCATTAAACAAAATTAAAAGGGACAATACCAAAACACTTCCTCATTTCTAAATTGGATAGTTTTTTTAATGGGGATGGCCTTCTTTCTTCTGTGGTCACACTTACAATTTACCTGTCTACACAAATTAAAAAAAAAACAAAACCCAAAAAACAAAACCCAACAACAACAAAAAAACCTTCAAACCCTGAAATCTAAAATAAGTGCCTTGTGCTTTAAATTGAATAAAAAATTTCAAATTGCAGTTACAGCTTCGAAGTCTCTTTAAAGAGTTATTTCTTCTGAAGAAAATAAACTGAGTTTCTGATCCTTCTATTTTGCCATAATCAGAGAAGCCCTGCTTTGGTATTCTAGGCCTCTTCTCCAGACATATCATTTACTCATATAAGAAAAAGACTTGATTTGATCAAGGCTTGTTTCAATGCAAGAGGGAATTCCATTCACATTGAGATTCTGTCATGCACTGAAGACTTACTTCTTAAAAATCAATTGGGCCTCAGTCGGAAGATATTGGTAGTTGACTATGATATTTCTATTGTTTGAGAATATAAAATCCCTCTGCTTATTACTTCTCCTAGTAATCCATGTCCTTTTACACTGTACAATATTATTTTGAGTGTCAGAAGAAAATTATTTATGATAAAAATGTAGATGACCTGCAAAGAAACCCTAATACTTGGAAGTCTTCCTAAAACCTGTGTTATAAATTATGTTCTGAGGTTGTGAGGTTGTTCTCTTTCTCTGACTGAAAAAAAAAAAAAAAAAAGATTGTGGAATAGATCTGTTTGGCAAAGGCAAAGAAAGATGTAGAGCTCTCTGTGAAATACGTAAAGCATATTTCAAAAAGTTTAACTTTATTTTGCATATTCAATGAATTTTGGCTACCCTTAACATATGTATGAATTTCTCTTTCAATTACACTCTCTTTGCCTCTTTTATGTCAGTAATTACAATCTATCTCTTAATTTTCACAACAGTGAGAAGAGATACACAGCAGTCTCTTAGGATGCCCTCTGGAAGTTAAAGAAAGACAACTTCAGTTTTTATGAAGAGATCAATTTCTTCCAATTTATCTTAATCTATTTCACCATAAATCAACAGAGCTTAAGTGTTTAAAAATAAGATCTTGCTTGTAGCAATGTATGAGATAGTTCAGTGTTCAATTTTCTCTGTGTAGCACGTTACTTTTGCCATCTCTGAGGTGGAAAATGAGTAATCTCTGATGTATAATTATTTTAACTAACTATTCAAAGAGACCTTTTATCTAAACACCCAATTGTGCCCAATTTTTAGTTAATTTATGCAAGTTTTATGGTCTGGGGCACAATAGTGTCACTGAACACTCAGACTCCATTTGCAATCAATCTATATTAAATTTTTCATTGCAATAATTGACCTGTTATTTCTATGCAGACCAAAAGAGTCTCTAAGGATCTCCACATTTTTATCATCTTACAACTGGGAAATGTTTTTAAAGCAATCAACCAATATTTATTTTCATATTGATATCCAATTTTTGTGGACTGGAAATTCAAGAGTGGTACTGGGTGAAGACAGTGGATATAATAACTTACTGCCCACATATCAACTGATATAAAGTCGAAATTCCACAGTGGATCATATACCACTTACTTCTGTACCCTTTCGTAAGTACAAGCTATCACATACGAAGAGACATATACAAGATACTTGTTTAGTTTATACAGTTATTTCTGTAATTATCAAAACATTTCTTATTTTCATTGTTCTTTAAACAATAGAATATTACATCTCTTACAGTTATTTTCTTTAATACAATATTGAATGTCCTTGTCATCATGTCTTCATTTATTTCAGTGAGAAAAATTTCAGCTTTTCTGCTGAAGACCTTTGATGTTAATTGCAAACAAAGCAAATAGAAAACTCGTGGATTTGGCACACATATCTGAAGATTAAATTTAGTCTATAGTGAGTCAATGTGAAGAATACAAACAAATATACAATAATACAAGCAGGAACATAAATCTAAGATTTTTTAGTATGCAATATTGCAGGCATGATAAACTTCAAATGGTCAAAATTAAGACCCTTCTTTTTTTGAAGAAAAACAAATGGAAATGGAAAAAAGTGAACTTGAGAAATTTACTTACATTTTAGTTTAATTATTACTTGAATTACTGTAAGCTTACACACAATTAAAACTAAAAATAAGTACACAGGCATCACAAACTTTATCTGAGAACAGTAGGTTTAAGTTCACAGTCCAAATCTGTCAGGTTCTTGATTATGTACCTTTTTATTGTAAACCAGCACCCTTAATACTGGGACAGTCCTGACACTCTCCAACTGAAGTTAAAATACAATAACCATCCCTTCCTTCTTCTCAAGGAAGCCAAGTAGAAGTGCCTATCTGATCTAGTATTTATTAATCCCTCCAGAACTTTTGGGGAAAAAAACAAGTGCCAGTGCAAAAAGTGGTGAATTTTCAGTGATTCATCAGAGGATAAATGAGGGAAGTAACACAGTGGGACAACTGGAGAGTAACCTGACTTGAACTCATAAAGGCAAGAGATGTCAAACTGAAAATTGAAAATATTTCCATATAAACTGTATAATTGAGCCATGAAGTTCACCATCAAGGTCTACAGGTTAGACTGAAGCTTGGTGGGACACCAAGGAAAACAAGATATTTAAAATGAAACACCATAATTTACTTTGGCTAGAACAAAATACTGATAAAAAATATGTTCCATAATATGCCATACGAGAAAAAAAAAAGTGTGATAAGATGCAAATTACACTGCTTAAAATTTGCTTTACCACACAGTTTTGGACCATGACAGGAGATGGTTGCCTTATTTCTGGTCATTTGCTTTTTATTCATAAATATTTTCACACTTTTAATGGAATGAGGCCATTCAACAAATAATATTTGGAACCACTCTGTGAAAGCAATGAGATTTCATTCTACTTCCCTCTTTTCTCTATTTTCACTAAGAATTTGCTTGGAGAAGTTAGAAATTTCAGGGGCAAAACACCAAAACACTGACATCTTAGCTGCTACTCAAACTGAGAAACAAGCATGTTTCTTATATATGACTTTTGTAAATTGAAGCAAATTTAGGATAAACATCACTATATATTCCTTGCATATGAATAAAGGCTTTATTTTTACAGCCATATCAGTTTATTTTCTGTGACCCAATACTATTCAGAATCTTCTACATGACCCTGACTATAATATAACTTGACTCGTTCTTTACCTTCACATACTCATAAGAGTTTGAATTATGTAGTGTAGATTAATGGTTGTGGTAGTAATGAAATGTTCCCAAATGTTTTTGTCCAACAAAACTTTCTAATTTTATTATTCTGAAATATGACATCAATAGCATCTTAAGGGTTCTGTGTTTTTTTTCCAGCTGCCTCTAGCTTTACAAGTACCTCACAGAAAACTAGGACTGTAAACTAGACTAATGCCCTCCTTACTTTCTAGTACATAAAATATAGAAACTTTTGTTCAGTTGCAGAGAATTGAACAACGTTGGAAATCTGAACAGAAACACTGGAGCTGATTTACTATGCTGTAGATAGAGAGACAGAAAAGATAAAGAGACACGTTTTTTACCTTCCTGACCTCTTTGCTCCTTCCTAAAAATAAGTAAGTGACAATTTTAGGTAGAAACAACTTCCCCGTCACTTAAAGGTTCTTCACATCACAATGAATCTTCACATCATTCTCAGTCAGAATGCTGACTTTAGAGAATGACCTATGACCTCTGTCTATATTTTTATGCCCTTGTAGAAGTCTGCCCATTCAAACAAGAAACATATCTTAACTTTATCCATCCAAATTTATACTTTAACACATCCAAATTTATACAGAAAATGAGTTTCCAGAGTAGTGTTTCCAACTGATTTTCTCCTAAATTCTTTGAGTAGATAGAAGAATTTTTACCAGTTTCTGAGCAAGAATCCATACTAGATGAATAAAAGAAAACTGTGGGCAGACATAAGAAAAGAAGTAACTTAAAGATATGTCCATTAAGAAAAAGGGAAACAACTCCTTGACTGCAAGAAAGTCAATATTGAAAATTATCCACTATAAGTATTAAATTTACTTCTAAATAAGCCAAGTATTTGCTAAATAAGACAGTTGGTGTGTATACATGATGGTTTCAGTTACTAATTTAAAAAGACAGGTGTCAAATTTTTCACTTGAACATTTCACCATAAACATGAGAACCATTGAAAGAATTTTTGTAATTGTTGCTATTTCCTGCTAGTCTTCAAAACATTATTGTATCTATTGTTACTCAGCTTCTTTTGTTAAGAAATTTTAAGTTGCAACACTATATAGAAATTACTATTTATATATACTATATAGCAGATTGGAAATAATTTTATCATCATATATTTTCTGCCTTACTTTCCATTATTGAGTGTTATTTCATATAGCTGATTATGATTAGCCCAATTTTTTTTTAATTAGCACAAATTTGATACAAGAAGGAAATAGACATTTCAGGTGAATACAAATTCCTTGCAAATCTCCACACATGCAATATATCTAAATTTTGCAGACCATCTGGGAATACATATCAAAATATTTTCTGCTTATAGCAAAGGCTGAAAATGTCAGGATTTAAATTTGACTTTCATATGTTAAATACATCAGCAACTTTTTTAGCAGTAACTGCATTTACAGTCCCCAAGTGCTCTGCACTAGATAACAATGTGTAATGCAATCTTCTTGGACATATCTCTCAAAATGCTTCGTATTTCTATCTGCATTGCACCTGTAAATTGACTTATTACGCAGTCTTACTGAGTCTAATCATTGTGCCTGATACCATGTAATCTGTGCCACTTCAGACACAAAATACCAGCTGTTACAGTTTCAGCAGCTTAGTTGCAGTTCAAGAAGAAAATCATATGTTATAACCTTTGACTTGGTCCATATCTTACTCCCATATCCCCTCTTTGCTGCTGACTAGGTATTTGTGTCAGGATAAAAAAAATATGCAAATTAAAATAGCCATACATTCAGTCTAGTGACACCTAGTTCCAACCACGGCTCACCCATATGTTCCAACACAGAGCAAACACAAAGTCCTTTGGGCGTGCAACCTTTCATCCTCCAGTGCTACTTATCTCTTCCCAAGGGTATGCCATGGTCAGCATTAGGCTGCCTGGAGAAAAGGAGGTGCTTTCTGGTGGCATTTCTGGCATTCTACAGTGCTGGAGTTGGGCAGAACTAAACTGTTCAATCAACTGAAAATTACATTCTGGTCACCAGATTAGGGCAAAGACCTCATCTTTGTCTCTCTATTAACTTCTCACTAGGACAGAAGGAAAAAGTACAGATCAGCAGCAGCTCAGTCTGTCTGTCTATCTATCTATCTATCTATCTATCTATCTATCTATCTATCTATCTATCTATCTATCTATCTATCTA
>JAYRBT010000082.1:96952583-96965340 GCA_036023395.1 Myiotriccus ornatus
ATCTATCTATCTATCTATCTATCTATCTATCTATCTATCTATCTATCTATCTATCTATCTATCATCTATCTATCTATAATCCATCTATCTAATCTATTTATCTATCTTCTATCTTTACACTGGAGCAGCCTAGTGATGCAGATACTCTCAGTCAGGCAAAGAAGTTTTAGCTAGCTTTGCAGCTTCATCTGGCCTTGTAGCCAGCCCCATAAGTGATTTCCTAATGGATTAATTAATAAATTTCATAAATAAAATAATATCCTTTTCATACCATGATCAAAATCTATTCAATATTTCATGCAATTCCTCTTTAATATACTGTAGTACTACTTCTGCCAGCCTAATTCAGACTGATGGTATTCAAAGGCTGACCCTATTTTTCCTGTATTTTGAAATTAGTTGTAGCTAAAATTCATTCTATACTGTATACAACACAGGATCATAGTTTATGTGAACTCTCTAGCTTGTAGTTTTCTAATATGGATTTTATTTTCTTGCTTTTCTTAATAAAATACATATAGAGAACATGATCCTCCTATTTTTTTTTTCTTTTCCTTTCGACAATTTGTACTGTGAAAATAGAAAGGCTGCATAACTGTGCAGTCTTAGAAATGTAATTCCTGTTTCTTTGAAAACTTTCCAAGTGATCAGTAGTATTTGTGTTGCAGCAGACAAATTCACGACCTTACTGACACCAAATGCAATATTTATGTCTAGAGGCACAAATGTCTGTGCTATATTACTGGCCTGCACAGATGACCATAAAACTCTTCTGAAAGCTTTCTTAAATGTCATAGCTTTCAGATGCATAAACAAGATATTTTTCATTAGAATTACTATGGTATATTTATTGTTTTATTAATAGGAAGTCAAAATATTTTAAATAAAGTAAATATATGCACAGAAAGATCCACTGAACTGGTTTAATCAGGAATGTACAGAAAATAATCATGATTTAAGAAAGTTCACAGTCAAAACATGAGTGTGCAGTCCTACACGATTATGCAAAGACATGCTTATAAAAGCAAAAAGCATGGAATACACAATTTATTTATTTAAGTACAAACATGAAAACTAAAGCTCAACCACTTAAAAAGTGTGAAAATTTAATCAGTTGATACCAGTTTATTAAAACAGTGTGTTAAACATCAACTAAAAGAAATGGACTTTCTTGAAGAAATGCTTTTCCCAAAACCACAGCAAATGGATATGCTCAGAAAATGCAACCCATTATTAGTATGAGCAAGGATAACTTGGAGGCATATGACTACTTACATGGGTATTGATCTTATTTGAAAACATTTTCATTATACTCTGAACTCCCAACACATGTATGTATTTGTATTATTTGTATATGTTAAATTCTAGGACAGTAGAAAGATGAAAAAGAAAAATTTCCTTGTGTAACAAAGGGAAAAAAAAGAAAGAAATTTGGTACCAAATATTTTCAATTTACACTTGTGGACAGTGTTTCCCTTATCAAGTCAAGAAATGAAAAAGCAAATAAAATACTTTAAAGACAAAGCGATGTATGTTTTGCTCCTTCTTATTAAGTTTAGGCATACTAAGTTGCCATGGTGATCCCTTCACTTTTGCATAAAGTGTGATAGATTTGGATGTAGCAGCAAGTAGATGACAACAGTCAAAGGAGTTGTCAGGTATTCAGGTGAGGGAGTCTCATTTGGATGCAGTTACTGTATATAGCACAGATACATACTTTATTCCTCCTGACTAGAACTGCTGACAGGAACAACCCATCCTTAGACTGACAAAGTGGAACAGAGCACTGTTTTCCAGCCTTAGAGCTGAAATGACAGCGTGCCTTTTTAATAGGAGCGTAAAGAACACTCATTATTCAAGGAGTTTCACATAGGTACATACATCCATATACGGGCATAAGGACTTTCAAACCTGGGAGCACACTGGCACTTTTCAAATTGGCGTGCCAAATTAGTTTCTGTTTTGACCTTGTTCATTCCTGCTAGTCATGTATTAGACAAGAATCCCATGCCACCTTGACAAAGACTTCTGTTTCTATTGTACTGTTATTGAATCCTATACAAGTGATGGATGAGAACGGTGCATGTCTGAATAAGCAGAGGGAATCACCCTAATGAATTATCTTTTGCACTGCAATACACCATGGATGAAATGACTTGCCCATTCCGTATTAACTGCTGTGACCGCTTCATTTCAGATACTTTTCATAGTTGCTATCACTCAGGGAAGGCTGGTGTTTACAGCTCTCACAGAAGGAATATTTGTGTGATAAACTGTGTTAGAGGTATGAAACTTAACGGTGACAAAGCAGAGCCATAAAAACGTGCATATCAGCACAATACAGCCATGGGATCCTATTAAGATTCCAACTTTTCTTTACATTTGAATTTATTTGTTTCTGTTGTGTATTTCCTTAGGTCAAGTCAGCTCTCTGCAGCATCTTATTAACAATCAGAGCCTATTAGATTTATTCAGGTAGTCTAATTGGACTCATTCTTATCTCTCAAAGATTTTCTGGTCACCTTAATGCCATTTTAATACTGAGGCTTATTTTGTCATATGCTATGTGTAGAGAACCATAAACAAGCTTGTGGGGTTTGTTTTTTGTTTGTTTGTTTTGTTTTTCTTTAAAATCATGTTTGTTTACAAGCAATTTATTCTACAAACACATTTTGTTTCCTGTGATCTAAGTCTGTCTTTCCCTCTGTGTTTGCAGTCTGTTTTTCAATATGCTGTTCCTGTTTGCACGTTTCCATCTTTGTTGACAATTAACTCTGTTGTCAACAAAGTAGAATAGCTCTTTTGAAGTGAATTATTTACAAATCGCAGTTAAACCCAAAATAATAATTCATGGCTTGTCAACAGTGTATGTGGTTTACAAAAAGACAGTTATTTGAAAAATATTCTGTAATAAAGAAATATTTTTTAGATTTGAACACAACTGAGTTTTAAATAAGAGGCAGCAATGATTTTAGGAATGATTTGTGTATTTAGGGAACAGCTGGAAATAATAAGAAAAACTGGCAATATCCCCTGGATTATATATGCATATGGTCATTTAATGTTAATATAGATTTCACCAGTCTTGTGAGCTAGGCTGTCCCAAGGCAATCCTGGGCACCCCAGCCAAAAACAGGCAAGGGAATCATTATTAAATCCACCGCTGATATAAGACGACACAGCTCCATTGACTTTGATGAGACTTCACCCTTCCCTTTGACTGAACTTTTAGTGTATTTGTGAAGAATCAATCATTTTCTCTATAGGAAGGAATACAATATTCAGTTCTCATGTGTGGTCACCACGTCCTTATTGGGAACATTTTGATCAACAGCACAATGCAGGAATGGTGTCAATAGATCCTTACAGGTAATGTTTTAAAATCATGCCCAGGACAATGAGTTTTGGTGTAGTTTTTCAGAAGATCCTGAAATTATTCTATACTAGGAACTTTGCTCTCTTGGTGGCCAATAAGATGATAAAAAAACCTGTTCAAACATTTCCTTCTGAATTCTGGAGAACGCCTGTTCATGGGAGACACACTGGAAGGACATTGTGGATATTAACTTTGCCCAAGAATATTGTTCATCTCCTACGAATATGGAAAAGAATGCTTAGCAGCAGAGGATAAGTTTTATTTGTTCTCCTTTTTTCATTATGCACTACTTAATTTTTATTCTATTTTATTCAGTGCAAAAAGAAAAATGAATGTGTCCCATTAACTTGGTATTTCGTCTTTTTTTTTTTTTTCTGTGCGAGAAAAGGCGTGCTGCTTCTAAGCCAGTTATTTTTGTTCTAAACTTGAATTGATCCTTGTCTACTTTATACTCTCATAAGTTTCAGCACTGTGAAAAACTGTGGGTAACTAACTGGTGTATATTTAAAGAGTAGGAGAGCTCCTTTAGTGCATTCATTAGGAAATTTCTTGTACGTAAGCTTCCCACCATTTTACTGGATACAGCCCACCTTGAAATCCCTCTTCTTTCAGAAATTCAGTATTGAATATCATGTGTAAAATCTTTTAATATCTATCTGATGTTAATTTTTACCTAGTTTAGCCTGTTTATTTGGAAATGCTTGCACAGAATAGCCGAGACTACAGAATTATTCATCTAACCCTGACTTGACATGTAAATAAGACAGCCCAGCAGGAGGAATTCTAGTGCTGAGTCATTGCAAAACTTAACATTACCAGTTAGACCTAAATTTTAAAACCTATATCCACTCAAGTGAAAAAGGCCTTAGTGATATCACAAATAGGTATAAAATTGTAATGGAGATATAAATGCCCTTACGTGAACTTTCCTTATAAATGAGAAAGAAGAAAAACAGTAACTCCATCAGGACTAGACAAACTTTTCCGGAAGATGGAGTCACATTACCGATTTGGAGAGAAAATACAATTATGAGTAGACTCAGTTTTGATACCTGCTGCTATGGCAGGGCTCTTACATGAATTTGCTGCTGGCTGCCAAGTACAGAAAACACCAAGTATTTAGTTTCTGTCCTACCCTCCAAGCGACTGCGGAGTCATGGAAAGGAAATGGAAATGCTCTAATCGCTGGAAAGATGTGCCACTGGAACAAAAAGAGGCTACTTAGAACTTGAAAACAAAATAGCATTATCATTTGTATGCAATGATAGCAAGTATGCAAGTACATTGTGGAAAAATTAAGGAATTTTCATAAGCATTTGAACACCTTGTAACATAACATGGAAATATGTCCATTTCTAACCTTCCTCAATTTTGTGCCCTCAATTTCTTGAAGATTAGTCTGTTTACCAAACCTTGTGTTCAGTGAAAGCTATGTCATCCTCTACATCGGCCACACATTGTAAAATTATACTGCAAGAGTGAAAATGCGAAAAATCAAATACTAACTTCATTACAGATGAGTAAAATACCACAATTCATACACACATTGTCTTAATGTATTGGAACATTCATTACAAAGCTCTTCAATATTCACACAAAGCCCTTCTTAGTTTGTAAGATTTGGAGAGCTATTACCAGGATAATTTGCTGTTCTGCTCCCTCTGAATCCTCCCTTGTCTTCCTACTGAAAAGAGACAGACAGAGTAACAACCTCAAAAGCAGCATACAGCACAGAATGGAAAATTTACAAATCTTGAATTTTGGGGATAAGAACTTAAAAACCACGAAAGAGGCCCATATTTTTAATTCACCTAAAGGAAGAATTTTGCTTTGATATTGCTGACATCCAAAATATTTAGAAATTATTACTTAATTACAATGTAAATTAATATTTCTAGAGTCTTCAATGTCTATATTGAACTAAATAAGAACTCAAACAGAGTTTTAAAGCATGAAATTTGGATTCCTAGTTGGAAGACCATATTTGCTAATATTTTAGCTTTAACTAGAAATTAATATTGGCATTTGCTTAAGGGCAGATTTGTCCATTTTAAGCTTATCGATTTCAGCTTAGCATGCATAGGCTTCAGTATGACCTAAAAGAACCAACCGAGGACAAAACCATAGTATAGCAGGACATGACACATATCAGTGTATCCAGATATTTCAGTATAGAATGCTTTTTAAAACAAAAATAATACTAAGAGTATTGATTAAATATTACAGTGAAGAAACAAACTTGACTTCTGCAACATGAGTTGTTATTTGTTATTTCACAATAATTACAAGGTAAATACAATTAGATGATGGCAGCATTATCTGTAGTATTTTTATGATGCTGTAACAAGAAATCAGGAATTTAAGCCAGCTGCTCAGCATTAAAACTTTCTCAGAGTATATGAGAAGTTTGAGTTACAATGGACACACCTGTGAAAACTTCTTACTAAACCAATATGTAGAGTTCAAATCAGAAAAAAATCCCACAGTTTTTACCTCTATCATCATAGGAAGTTATTGTTTCCCAAACTTAATCTCTAATAAAGTGCCCCCAAACCAGTATCTGACTGACAGCGTTGTTAAAGTGATGTTATTCTGTTGTGATATGCTTTTGGATATAAAAGTGGTGAAGTTGTTTAAAGCGAACACGCTTCCAAAATGGCTTTCGTAACTCTTTGTGTAAACCCTTCTCCATCCCAAGATCCCTTTAGCCTTAACTGTATCTTCGGAATGTCCTGAGAGATAACTGGAAGCTCACCTATTGGCTGTTAACCCTTTGTTATCATTGGTTGGTTTGGGAGACCTCCTGAACTCCCACTGGTTACTTTGTGATCCCCCCAAGGAGTACTTAAGCAGCTACCCAGAACAATAAAAGCTCTCTCTGCCTCCTCTCCCTGCTTGCTGATGGTGTCCGGGTCTCTCTGGGGGCCATGAGGTGCCACGGAGTAGGAGGGGAAGGGCACTCTCCTACCCCCAGAGCTAGGGGTAAAAGGAAAAGCCTCTGCCTGGGGTCCCCCTTTCCTTATCCACCCTCAACGTTGTCATTATTCAGCAAGTCTAAATTAAATCCAAAACACAGGTACAGAGAAACTCCTTGCCATGAGTCATAATTTATCTTTGCAAGATAAAGCGATGGAGGATGCTTTAAGACATCTTTGTCTTTTTTCATAGCAGCTAGTATGTATACCAGTTCACAAGAAGTGAGATCATGCCTGGTCAATTTTCACCAGAAGGTACCTCATGGTGAGATTAGGATTAGTTTTAGTAGACTAAGGGCTAAACTGGGACATTACATGTGCAAATATGTTTGTTTTTTATATTCCTGTGTGGTGCAATTGTAGACTCAATATTTACTCATGCTGACAGTCTACTGCATGTGTTGACAATTTGACTTAAATTGTTTGTGTCATGAAAATTGAAATCCTTGAGCAGTAGCTGTGTTTTGAATACCTGCCCCCAAAAAATCAATGAAGGGCCACCTGCTCTCTTGTTAAACCATTCACAGGAGTAGGAAGGCAGCCAGTCAAGGGATATCACGTTTTTCAACCACTGACCTTTTTGAGGAAATGAGTGGGAATACAACTGCAGAAATGGAGAAGAGCGCAGCTTTTAAACTAAGAGGCTAAATTAAAAAATAATTTTTTTCTCTAAAAGTCTGCTTTTCTCCATATCTAATCTCTCTTGACTGCATAATATTATCTTTTTCTATTACCTTTAAAGCAACATAGGAGCAACACAGTAATTCAGGAAAGACACAGCAATGGAGATTTCCACTTACTTTACTGATTCCACTCTTCCAACATCAGGGCCCAGGCTTATGCTGCAAAACACACACGTTTCACTCAGCCATGTCCATTTTCGTCGACCTGACCAAACAATTTTGTGATGGAGCTTCCAGCAAAGCAAGAACCCTTCTCAAAAGCCAGGACGTTCCCATTTACATTTCTCAGGGCTTTTGCATCCCACTGTTCTTTCCCTCAAATCCCGCTCGATACATTCCAGTACAACACTGATTACCATAATTTGCCTAAAAGGATTGGTTGTCCCTATTGTGTCAAGGAATAACCTCCTCCAGAGAAAATTTCGAAGAAAATGCAAAGATGTCTTGGGGGATGAGGGAAAGTTGTACATTCATTTTACATATTAAACTTGACTAAAAGTATTACTGTCCTGTTAAAGAAATTTAAGTGTGGGAAAAAGTCATCCAAGACTGAATTGTAAACATTATCCTTTTCTTCATGCTTTATATTCATGTGAATTAATTATTTTCAGTTTGATCTGTGAGCTAACTCCAGAACTAAATCACTAGGGAAATATGATGTTAATGTGTACATGTTAGTAGACACATTTAATCAATTACTTGGTGAGTGTTTTATTACAAGTATAAGCTTGAAAACAAAATGTTCTACAGGACGAAGCTGTTCTGAACTAACATCATAAAAAGTGATGCAAATGCAAATCTGTCTGACTTTTGCTAGCAATACTTTTCTCTACAGTTTTTTGGGTTTTTTTGCATTTTGTTCTACTTTTTGATAAACTAAGAAATCAAATTTCAGTTGAGAAGTACTTCATCAAGCATGAGTTATTCTGAATTTCTTTTCAGCAATATAATACAATATAAAGACAATAAAATATACAGCAAGAAGACATAATATTTCAGCAAAACTATTGTGCAGAAAAAACCAGAAAATTTGTCTTAGTATTTTAGGCTTCCACATACTTTTTCTATTTCTCAACTACCTTTTGAAAATGCTTAAAGTATATATTTTGTAGGACTAGGGAACATAAAATAGGCCTATGTTCTTTCATTTTTGTCACCTTATCTATTAATGCCAGGAGTACTATTCTCAGTATAGTCAGGAGAATTTTATGCAATATTTCCCCAAATTAACCATCTCATGTCTGTGAGCTTTTTCTAGATTTCTAGGTGTACAGCCTTTACAGTTTCCATAAGCTGGCTGTGTGCAGTTTTAAAGCAAATTTTATAGCCAAAGCAGAACCACTACTGTTAATACCGTGCCTGCTGACATCAAGATTGCCTGCACTATGAGTACTATAAACTTAACACATTAATGAGGTTAAATAATGTTTCTACCAACAGGACTAATAAAAATTTGGGAGGACATTGTCTTTTTATCGCACTATATTTTGTAACATCAGTATGACTACTATAGAGCTTTGGTTGACCACAGTAGCCTACTCTCAGAATGTTATTTAAAACCACAGACAACAGACTATTATATATATTCTGGAGAGACATCAAAAGGAGATTTCTTATCCTGATTATCAAATTTCTGTCAATTTTCTTGATATTTCAGGGTCATAAGAAGAAAAACATTCATCAGTGTAGGATTTTGTTTAAACAACATTAGAGCCCAGACCTTACACCAAGATAGCTTTTACATTTTTAATTTTTGAATTGCCATTTCTTATCTTTTTTTTCCTTTCTCATCTGAAATAGCTAACAGTGTGCTACTGTGAGATTTCCTGTGTTTCTTAACTAACAACCCCATCTCACTGATATAAAGTTCAATTTTTGTTGGATTTTTTTTTTTGTTCTATGTTCACAAATTGCCGTGGTTTAACTGAGGTAGGCAGCTCAGCCTCACGCAGAGGCTCACTCCCTCCCCCTGGTGGGATGAAGAAGGGAATTGTAAGGGTGAAAGTGAGAAAACTAATGGATTGAGACAAAGACAATTTAATAGGTAAATCAAAAGCTGTGTATGAAAGTAAACACAAAGAATTAATTCTTCTCCTCCCATCAACAGGCAAGTGTTCAGTCATCCCCAAGAAAGCCGGGCTCCATCATATGCCATGGTGACTTTGGAAGAGGAATGCCATCACTCCAAGTGTCCTCCGCTATCTCTTTTTCCTCCACCACTTTTATCGCTGAGCATGATGCCATATGGTATGGAACATCTTTTTGGTTGTGCTCAGCGGTCCAGGCTGTGTTCCCTCCTCATGCACCCCCAGCCTCCTCGCTGATGCGCCAATGTGAGAAGCAGAACAGGCCTTGACGTGTAAACACTGCTCAGCAATGACTAAAACAACTCTAACTTATCAGCACTATTTTCATGAAAAGACAAAACATAGCACTATGAGAGCTGCTATGAAAAAAATTAACTCTATCCCAGTCAGAACCAGTAGGCAAGTGCAGTCATATTTAAAATGAAGCGTAAAAGAATACATTGTGTTCTCCTTTTACTATCAGAATAACAGTAGGTATCAAAACAAATGTGGAAATTATGTGTGGGCAAGCATAGTGCATGATGTGTGATTGACTCTGTATCAATTTACTACATGCTGTCCTGCCTTCTTAGCATATGATAAAATCTCAAATATCTTTAGAATTTCCTTTATTAATCTCTATATTCTCTATAATCTGTATATTCTCTATAGTATTTTATTTACCCAGAAACTAGAACAGTCTCACTTATAGCCAATATTGGCTCTCAGTTCTAAGTCCAAAGATAAAGGATTCTTTTTTTCTAACTCTGGCACTAGATGGCAGTAAAAGCGCAACGCTGAACATTTTATCCAAAGTCGATAAATTTACAGAGAACTCTGAGGCAGGAGAAAGGCTATCACTGTAACACAGCCTGCCTTCAAAGGTTAGCTAGAAGCAGGATATGGAATATCATGTAGAATCACTACAAAATATAAAAAATTAAATCCAATAGCTGAACAAAAATAGCATTAGAGAGGGCAAAGTAATGGGAAGCTTTAAGTAATTTGGAATATCAGGAAAAACTGACTTCATATGTCTTGCTAAAATCTGCCAAAACAGCAGATCAGTGATCTGCAAAAGTAAGATATAAAGGCAAGTGTCCTACTAGTGTGCCAAAAACATGATTCATCTTCATGAAAAACTCTAAGAAAGGAGGAGGAGAAAAGCAATCTGCACCAGATTTTTTGCTATTAATTACAAAATTGAATTGTACTAAATCTCTGAAATTAATGGAGTTGTATTCCATTTCTTTTGAAGTCATTAGGTCCATACATACAGTATGAATGCACAGTTAAAAAAAAAATAAAAAAAAAGAGCGAGAGAGAATAAGTTCTCTGCCTTTGTTTTGACCCTGGAAAACTGTATCATTTCCAATAGAACATACAGCTCTCTTCTCTGGGTTCAACCTGACAGTACACACAGAGTGGATTTCTTGCTGCAGAGCTGTAATGGTTGAATCCCTGTAATAGTCATATCTTTGTAAACACCTACCTTTGTAATGGACAGAGAGGAGAAAAACAAACACAAAAATTTACGTTTAAGACCTTCCTATGAGGACACTTTGAGATTACTTATTGGACATATGCCAAAGAAATCTTTAGCAGCGACACCTAATTCAAGTAAGCTTAAACTAAAGGTTTAGTGGCTCTCATGTTGTTGCCCATTAAATCAACAGAGTCAATTGTATTTAGAACTGCAGACTAAAACTGATTCAGGCCTTTATAGCAGCTTTACAATCATTATTTTTAGTCACCTGAGTGCCTGGATTCTCTTCTGGGATACTAATTATAGAAGAGGGAAGCAAATTTTTCACCTTCAATCCTATTCAAGAAACACGAAATCTCATAGAAGATATTCCAGAGCCTTTATATCTCCAGGATGCAGACAACATCCGTCTTTCTTAGAGGCTGAAGGTATGAAGAAAATCTGGATATCATGTTGACTATAAAAAAATAAAGCTCCCGGTTGGAGAGTTTAGACCTATTTTTTGTACTGGGTGATCTGTAATTGTCTTAGAAACTTCTCTCAAAGAATGTGCCACTCTTTATTACTTGAATTAAAATTTTCTTTTTTTGACTATAACGTCAAACTTTTGTTAGGATATATTCACATACTGTAACAGTACATGATTCTGGGTTTCACAGAAGCAAATGTACATCAGATAAAGTATTGAAGCTTTAAAGTATTGAAGTATTTAGGGTTTAAACACAAGTAAGTGCACTGTATGTTTATGTCATCTCTTTTGGGAAAAAAAGGTCCTTGTTCTACCAGAGGTTAGAAAATATAAGCTGTGCTGTCATCATCAGCTGGGCTGCCCAGGGAGGTGGTGGATTCTCCGTTCCTGGAGGTATTTAAGAAGAGACTGGATGTGGCGCTTAGTGCCATAGTCTAGTAACTGTGGTGGTAGTGGATCAAGGGTTGGACTTGATGATCTCAGAGGTCCTTTCCAACCCATCTGATTCTATGAATCCATGATTCTAAGAAGCAGCTAAAAATAAAGCATACTTTTAATCACCTTTTCCACCTTTATCTTACACATCATTCCTTTCTGATGCTAAAAATATTGCCACAAGAAAGTATTTGTTGAATTTTATAGCCAAACCTCAACACACACAGTTTCCTTAAGGTAATACCTTAAGTAGCCTAAGAGAAGACAAGCTTTCCTTGTTGCCTATCACCAAATTGATGTATGACCTTTGGATCCTACTGGATACACCCTCACCTCAGTCACAAAACTAACAATATTGGTGAAAATACCTTCTTCCATCATATTCTAGGGAGGGGAATGGAACCATTCATTTCTGAGAGCAGAACTTAAGTGACTCATCCATCACCACCAAGTCACTTCTATGTATTCTCTGTGGTGAAAGCTAAGCAGATGTATGTGTGATAGGACAAGAAAGGCTTTAGAAAGAAAGGTTATTCTGTGTCTAGAAATTCATCACTCTATTTTATTTACTGTTTGTGGTTTAGGGAGGGCAGAATCCCACAAATACTGTAAAATAAAATTATTCTAACCAAGCAGGGATTTCTCATTTATGATCCTCTGTTGCTACAGAAGTCTTCCAGATAGCCTAGTCTAAGAGAAATAAATAAATGTGCACATTGAATTAAACTGATCACAGAAAAAAAAAAAAATCTTTAGTGTTTGGAGCATATGATACAAGCCTATCTAGGAAACTTACTTTTTTAATTGATATTTTTTTGTAGTAGTATTACATGTTGGACAAGTGCCAATAGATTCATCAAGCATGAAAGGTAAAAATGAGGCTCTGGATTTGATTAATCTTAGTCTCTTTTCTGCAGGACTCCATTTTGCCAAAGAAATGAGGCTTCTTTTATTTGTCCTCCAAAACCTTTTTAAAGCCTTCATTTTTTTTAAGCTGAGATATTTCTACAATTTCCATGAACTGTCACCCTTTCTGTGTGATACACATCTTTCTAGTCAAACCCATATCACATTTGGAAAAACTATTTAATGACAATTCAGGGCTTAAGTTGCAGCCATGTGTGGGGGAGCCCAGCTGGCTCTGGGCTCTCTGTAAGCTGGAATATTGAAGACGGAACTTTACACCTGGTAGAGGGTTAACCACGGAGAGTAAGGACTGTGGCACAGGGTGGACTTCCTGCTAGCATGTCCACCTATGGCATATGGA
>JAYRBT010000082.1:96965440-96996358 GCA_036023395.1 Myiotriccus ornatus
TCTACCTTGTGCAATTAGAATAACTGTAAAAGAAAATTCAACTTATCATATGGGAAACTGAGAATTTTGTCCTTGAAGTAGAAGAAGACTATCTTCCTTGTTTGCAGAAGAATATCAACACTTTTCTTGATTGCTTCTTCAAGACTGATTGAAATAATAAATATAAATGCTGAGCTTTGACTACCATAGCACTTGGTAGCTTTTGATTACTAAACTGAAGCTTCAAACATCCCCAAAAGTAGCCTTCTTCTTCTCCTCTGTCCTCCAGTCACTGGTGGTACTATGGTACTTTTTTCTAAAGTGCAATATCCTCCTTCCACAGCTTTGCCTTATCCAGATTCTGTGATCTTTAACGGCATTTGCAGGATCATAAACATACATAAATCTCTAATTAGACGGGAACACCCTGTGCAGCACAAACTGGAGGATTTTCATGGCTCACACCCTATGGTAAGACACAGTTGCTGTCACAGGAGATCACTCTCCATTAAATGCAGTTTACAAAAACAAAGTAAACATAGACGACCCAAATGACTGCCATCCTTGTGTACTCAATAAATTACTGGCTTTACTGACTGGATTAACATAAGCCTTCAGGTACAGGGGAAGAAAAAGTCCTTGAATCTCCCTGAAAATCTGGCATTGCAGGGATTTTACATTTGAGCCTAGGATCCTCTTCAAAATCATATTTGATTGTTACTGGTTTTGGAGAGAGAACCTTTTACTTGGTTTAGTGGATGAATAGTCCTATTCTTCCTCTAGTGAAACTTTTGTAAACATAGGATTTCACAATAGAAAGGCATTCTTGATCTCCAGAGAATTCTGAATATCACCTGCAGGTTTTGCTTTTATTCTTCATTGACTTATCTTCACCTAAGCATCTCCAAAACTTGTGTTACCAAATAACCTCTACCTACAGATGACTATGAATATGAATATTCATTATTTAGGCTAAATAAAGTGTTTTTCTTGATTTTTGTGTGGCTTTCTTTGGGTTATTATTTTGTTGGTGGAGGTGGTTTGTTTGGATTTTTTCTGGGACATAAAATGGTTTGATTGATATGCCTTTGGAATTAGGATTTTCTTATTTCAAAAGTAGCAATTATACAAAGCAGAGCAGAATGAATAGCTGGTATAATACTTATATGAACCTCTATATTCTTCCAGAAAACTGTTAACTTCATATTTGAAGCAAACAAAATATGACTTACCTGGTAAAATTTGAGCACTTTGACAATGAAAACATTTTGAATAAGGCATCTTCCACAGATTTTCACATGTATTGCAGATCTGCTTTGAGAGATCTATGATCTGCCACTGTATGCTAAAGCCTTATTCTAAGGTTTTGTAGGATCAGATGTTCTGTAGGCTACAGTAGACCAAATGATAGACATCATATACTGTGCCTATACTATGTTCAGAGCACTCAGCAGCAATAAATCAAGATATACTAAAAAAATGAGAATGAAATGCAGTCAATGTGCTCATATATTTCAAACTTTAACCTATTTTTAATGTGATTATAAGGTGCCTTCTTTTTTTTTTTTTTTTTTTTTTTTAACATATTGTAAAGTTGACGTGTAGTCACCAGTACCAATTTTGAAATGCCTCCAGTCTAACTGAACTGCCAAGGCCAAAAACGGTCCTTAAGAACATGTAAATATGTAGAAATTGCTATAATGAATCAAGGCTTTCTCCATTTATTTCATCTTCAATACTCAGGATTGAATACATCAGAAAAAGATGCTAAAATCGCCATAGAAAAATCTGCCTACAGCGAAAATTTCTTCTGAATTTTTATTATATAGTTTCTATCTTTATCTGAATGCATGAAGATTTATAGCCATCACTTTTTAATCCAAACTAATGTAACTTGATTCCTACTTAGCTCTTGTCCTTGCTTATGCCTTGGAGCAGTAAGTTCAATGGGTTTATTATGCACTAGATAATTTTTTTTCTTTTATTATTTTTAGATATTTTTAAATAGAAAATGAAAGTGTTGCTATGATTCTTTGTTTCCCCTACTCTGAAACTTACTCAGATTTACACTAATGTGCTCACTAGTGAATTGTACAGTAAAATATTTTTTGGTCCAAAAATATAAATTTCAGAAATTTCACAACTCTAATGAATAATGAAATATTATTTTCCTATAATCTTCTTTTACTACATTTAAGGGAATTCAATGCTGAAAACTCACAGGTGGCATCACTATAAAAAGAGGTATGATACCATCTTTTCTCTGCAGTGTTCAAAACTCAGACCTAAACCAGGAATACTGCCTGCTACCTGGTTCAAGACTCAAGAGACTAAAAGAGACAATTAAGTGACCATATGATTAATATAATTTTCAGGTTCAACTGCAGGCTTAGTAGTTATTCTGTCATTATTAAAGACAAGAAGTATGACATCAAAAACATTATGCTTCCTAAACCTGCAAAGAAAATCTGTGCACATCATTCTTAAATTGATATCTATTGGCAGTTTGAAATGCTATCATATACAAGTTCAGGTATATAATTTCCCTCTAATAATTCCAAATATTTTACAGGTTCTTTAACTTTCTGTATAAGAAATCTAGGAATCTCAAACATTACCTAAAGAAAAGTTGGGTTCACTTCTCTATTTGGACACTCCATTACTTACCCTTGCATGAATAATACATATGTTTATATCACTCTCTCGCTCAAGTTGTCAGACAAGGTTCTCAAGTCTTTCTTTGAAAGAAAGATGGGAGTATGTCTTTTTGCAACTGATTTAATAAAAAAAAACCCCTAGTAACATACTCCTTCCATGTATGCAAAGAATAAAAATAATAGATAACTCCCCCATTCAAGTTCAGTGTTAAGTTCTACTTCTCATCACCTTTCCTAGACAGTATCATCACTGTCTTTGACTCTATGACAAGTATATAACTTTTGAACACTTTGAGCTCTCTGCTCTTTGATATTTCAAAGAAGACAAATGTCAATCAAATGCTGCTGCTGAACAAATTGCCTACTGCATGTCTAGTACCAAAGCCACTATCCTTCAGTAGTTACTAAGGCAAGATGTAAATAATTTTATTCTGTTTAAATGCTGGGAATTTAGGTTATGCTTATGTCACAGCCAAACATAAGAACAACATTTTATTTCTGAGTATATACATCTGCTGTCTTTTCTTGAATTGTTGTCTTCTCCCTAAAAAATCACTCAGTTGTTTGTACAACATATAGCAAAGAGGGATCTTAATGACTGCATAAGAACATAATTGATACAAAAATCAGTTCAGGATAAAAAATTAGCTTCTAGAGCTCCACTGATCCACATGAAGAGGTGTAGGGTAAAGAAACAATTTAAATAAGGCTTTTATGTTTAAACTATGAATACCGGTGACCCCGATGGAACATGAGAATAGGAAGAGTAAGTAATCCAAATACATGTTTAACATCCTTCAAAAACAGACTTCTAGATTTTTATTTTTCCTGTTTGCTTTTACACACTTTCAGTAATTTCATTTTGCGTATATGCACATGCATGTACATTTTGTTATCAAAGGGGTGATTGTTGAAAATGGGGGGTTATTTCTGCCTTTTATCAGAAGCTGTGGCAGGTGATGCTGAAATTTCCAATACTTCCTCCCCTGTCTCTGAGGGGTGTTGAGCAGATTAATTAGTTCATGTCTGTACAGCACTTTGAAAGCACTCAGTGCTATATAATTAGTCCTATATATTACTAGGATAGCCTTGAATATCTTTAGTGACTCTGCTTCAACAATTTCCCTTGGCAAATTATGTCACTCTCTAATTGACCTTGGTTTTTGAAGTATTTTCTTAAAGTCTAATTTAATTTTCACTTTTCCTGGATTTTGTTCACAACACAGTGATTGGCTGAAAATTTTCATCTGTTTGAAAGATACTTTTCAAATGAGAAATATCCACAGAACAACTGATTAACCTCAGGCAGTGGGAACTTAAATAACAATTTAAAAATTTTCCTGTTATAACAAGCATCAAAATCATCTTAAGTATAGATTTTAAGAAGTAGACACAGGAGATATTCTAAATAATTTATCAAAAATCTAACACTCAGATGAAATTAAAGGTCTACCACACTTTTACCAAACTGCTTGCAAGTTATAGAAGGTTAGCTTCACTTCCATGATTTGACATACTTCCTCAACCTTATTTTCCTTTCTTAATGTACTTATTAATCCTCTCACTCTATAAGTACTTATTCACCCTCACCTTACTTGTTTATTGAGGAATTCTTTTTGATGGAAATGTCTTTCTGATCCTTACATATACTGCAGATTCATATACAAATAAGAATGTACATATTTCTGTAGTCAAGCTTTCAGTAATTTAGTATTGGAATTAAGAAATGTAACAATTTTTGTCCTGCAAATGTGACTGGCAGTGAAATGAGCAATCTAAAAAGAAGTGCCTCAAATAAGCATGCAAGATAGAGAAAGGGAAAAGACATTGCTTCCACCCTTATTTCCTATCTAGTCCTTGTTGCAAAGGTGTGTAAAAGTTTCCTCCCTTCACATTTGTGAGCACTAGAAGCATCAGACAGAAGATTCATTGCCCTCTGGTCCACTTTCAGAACATCAGACCTGGGAAGGTACCTTCCTCCCTATCCGGGGTGAAGGGCTTCTGAGGGCCAGCAGGGGCAGGCAGGTATGCAAGCAGGCCAGGTGGCTTTCTGGTGGACCTGCAGTCTGACAGTGCAGCTGTCACTTGAGTATTTATTTCCTCCTACTGCTGGTCTGATTGAAAATCCTATGTGCAAGCTTTTACTGCCTGTGTAGCTGATGCTTTCTACAACCCTCTACTCTCTTCTTAGCTTTCTGCCAACAATATTTCCTGTCAATCTTTCCCGTGTTTCTTCATCTAACCAATTCCTGTCAAAATCTCAAGAAATAAAGACAAAATGAGTAAACAGAAGCATTAACATTTTTTTTCCCAATGGGGTTACCATGCTTTCTTTTTTTCTTATTTCTCTTTGCTTTTTAAATAATTTTCCAGCTCTTGTTATTTCACCAAATTTGCAATCATTCATACCTCAAGGAGGAAGGCATTTCATCACTAGCCTAAAGCAAATTTTAAGTAGTAATGCTAAAGAACTGCAATATGGAACAATCATCAACCAGATAGAATCATGCAGAGATATTTGATATAACTACAATGATGAGGTAAAAGTAAATAGTGTCCCTCAAAGTAAAGGCAATCTGTGTTTTTCAGTAACTATTCTTCTCATAAGTTACTAAGATTTTGGACAGAGAAAAGATCTAGGCCGTTCTAAGGGAGCAGCTGATCTACTCTACTGCCTTACTTCTCAGCTTTCTCATGCTGCTGAGACAGAAAGAGGAGTGAAGCTGTAACAGATAAGATCATATGTAATCAAATTTGATCGGCCTTTTAAAAAGATAAAAAAACTATAATTTACACTCAAAATGGAAAAAGTATAAGTACAATAATAGTTTTTTTGCCATTTTCATTTATTGCTTGGTGTGAGATCTAGTATTCTGTTGGAGATGAGCTAGAGGAGGAAGAGCAGTTTAACAGGTAGAAAGAAACAGCATCTGACAGCCTGGGCCAGACAGCATCAGACAGATAGACTGAGAACTCCATTTTATGTTCATGATCTTATTCTGTTAAGTTGTAAGTTTTCTCCCATAGGAGAAAGCAGACAGTTCCTGATTGGACAGTGTCCCATGAGGGCATCTTCTCACACCAATTATGTACTTAAAAGTTATCTGAAAACTTATGTATCCCCCCTTTTTCTCTGTCAATCCCTGCTAATTGTCCAATACCTTATCCAAGTTTTGCATACCTTTCCCCTTTTCCAGAACCTTCCATATCTGCCCTATAAAAACCTTCCATTTTGTAAAATAAAACAGATCAGCTTCAGCTGAGATCAGCTCTGATCAGCTCTTGCTGTAACCAGCTGCTTGTCTCCTGTCCTGTGTTTGGGTGCGGCTGGGATTAGTCCCCAGGGCAGGACAGGTCGACCCCCTGCCAGGCTTGGCAGGGGAAAACTACAACTCAGTTGCAAGGACCCGCTGGTCTGAGTTTTACCTGAACCCCACAAACCGTGACAGTATTCCTAAACATAAGGAGATCATTTTGCTAAATTATGTCTCCCTAATCTAAGAGGTTTTGCTGGGTTTGAGTTGGTTTGTTTATTTGCTTGCTTGCTTGCTTGCTTTCTCACAGAAATTTTCATTTTAGCGTTTTCCTCCTTCTTTTTTTCCCCTGATGCTTCTGTTAGGGAGAAGTTTTGATTTATGGTCCCAGAGAATCACACTGATTGCAAGAGAGCTGGCTCTCAACCTGACATTTTCCAGTTACTCATTCTTTTCTCTACCCCTCAGTGTTCATCTTGTACTGTAGCACTCTGACACTGTTTCTTTACTGTCTTCTTGTTTCAGATATTTGAGGTCACTTGGCAAGTCATGCTACACGTTGTATTGTCTGTTTCAGAGAGCTACACGAGTGGCTGTTTTTAAACATAGACATAACCTCACAGACATTGCATCCTTAACTGTTCTTTTAACGTAAATGTTGGTTTATTGTTGCTTTAATCTATGGAAACAGAGGGTTTCTTTCTAGATGTGATTGTTTGCGAGCTCTTTCTTCCATGCTCAGTCATGTGCCTTCCCTTACAAATATGTGTTCAGTACAGTTTCAGATAGATCAATTTCCAAAATTACTGTAGTTGAAAAATAATGTTAAAGAAATACATAATTTTTCATGGAAAAATAACACAAAAATCGTGACAGAGGAATGAAAACCAAATATGATTTGGATAACAGCTTACTTTGAAAATCTTGTCCTCTGACAATATCCATTAAAAAATACGGGGAAGGGGATGAGGGCATGGGGTATTTTGTGAAGTCATGCATATATTTAATAGCTGTGCTGAACCACTACCAGAAAGATTTCAGAGAGCTATGGAAATAGGAGTTGCTGCTGGATTTCCCAGCAGTGCAGGAGTGCTCCCTAGAGTACAGTGTCTACTGCTTTCCTCAGATAAGTTTTATATTTTTTCAAAGGATGTCAGGCTGTGGCACTAAACTTCATCTAATTATGTCTATAAAGTGGCAGTTTGCAGCGTCTAGCTCTGAAGCTGGAAGAGACCCAGGTGGGCATATTGCTTCAAAGCAGTATAATGTTTGGAGGTAGAGTCCCCTGTGATCGATGAACATGTCCAACCCATCTCTACGCCTAGTTCCAGGGCAGTTTGACTGTGCCCAGTGGAATGACATATGACTTCAGGCCTACGAAAAGTTATGCACTCTCAGCAGCTATGACAGGGAAAAGGTGCCATTTTCCATGGTTGCCTGAATGCCTCATCTCAGTGTCCATTTGTGTCAGGATTGATGACTTTGAGAAAAAGTGCAAAGATCAAACTGTTTCACAGCACTGTGTCAGCCAATTCTCAAACTTTAGCACTATCCCGATCTGGGGATGTGTCCTTGCTGAGTGTTCCCACTCAAATAAAAGCCAAACAGAAGTATGTAGGGCTCTATACATCCCTCCATTATTCACTTAAACATTCTCTGTGGAGAAGAATGAACAGATTGTCTTAAAAATATCTCTGAATTCAGCCGTTATTAAACTTAAGATGTTTAAGGATGATATAATTACTGAAATGTTAGATAATCAGGAACTACTTGTTTCTTTAGTCCTTAGACATTTAACATTTCTTCTAGGAAATGGTAATTAAAACAAAGGCAGCCTTTAGTCCATTGAAAAGGTGTTGGCCTTCACATAACCAATAGCTATGCCAAGCAAAGGTTGTGGTTATTTATTGTACTGCTTTCTGTCCTCAGCAAGGTTTTACTCAATAAAAATCAACAAGATTGCTTTTCCTGGTATGTATTTTGCATCTTGAAATCAATTCATTGAAAATACATGGTAAGTTGTCTGCCCAAGGCTAAAAAAAGCCATCTTACCTTAAGGTATATATTCTGCATTGTACTGTGCTGAGATTGTTTAAAGCAATAAATATGTTGCTTACCCTGCGATATTGCTTAGTCAAAGAATCTCTTGAGACCTAAGAATGGGGGAAAGGGCTAATTACTTACTCCTCTATTACCCACTGACTGAATGCTAGTCGTCAGGCTTTCCTTTTGAGCATACTGTGCAGTTTTCCACAGAGGGTAGAAGTGGAAGGAGGGAAGATGAATTGTTGTTTGCTAAAAAAAGTACTGTAACCTGGGGAAAAAAGCCCTTTTATCTTTTGCGGTTTACCTCTGTGAGACACTCTAGTGTATCACATCTTTTGGGGTTTTTATTCGTTTTCCAAAACTGATACCAATGTATAAAAACTATAGATTTTGATGATTCTCTTGTGGAGGTGAGTTACTGGGGTAATAATGAAAATAAGTGCAAGAAGCTGCTTTAGAAGTGTATGTTCCATTTGCTGTGTGCTGACCCATGGGAAAAAAACCCAAACCTACAGCATCCAAAACCTGAAATTGTTAAATACTGGAGGTTAGTTGGGCACTTTATTTCCAGGTATGATTGTCTTTCAGCATCAGCTGTGTTATTGATTTTCCTGTCTTTCTGCCAGGAAACAGTAAGATGAACAACAAAGATTTTGAATTCAGGGCCTCATTTTTGCACTGCAGTATTTAGAATCACAGAATCACAGAATAGGCAGGGTTGGAAGGAACTCATAAGGATCACCAAATACAACCATTAGCCCTCTACAGAACCATCCCCAAGAGTTGCACCGTGTGCCCAAAAGCATCATCCAAATACTTGAACTCTGTCAGGCTTGGTGCCATTACCACTTCTCCGGGGAGCCTGTTCCAGCACCCAACCATCCTCTAGGTTAAGAACCTCTTTCAAATTTCCAACTTAAACCTGCTCTGACACAACTTCAGGTCATTTCCTTGTGTGCTGTCACTGGTCACCACAGAGAAGGGAGTTTAAAAGCATGTTTTGAATATGGTCTCT
This sequence comes from Myiotriccus ornatus, assembly GCA_036023395.1. Taxonomy (NCBI): domain Eukaryota; kingdom Metazoa; phylum Chordata; class Aves; order Passeriformes; family Tyrannidae; genus Myiotriccus; species Myiotriccus ornatus. The sequence continues at coordinate 96,974,392 of JAYRBT010000082.1, forward strand.
TTCCTCATTCCTCATAAAATCATTACCACTGCTATTGTACTGGGGGTATTTCCATAAAGCAAATTCTACTAATGTCTGTGACCTTGACAGTATTTATCAGCCAGATTGGTGTGTTTCAGGTGTTTGTTAGCTTTGAGAAGATAAACACATTTGAAACTTCTAGCAATTTCAAGTCAGTATCTTTAATAAAGCTATATATAGCATAAAATTAAGCAAACTGAGCATAGAAATATGAATAGTCAGAATATTTTTAAGTGCCTGTCAGTTACAGTGTGCTTGAAAATGATTAAATTATTTATACTTTTATTTCATGGATGGTTTGACATATACTGGAAAATTTGCTGCATTTGTATTTGTTATTTCTTCTTTTAAAATATATTTTTAAATGTCATTCTGTGTGAGGGGGAGGATCTACATGTCATGTATTATTTTTTTTTCTGTTCATAAGTTATAAGCCTTTTCTTTATAGGCATTTACATATAGCCTACCTATTAACATTAAGTAAATTTACTATACAGATTTAAACTGTGGACTGAGGACTATTTAGGAAAAGATTATAAATATGATTAAGTACTTCAGAAAGCTTGTATGAGCTTAGCTGTACAGAATATGTGAGATAAAAATATATTTTGAAGCAGAAAGCTGGCTTTATTAGAGTTGTCCACATATAAAGTAAAGCTAGATCATAATGAATCAGGGCCCAGATTAGAATATGAATTTGAGGGGAGTGCTCAGATCCTTCTCAGTGATTTCTCACGTCTCTTAGGTTCAGTATGTTATCATCCAACTTGCATTTTTTACACTAAATTTCACAGCAAATTTCACTATTCATAATATGAAAAGACTCCAAATTCAATTTGGGTCCAGCATACAGAATGCAGAAGTTCTACTGTTGCTACAAGTTACCAAGCCATAGGGAAAGTTTGTACTTTCTGTTGCTTAGAATTTAAGAAAGAAACAAGAATTAAGGGCTTGATAACTGCCTGTTATAAAATCCAAGAGGAGGAAGACAAAAGAGGTGAAAAAATAAAGGAAAAAAAATAATAATTGCTGAGCACTGTTAATTCCTTCAGAAATTTAATTCACTTATTCAAAAACCTGTTCATTCTTTGCACAGAATTGTGGTAATTCTTGGTGCAAAATGAAGTAATTTAGTCATGCACAGCAGTATTATTCTTTGATGGTGCTGTAATTGACTAGAATAAAACCATATAATGGTCATCTAGTAAGAGTTATCTATCAGCTATTCCTGTAAAAGGTAAGGATAAATATTATTCATTCTTGGAAATAAAACTAAGAGTAAATTATACTGCTTTAATTAGAAAATAAATCAAGATCTAGTCCAAAGTAATAAAGCCTATCTATAAGTATTCATGTACATCTTTTTTAATATATTTGAGTTCCATGCATGTGAAAGACATTCACAAGGAAAACAACTTCTTTATTATAGTTCACATCTGTAATTTGAATTAAAAAAATATTTAGAACATTACAGGCTTTTTATAGATAGTAACTACTCATTAATTCCCCCTTCCCCAAGTTTAAAATGTAGAAATATCCATGTAGATATTGTACATTTCTTTATTTATATGAAAGCATGCTAAAAGATAACATTCAGTTCCTGAGCACTGTTCTAAATCTAAAGGATTCAGTCTTTCACACCAGCTCTCTAACAAGTGTGTCTATACTAGCTGTCAAGCCTCTGGAGTACACAGCAGAATATTCCCACAAACAATTTAAGGCTATCTCTTTAAAAGGTAAAAAATGACGATGAAAATCTCTAGAATAAATTAGAAATAGGTCAGTTAATTCTGACTTAATTCAATGATATGTGGACAGCAAAATAAATATTAATTTCAAATTAGCCACTAATTATAAATATTACCTGCACATCACAGATACCTGGATCACTAATCTGTAAACTAATTAAGTAGCAGCATCTACATACAAATGAGGATGCATGCTGTAGGAAACAAGGAAATAAAGTATTAGCCAATTTCTGTAGCATTTGGTGAATAAATATAGAATTATGAAAAAGTCTTTTTTGACATTTATTTTCAGCGCAGCATACATGTATGAACACATATGTTTATAAATCTCTACAAGCCAATAGAAATGACATTTATATGCTTGTTTAAACAAATGTGATATGTCTCACATTCTTGAGAGATCACCTCAAGAATCAGTATCACCTGAATAAGTCGGACAGTGGGAAACTCAGAGATATTAAATACCCAGACTACAGGAAGGAACAACTCACAAAGAACATAACACAATACTCCCACAAATGCTGGCAATTTGATTATGCCCTTGAGAACAGTGAAGCATCCTCAGTTATTGAAGTAGGAACTCCAAAGTAGATACTCAGCTATGGGCTTAGCAGATTCTACATACTTTTTTACTCAAAAGTAAATAAATAAAACTTAGACTAACTAAACCATAAGGATTAATTGTCTTTCAGCAAAGTCTCATTACTTAATGCAAGATCAATCAACAGTAAATAAGCCAAACACTGTAGCTACCCAGTGACACATCTCCCTCCATTTTAAGTATTCACCTAGTGGAAGCTCCCAAGTGTCTAGAGGGAATAATCAGTCATTCCTTCAACTCTATCAAACTTCAGTGATAGACACATTTATTATAAGACTTGATGCACATGCAGCACTCCTCATGAAGCATAGGTCGTCCTCCAGAAGCAATTAATTTTCTTCAGAGACTATCACAAGGATCACCCAAAACTTAGCTGATTGAACATATTCATGACTGTGATACTTTTCTTTGCATTTTCATTAGTTTCAAAGTCAACATGCAACTTTCTAATGGCTTCAAAAAGCCAATTTCTACAGAATCTCAATCTTTGACATAGGTGTTTTGTTTTTTATTGGTTTGCTTGTTTTAAATTTATTTAGATGTGAACCAGTCATCATCTGTTGAAGCAAATCCTTTCAGGTGTTAAACCAGATAAATATGCTGTATGTGCTTTAAAATCTTTATGAATGTCGTCCCTCCCTATTCCAGGAAATTATGTTTATGATACAAACACAGGTCTGTCTCTAGTTAACGAGTATGTAGCTTGTCTATTCTCTATTAAGAGTTATCATTGAGCCTCAATGTTTTAATCTTGATTGGGAAAATATATGTAATGAACCTCTATAGCAAAAAAGAGTTAGGTGTTTGTGTCCATGTTCATCCATAAGAGGAGGTGGTATTACTCTTGCTCATCCATTTGTCATGAAACAATGTATTTGCACTGTGTAAATAGGTATGCTTAGAACAAGCTAAGTACGTTGCTCCTTTCCATTATCTGTAGGAGCAGCACTGGACATATGTAGAGCTCTACTCAACATCCTAAACTCTCTCACATGAGAAATCATTTACACAGGATACAGGAACTTATTATCTGAATCATTAAACCTGACAGGAACAGGAAAGCCTACATACAAACTAATATTCCACAGAAAGGTGATGATGAAAGCCAGCATCCATTTGGGATGGCAAAACTCTGTACACTGAAGGATTGACACTAGCTTTAAATAACAGTTTGAATTGTCTTTGGGCGTTGCCTTGAACCTTCACCTCAAGTTTTCAACTTGAAGTTGTACTAGAGTCAGACCAATTTGTAATGTGTTTTTTTACTATTTCTCTATTCAGTATCTTATTTCTTAAATTGTTCCTTCTAATAAAAAAAAAAAAAATTAGTTCATATTTTTCTTAAAATATGTCAGATGCATATAGGGCAGTATCTTATATGCCTACCCTAACTGAGAGTGTCACAAAAGTAATTTAAATTCTTCTTTGCTCCACTGAAAGAAGCATTTTGGAAGTTGAGAATGCATATTGTTAGCTAGAGGAAGAAGTTAGCCAGATCATGGTGAGAGCAGATGTCAGCCATAGCTTCTTAGTATGCATCAAGGATGGGAGGGAGAATTCTGAGGTGCTGGGCTCTGGTGGGAACAGATTCCTCAAGGGAGAGTCACTGGAGCATTTCGTCAGTGCACTGACAGCTTAGAAAACTTTTATATTGATCACAAAAACTGTCTCATGTAGCTTTTATGCTACTCAATGGTCACAAAAGCTCTATTTTCTCCAGGGCTATGATGCTCTCTGTAAACTTGTTTATGAGTACCTCAGATCTTCCTTTTCACAAATTTGTGTTTTACAGTATATTAGTTCCACACACTGAGCCGGATGATATCCTCCATCCGATCTTACTGCCATGGTTGTCTTGATCTGTAAAGTTCAAACTGTAATGAAAATTTGAAAGCTATCACACATGAAATTTTAATGTGATTGTGTCGGTCAAAAGTGGCTTAAGAGACTGATTCAGTATAGAGTTTTCAATTCTTTAAAGAAGAGAAAATAATTTGGGTATGTCACAATATTTTGTTCATATCATTTAAACTAGTTTTTAATTTTATATTGAGCCAGTCACGTTCTGAAACAATTTTTCTACTGTTCTCTTACCATGAATATTGATAAAAGAGGTGGTTTTTTATTTGTTTGGTTTATTTGGTTTTGTTTTTGGGGTTTGTTTGTTTTTTTGTTTGGTTGGTTTTTTAGTTGTTTGGTTTTTGGGTTTTGTTTGGTTTTTTTTTAAATTTTGGTGTTATCAGCATTCTTTAAATGGATTGAAAATTATATATTTTTGACCTTTTTTTAAATTTAATGAAAAATAGCCATTTCAGAGTTTGATTACCCTTTACAGATGTTCTTTGTATTGGCCAGAGAATAACTATTTTTTCATATGTATAGTCAAAATATTTATGATTCTTTATGCATACCCTGTGAAGTGCAATAACAAAATAGTGGCAAGATCAGCATTAATGATCCCACTCTCTCATTGAAACCTACTGCTAAACCTCAGAAAGCTCTGTACACATACATTTAAAACCATTACAATCAAAGAAAGCATGATGAAAATATATTGCGAGTGTAGATGTTTTCTGGGGTTGAAGAAATTTGTTTCTCCGCTTTCAAAATGTTTTGATATTCCTGCTACAAGGATTAATATAAATTTATTAAAAACTGTTTAAGAAGGATTCCTGCAATTTCATTCTTCACAATGCAAAATATATATTTAATATATACATTTATATTTATATATAAATAATTTTATATATATAGATATGAGCGATTCCTAGATTTCTGTACATGCAGCTAAATTGAGTTTTTTATTTCAACTCTATGTTCAGTTCAACTTTCAGTATACTCCTCTGTATTTTTTTTAGTATTTCATGTCTTTTCTTTACCAGACCCCCACTTTATGTTGCTAATTAATTATCGTGAAGTAATTTATTAATAATATTTTAGATTTAAAATAATAATTTAAAATAATGATTTTTTTATTTTAGTTTTTGTTATCACTTTAATTGTCACTCTTAAAAAAAGTCTCAACATCAGAAAACAAAATCATTTTGAATGAAGTAAATAACCATTTTTCAGGTATTCATTCCCCTTTTTTTCCCTCATGAAAGGCTCTGTAAGTTTGTTTTCATTTATGTTAGAGTAATTTTTTGTTCTTAAATTTTTACACTCTTTCCAACTGGTAAATGCTTCTATTATGGTAATGACAAGAGCCATAAATAAGCATAACATTGCTGTGATTTTTAAAGAATTTAAGTATTCTGACTTTGCATTTAAGAACTGTTAAATCACTCACTGAATGACATCTGTCAAACATCAGCATTTTCTACAGGACTTGTGCCTGTACTCTTAATTCCACTGCCTTTCCCATTAAGCCTCTCAAGACTGAATTTATCCTCTATCCATCCTCTGTAGGGCAGATGGAAGGAAACTATCAGTCCTGAATAGTGTTGAAATCCCCTGGTTGTGAAAGGGCAACCTTGACCTTCAGAAATAAAGCTGGTTATAGATAACTATGTTTCTCCATGACTTTGGGGAAAGGATTTTTTTCTATTCCGCCAAAAATACTGAATGAGAGTATTAAAGAGAGGGATTACTGATCCGTCAATTCCTATCCATGCAAATTTGGGTATAATTTTATGTAATTTCTAGTCAGTCCTTCCATCTTTGATATCTCTGGGTCCTGCTGTCAGAGTAATGGAGTCTTAGTAGTAAACCAGTGCTGTGCTAAGACTGGAGACTAATCAGAGAATATGCTGATTTATGAGGTAAGGTCCCAGTTAGGAAGACTTTGCTACTGGAAATATCCAGCATACAGACCGGTCTGAACAGTAGTGGATCAAAGTCTTGAAAAGTTCCGGTAGTGGTCAATAGAAAACACAGATCTGAAATAATTCAGGTAATTCACATATTTTTTTATCTTCCAGATGAGAAATAAATCTTTCATGGAGTAGATTTGTTTTCAATTATAGGCCCACAAAGATGAAAATCCAGCAAGAGTTCCTCAGGAAGGCAGTCAATTTTGGTCTGATTATTTCCAAATTAAAACAAGTGCCTGGTTGGGGACCAGGCAAGCCACCTCAACTTCTTCCCTCAATCTCTGAAGCTGCAGCTGATGCTCAGGGTTAGATTTTGAGACAAGGACCTGAGAATGGGCGAGTGAAGCAAAAATTTATAATCTTAACGATACTTCTGTGTGAGTCCTGCATATTAACATGAAATTGCTACTAAACCTGGAAAAACATACAGTTCTATGTTTTATAATTGGAAAAGGAGATAAAGTGCAACTGTTTGCTGACTTCAAGATCACAGAGTATGAAAACTACAAATAGTTATTTTTAGTCAATCTGGAAAACCATGATAAACCATGTCTGGTATTATTGAATACTAATATTTGCATAAATATTTACTAATATTTATTATTCAGTAATAATATCAGTAATATATGCTATCATTTATACAATTCAGATGTTTTTGTCTAGCAAAACAGTAGAAAAAAATAAGAAGTAGATTCTTTTAGCAATTGCTAAGGTTAAAATATAGATCTGTTCTTTCAAAAGGAAACTTACTTCTTGATAAATTATCTGCATAATTAAATTATCTAGAAGGTTATTTAAAGGACATCAATTAGTATGCTAACAAAAGACATTCCTCAGCAGTTTTTTTATAATAATATGTTTAAGAATATGCAACAATTTACAATTATTTCCCTTATGTTTTCTCAATCCTACCAAGTTGCAGAACTACACTCACCTTCAGTTTACCATTTCTGCAAATACCTTTTCTGGGTTATGGTTGTGGGTTTTTTGTTTGTTTGTTTGTTTGTTTGTTTTGTTGGTTGTTTTGTTTTTTGCTATTTTTTTTATTACTATTATATTTATGTAACATACATCTCATGCAGAAGACTTTAAAGAATTTGTTTCACAAAAAAACCACATTCTAATAATAACTTTTGCTATCTCTTTTGCTATATCCTATACATCTGTTCATGTCAGAATTTTGTTGTTTTGTTATAACAAGGCTCTGCCCTATAAAAAAGAAAAAAACAATTTGGAAAACCAATACTCAGAAATGCCAGCTGAGAAAATCCCATGGATTTCACCAGTGTAAATGAGAACAAAGCATGGGGTTCAGGCGATCTACAGATATAGTGGCATTTATGCATCGTCTGCTCAGGTAGGTGGTTTACTCCTCCAAAAAAAAATGTTGCACAATTCTTTTCCTGTTAGTTTTTTTAATGAGGAGGAGCATTTCTTAATCAGGAACAGGTCTGTGGTATATAGTCATAGCACCACCATGGAAAAAGAAATACTATCACATCAAGAGATTCCAGGAAGGTCTGTGTCTAACAAAGAACTGTTCTCAGGTTGATCTGTATGAGGAATGATGATGGATATGAAGATGAGGGATACAGCTGAGGAAGTCTAGTGCCCTTTCAGTAAGTTACTTTCACTATTTGAGCTATACTGATGAACAACTTCTAAAGTGTCTGAGTAATTGCTGTAGCACTGCTTATTCAGTGGACTAGGTGACATGTAAGCACATAAAGAGACGTGAACTCTAAATTCTGTGTAGAGAGATGTGATTTTCTACAAGAGAAGGATTTTTGTTATTCCTTCACTTGGTTTACTTCTACATGCTTCAATATAATTTGAAACATAGTTTTAGCAATTATAAAGTATTTTTTCTTAAATAAGAAAGTATGTTTAAGCTCACAGTGCATAAAATGATATCGTCAGTTTTTTGACCTAGAGTTGAACATTTATTTCCCAACATCTGTCCAAATAAAACAATGATTCTGAGCCACTATCTGAGCTGTAATTACAGTATTATGCAACTCAGTTAAATACAAAGTTAATTTATGCTTCAGTTGTCACAGTCATGTTGCATATGTAATGACCCTGAAAAATTATAAGTTATTTACATGACCATAAGTCTCATATAATAGTAATATTTAAGCACCACAAATACTCCCAGATAATTTATTTTTTATATACCTGGCTCTAGTGTCTTTTTACTGGTCACATCTTAGCTTCCTTGCTCTAAAATAAGCATTAAACTCCTCTGTAAAGTGCTCTGCAATCTCCTAAAATTATTCTGTAAGACTATGGTATTATATGTATTTATTATTTTTTTACCTAAACTGTTAAAAAATCCTATCATGGCAAAATCAAGTCTTTTGTAAGGGTTGATAAAGGCACTTAAGATATTATGGCTGAATACAGGTGCAACATTCCTTAAAAATGTTACTAGAAGTAAGATTCTTCTATTGCTCACCTTGTGGCCCTGGAGATTCATAGGGGATATGTCTGCTCTTACTCTGTTTAATATCTGATTTTTCTGTTTAAATTGGATAGTTTAGACACCCAGGCTGTCAACAATCCTCCGTTATTTGGATGATTTTCCTTTTCTTGCTACAGAGTGCCAGAAAGCACATCTATAAATCAAGACTCCCTTTGAGCACAAGAAATCAAATAATTTAGAAGTAACTCTAGAAAGCAAAGGTATTGCTGATGTTAAGGCACAAAAATGGGGAGTCAGGATGTGGATGCAGGTGTTATTTATGGTTCAGCTCACAATCCATGACTAATGTGATGCACAGTCCCTCAGGATCTCAGTTTCCAGCTAAACATCACAAGGATAAAAATAACAGCAGATTTTATTGAGGCTTGGGGAGATCAAATACATGAATGTTGATAGTAGCTATGGGGTAGAGTGATAAAGGAAATAGGGAAATAGGAAGGTGTGAATAAAAAGGGAGGAACAATTTATTTGTTGCAGGAATATCTCTGCACCCGCTCCACTTCCATGCTCTACACCTGTCATGCAGGCTCTGGTCAAGCCTCCAGAGTGGCATTTGGTAACTGAGCTTTTAAAAAGACACCTTCTTAAAAAAGGAGAAACCCAGTTTCCACTGAATTTCAGTGTACTATCACTGACTAACTTTAGACCTCTTAAAAACTGCCATCTCAAATGCTTCACTTTTTAAAAAGTGAATGATTTGTCCTCCTGTGCCCCCTGGCTGCTTGAAAGAAAAACTCTAGTGAATTTCTGACAAAGTCGAAATTCCATACAAATAGTACATGTTACAGCTGATGCATGTTTGTATTGTATTCACTTTTATGAGATGGAGTTTTAAGGGCTCTAGATCTTAGTTCTGAATCATTTCTCCTCCTTGACTGTTCAGCTTGATTTGACATGGCTTTTTTCTTATTTTTCCTTTGAGATTCCTGACTGACATACAGACAAAAAGGTAATGCTAGCTTCTGCAAGTATGCATCCATAGGATAAAGAATTTGGTGTAACAACTGCATATTTTTTGAATTTTATCTTCACTGTCCTTAAATAAAGGAATGGTATAAAGAACCATGATATTTTTTCTGTAGTTTTCAGCAGGATATTACCCAAAGTATTCTGTTAATTCCACCTGCCTTACTCTGAAAACTAAAGGACTAGATAACCTAAAGTCAAAAGACTTGTGGATTTCAGGAAATACTTTTTCATTGGAAAACTCTGAGCAATGACCTTGAGCAAGTCATTTAGTCTCTTTGTTGCAGATCCTCAGAGGTGCTTAGGTATATAATTTCCATTAATTTCCGTCAGACCAGTGAGGATCTATATACCCCAGTCCTCTATGTCAAAAAAAAGAGATTCTGCTTCTGTACATCACAGAGGTCTTCTGTGTATCTTGTCAAAATGTGTTCATTAATGTACTTCGTTGCTCTGGTGAAGATGGTTCTACCTAAGACAAAGTGATTTAATTCGCTAATTGCCACATAATACCACTGAGACCATGAGTGGGAAATTGCTCAGAAGGTAGGGATATACATAGATTAAAAAAAAAAAAAAAGAAAGGAAGACAAGCCAAGAATTTTATCAGAAAAACTATTGCTTTTCTTTCAGGCTTTGAGAACAATTTTTTGTTTCAGACAAGACAATTGCTAACTGATGGAGAAAAGGCAGAAGTGTTTCCTCTGGGTAAGTTATTCCATAACTGCTCTCTCCAGGCTCTAATGCATCTTCCTCTGAACTGTCTCATATCTAATGTTCACTATTACAACCAGAGCATCACTCCCAACAGAATCCACCAAAATAAATGCCCTTTTATCCCCACCTAGATATCATGTAGGACTTGAAAGTATAATTGATGCACTGTTTTTTAAAAAGAAGGGTATTTAAGATGAGATTTTTCAAGGAAAAAGAGAGTTAAATGCTGAGACCTTATTGGAATTCAACAGAAATCAGATTTTGTACTCCCAAGAGTGCCTTGGAGAACTCCAGTTGTAGAAATTCTGCACTTGCTGTCTCAGAATATATAGAGAAAAGTTCCATGGATAAGGGTATTAAGGATTGTATAACTTTAACCAGCATGACTCGACCTGAGTACTATGCCAGGCATGAAAACACATAGAGCGCAATCAAGAAGTACATTTTGTCAGGGCACAGTAGGTTCTTCCCTTCAAAGTTGGGATATTGAATGCTGGTTCCAATATTCAGAAAAGACAAAATGAAAAGTGTCTGTGCTGTTCACCCTTACCATGAATCAATAGTCAATTTTGAACACTGCCTGGAAAGTATTCCAAAGAAAATTACATGATTGCAGAAAGGTGGAAGATTCCTGCAGACAACTTAGTATGACTGCTCTTTAGGTGAAGAACTTGGAGAATTTCAGGCAATGTTGGGTAGTCAGAAAATTTAAGAGCGACAGCTAAATTACAGAAGAATTCTACTATTCTTGTGAGTTTGCTTTTTAGTAGAAGAAAAGACAGATTGTACCAAACCTCTTTGAATTAAATATCACATAATTACTGGGGATTTAGCACAGTTCTAGGGGTCTAACAACATGGACTTGAAAGAGATAGAATAAGGTACAGAAGAAGCCAAATTAATTGCTTAGTATTTTCCTAAAACATTACTGAAAGCCTTTGAATGGATGCATAGACCAGTATATGCACAGTAATTCCTCAGCCAGAAAACAGAAAACTCCTATATATCATTTATATGAATTCATAGCCTGGATGAAGAAGGAGTGTCTTTCTTCAAAGTAACATTGATCAGTGTTAGTACAGTTATGTACTATCTTATGTACGTAAGTACATAAACCTTATGCGTTATATTTAACTTTAAAAATGTATAGAAAAGGTTTATCTCCAAATTTCAGTTAAGCACTTAAACAGAATTCATAAAGCTTTAAGGTAGAAAAAAACTCATAGGACTTAATTAGTGTATTTGAAACAGACAAAACCCTCACATTAGAGATACAATTTGAAGAGATAGCATCAATTTCTTTTAAGCATGGCTTAGAAACTCTTCTCTTAGTAAATTCTTTCAGGAACATCTTTAGCTCTTAGCTAGGTCACTCATCCTTGAAAGGATAGAAGGCATTGTTAACACTCCTTCATTCAGTGGAAGCATAGTGTGATCAACTTTTTCGTGAGCACTAATTCTGCAAATAAATTACACTGAAGATGATTCTTCAGCTGGCTGTGAGTGAAAAAGAGTAAGGAAAGGAAGGTTATTAAAAAAAAAGAAAACTCAACTGTATGGTATTATTAACTTCTTTTCAATACTATTTATCATTATTATTTTGACTTGTAGAGATTAAGGAGTAGCCTTCACTTTTGATAAATCATAAAGATGTAAGCTAATAGCTTCGAAGCTCTCATTTAAAGGATGAAGAATTTTAAAAAAAGCACTCACATACTTCAGAATTCTCCTTGAAGTTCCTAACTTATTTAATGCAACTTCAGTATTCTACAAAAATAGCTACATATCTAGATTGCTTTTTTCCCCCTAGGACAAATTCTTTTACAATGAAGATTTCCAATAGTTATACTTTTTTTTTTCCCCCTTGCTCTCTTCAAGTTCTGTAGAGTGGTAGAAAAGTATAAAAGTACAACTTGTTTCTTAAGCAAACATCCTTGTGATTATTCATTTACCTAAAAACATAATTTCAACTACACCTATTTAGAGTGTGTAAGTGAATATCCAAAGGAAAGCTAAAGACAGCACTAGGCAGAATACTCATGAATAAGTACAAATTCAGGTCTATAAAGATAAGTATAAGAAAATTATATATAAAAATTATATAAATATACTATATTAAATTTTATTTAAAATTTAATTTAATTTTAATTTATGTAATTATTTAATTATTTTATTTATTTATTTAAATATTTTATTTATTTAATTAATTTATTTAATTATTTAATTTTAATTTATTTAATTTAATTTATTTTAAAATTGTGAAAATACAATCATATTGCTCTTTGTGGGTCTGCTATTGATAAAACTGCTATTAAATTTAAACTCTGTCATTATTTTCAGGACTGGTTCTGCTTTCCATTTGATTTCTGTGAAAATATATACGCAAAGAATATTATTTATTTTTGAACTTGAGATACTATTATCTCCCAGTAATGTCTGCAGGAAGACTATGGATGCAATCTTTAGTCTCAATATTTTGATAAGATAAAAAAAAAAGGAGCATAAATTTATATTATTTAAAAGTTTTACGTCATCATGCAACTAAAGTCATTAAAATCATACTAATAGTATTTAATTTATTTACTAGGAATCTAGGAATGTTGTTAAGTTATTAAGACTTTTAAATCGTACCAATCATTTAAAAAGCAATGTCCTTCTGAAAGTAAAATAAAAATAAAATGACAACCAGTTCATATTCTTAATTATTTTTTCTAAGAAATTGAGATTGTTTTATTTAAAAATCTGTTTTCTAATAACCATTTTTTTGTGAAATTAACCCCTAGGAGCTGAAAATGGGCTTCTACTACAAGATAGGTTCTGCTGTCCTATTGCAAAGGACTTGGCAGTAAACCAAGGGCAGTCAGTTGTGTTAGTAGAAGAATGGTTTCAATTATTTCAAAAAAACAGTATTTTCCCACTGTTAAAGGAGACTACCCCTCCTCTGTTATTTAAGGAGTAACAAACAAAATGCTAGTGTTTTATTATCTACATGGAATATTTGCTATATGCCAATAAAATGACTTATAATCTATGTTGTAAGCACAGGAACAGTTTATAATTCTTCTGGCTAAAAAATAACATGGTAGAGTCCAGTACTGTGTACCATATCCTGCAGCAGTTTTCTTTTCAAAGCAGCAAGACTATGCAGACCAGTGACAACACAGGTGTATCAAAATTCACAGATCCATAGCCTATTTTGGAGGAGAAGCAGTGATCCTAAAAAGAAGCTGATACTAAGTCAAACTCAATAATCCATATACCTAACATAAGAAGCAAAAACATATCACACCTGTGCCTGGGATAAAGCTAGAATGGTTTCTCAAGCAAATTTTCAAAATGACATCCTCAGAATTATTCCTTTGGGGTGCATCTCTAGACAAAGAACTAAATATTCTAATTAGTCCAAGAAAGACAATAGATTAAAATATTTCTATTACTTTTCCTGATAAAAGCTCCTCGTAACAGAACTTGATAGCATATTACACATAAAGAATCCAAGCTGACTTCTCTGATTTGTTGGCACCTATGAGTTTTCACTAGTAGATCTCACATAATTGTCACACAGAACCTCATGTTTTTTGGCACGTACTGCAGCACTCCTCAGCTCCCCAGTAATCCAAATTGTCTGTGTCACTGCTTCACACAAAGTCTTGCTTTCTGTTGGGGGAGAGGAGAAGGGGACACAGCAAGACTGTGCAGACTAAAATCATAGTCTGTATTTTGGACAAAATGGAGTCATCAAAATTTACACCTAGATCTCTTGCTACCCAAATGCCATAGCATATGGTTATTTCTTGTGGATTTTTAAATATGACTCTTTCATTCCTCTATTGTGTTAATTATAGAAGTTGAGAACACATTTTGTTTTCCCGTTAAACAACAAGAACCAGCTCAAATGCAGCAACGTCAGCTTTTGACCCAGTTAGTAAAGTTACAGTTATATGCATTTTGTTCTGCATGAGATTAACAGAACCTATATGTATTATTAGTTTTCATGAAAAAGGAAACATTGCAAATAACGTTTGTTTTTCTTCTCAAGTTGAATCTTTGCACAAGGTTAAAGTCAAGTACTTGGGAGGGTGAAGCTCTTTCACATTTATATTTTTGCCTGTTATGGCTGTCACAGTCACATATCCTTGAGTTCAGGTTCCATTAATTGTGTGGCATTTTGCCTGTAGTCTAGTTTCTATTGTACTATAGTACACTAGTTCTAGTGTTCTATTAGTTGTATATGCCATTTCCATCAACATTACAATACTGGGAAAAAAACAAACAACCAAACCACAAACTAACAAAAGAACCAAACAAAACCACCAACAAACAACAAAAAAACTCACTTCACAACTTTGATCATGGGAAGTGAGACATACCTTAACATTTATTTTTGGATTTTTTTAAATTTGCTCTGTTAATTGAAAATCCCTCTCCTTCAAATGAAGGAAGAGGAATAGGAATTACACCCTAGTTAAAGGAAAAGGTACATAGTATTTTGCTTATGCATGTTTAGACCCTCATTCAGATGGACTGTTATAAACCAAGAGTTTGCTTCATCTCCCTCATATCCACCAGTCAAGAACTGAAAAACATTTCCAACGGAAGCAAAAAACACTTCCCACAAAAAAACACACACACACAAAAACACAACCAACCAACCAAACACACCAAAAAAAACACCAACCAAACAAAATTTTCCCCAAAAAGCTAATGCTTTCAATTTACTGCCAAAAGAGAAATGTTCCCCACAGGAAATCTGTTTTATAGTTTCTTGGCCTTACTAGCTTCAGGTGCTGCGGACTGCTTCAGCTTACTGCCTTAGCCAATCTGACACTTTAATTCCCTCTCTTTCACTCCTCTGTCTTTTCTGTGTCTCTTCCCCAAGTTCTGTGAAAACCCAATCAAAATGAAACTACTGATGAATTAGTGAAAATATGACGTATTCTGATTGCAAGCTTAAACTCTCACATGCCCAAGAGAAAACAAACTCAAGAATTTTGGAGGTAAATAAGAAGTGAAAATTTATTTACTGAAAATTAAACCCCGAATAACATTCTTTATTTGCTCTATGTGGTGAAGTGCTGCATATGAGATAAATACTCATAAGAGAGAGAGGACAAAACAGATGCATATAAAGCAATGAACACAAAATGAACCACAGAAACCTGAAAATGCAGAAAAAAAAAGCTTTTTACTCTGTGAGCATGTTACTCTTGCTACACTTTTCTGATGCAGTGCTGAAACTTTCATATATTTTCTTTTAGAATTGTTTGAAAATTATGAAGCGTGAACTGAAACAATTAACAAATGTTGCCCCTTATCTTTAGTCTCAGCCCTGTTAAGTAACCTAACATTAGAGGTACCAACCTATGAACAAACTTGGGAGGAGATCATCATCTCAGGATGAGCAAATGCCCTTTCATTCATCACGGGGCTGCATTGCTCCTGTTTATAAGCATAAAATTATTACTTTAATTTAAAGGTAAATTACCTTTTTGCATGGTCTGGATTCTCCAATTAAAAAGGAAAAGAAGATGATTTTCTGAAACCATTATTGAAGACCAAGGGGCAAAGACAGGAGACAGAAAGGAGAAAGTTAACCTGAATGGTATTTTTAGCTGTGTCTCTATTTTTTTAGCACACCTTATGTTAGAGTACTTTTTCCTCTAGCATCTATCACCAGGAATAAACATAGTGAAGGTTAATTCAAGACTTTTATTCAGCTTCTTCTTTGTGCTTTCCCTTCACAAGGACATCCACTTTCCTATTTGCATTTAGTCATATAACATAACACTATATTCTAGACTTGGCCTCCCTAGGAGCTGTAGTTCACCCTTGGAAGTTGTTGCCTAAGGTGCTTACTGTCGCTGGACTCCAGGACTGTTTATTTAATTACTCTTCTTTGGTGTACTGCCAGTACACAATGAACAGTAATGTAGCTTGTCTTTGACTTTGCTCCATGCTCCTACTGACTTGTAACTAACAAGCTGAACTGAACTCAAAAAAGTACCCCAAAAAAACAAACAAAAAAACCCACCCACAAAAAAACTACTTTCAATTAAAAATGGATGAAATCTATGCCCTTTGTGAGAATACCACAAAATACATGTTCTTTGGAAAATAATAATAAAAGAAAGTTAAGTAAATAAAGCCATATTTGAGTGGAACTAAGATTATCTGAAACCAGGGTTTAGCCAATACAAAGCCAAACTTAAATTACATTGCTCAAGTATCCCAATCCTAAACCTCTCTGTTCAACATCATCTCCTTTACCCTAAAGGTGCATTGAGACTTGATAAATGTTTTGCACTTGCATAATCTTGCCTTTCTGCATGTGTTGGAACCCTAACAGGTCTAAGAAGTGTAGGACTTACATAAACTTTAAGCTTAGTCAAGAGCTTAAACCTCCCTTACCTACAGCCCCTAAACATCTTGGTCTAATGAATATCCTCCGATCACACTAAATACATAGCAGTTGCTAAAGACTATTTGCAAAGATATAGATGAAGCTAGTCTTTTATTATAGGACTGTTTAAGGGAGAAGTTGTGGCTAGAAGATACATCCAAACTGATGTGTAATTCTCTGGCTTTTATGAAGCAGTTTGAATATTAACATGGTATTCAGTCCATCAGAATTCAAACTCCTACCTATCTGTTAAGAATTTGAATATATATCTCCTATCTATTGAAACACAGAGTCATATTGTAATGTAGCTCTTCTAATCTATCCAAAAACCCATTTATGTCTAAAAATTTTTTACGTCAAAGAGAGAGTTTAAGAGTAATCCTATATCTCTATGATTAGATCGCTCTTTGAATGAGAGCCTTAGTAATCCATGTTTCTTTTAATGCTGACATTTTTATATGAAATGCACAGCCAGGTCTTGAAGTCCTTTTTATTATTTAGGACCTATTGAAACATGCAACAGAAACTGCAGTGCTGGTATAAAACTAGCAGGAGGAATCATTTCCTACTGTTCAAATTCATGAGCTAGGTCTCTGGGAGTCTTTTTGTTAATGCCTCATACTGTTACACATAATGCACAGAAAAACTGTGGGCATTAGCTTAGTAAAGCTATTGTGAAATATTGCCAATGACTAAATGGAAACAGATCTTCCCTCATAATGGCATTACACCAACTTCTGTATTGTTTTATTCCTTTGCATGACCTCCTTCTATTCAGTGCAGCTATCCAGATATAAATATAGGGAAAGGCTTGTGTATAGTAATGCTGTCCTAAAGAAGTGCAGCTACTCTAGCTGAATACCAAAGCACTTGCAAGCAGTGAGAGTCACTGAATTAGAGGTTATTTAGTTCTTAAAGGGACAGAAAAATAGAGACAAATTGTTTTATTGTTACTGACTTCCTCTCCTTCCCCCATTGTGAGTCCAGTTTTAAAGTTTATGAAATTCCTTAGAGTACCCCCAGATCCTACTATACTCCAAAAAATAAAAAAAGTATGGGACTAACTAGTAGAGGAAGACTGATACAAAAAAAGGTCAGAATTCCCTGCCAATTTCTAATTTTAAATCAACAATGACAGCAAATGCACCATAAGTAGGAATTAAAGAGCACGAAACAGATGTGTGGGCAACTAAGGAATTGTCTTGAGCATGATCTACAGGACTTGGTGGGAGGGGCTGGCTGCTAAGACAATGTAGAAAAAGGAAATATCATCCTTAAGGAGTAATGTCACTAAAGTGTCAGAAAGATGGGTTTGAACACGTCAGTGTCAACATCTGCTGCTGCTAATGATGCCTGGGCAGCACAGGGTCTTTTACAAAAAGAAGTTGTAGAGACTTCTAGGAAATTCAGCATGGAGAGCTAAGATGCAGACTGATGCTGTGAAGAGCTGTACGCCCTCGACTCCTTTTGACAGCAGACACTTCATCAGAAGGGGACCAGAGGTGTTACACTTGAAGAATAAGCTGTGAAGACAGCATTTTATTTATAGCAAAAGATATAAAGCATAGATGAAATAGAGGAAGATAACAAAGAGCGTATGGAAAGAATAGGCAAATAAATCAACTTCCTCTGAATACATATGTCAAGACGATGAACACGACTGGAGCTGAGGAGGAAAATATTCCCCACTGATATAGATTGCATATTCAGGACAAAATTTAAATCTAAAGACTTATAAAAAATAATCACGTGAGCCTATGGAATTTACTGAGCTCTCACGGAAGGTCACTGAAGGCTGATCTCCTAATTTCTGAAGGCACATCTTACCAGCCCTTGATGGGATTTTAATAAGTTATTCCTTAAAACCCTTATTAAGAAACTTGTCCAACTCTGGGACTAGCTTTCAGGTTATTCAATAGGTTTTTGTTTCATCCAGATTAAAAATGTACAACACATGATTCTGTGATAAATGTTAGAAACATATCAAGGAAGATGATGATCTTCACAGAAAATGAGTAGCAATTTACTTTGTGAATAGATTCACAAAAAAACCCCAGTAATTTAAAGGATACTAAAAGTGAGGGTTTATGGTTGCATTTTGGATTGCAAATCATTCTTAGATTTGGGAGTATGTAAAACAAAAGGCTAAAGTTTTCATTCCAGTCTGATTTTTTAAAGGAAAATTAATTTTTGACTAAAGTAAATTTTGTTCTCTGTAGTCTTTGCTTGTTATCCTTTGTGGTAAGCAAAGTGAAACAAATCTCTACCCTCACCTCAGCTCTCACTATAGGAGGGGAATTTTTTAGAAATTGCAAACCAAATGGGAAGCTTGACCCTGTAGAAGAACATGGGATATATGAACTACAACTATGTTAAAACACTGCAGTGGTGATCCAACAAGGAGCTTTTGGTGGTTTGGTCATACAATTTCCTATTTTAATAAAATACTTCATGATTTTTACCAAATCTTATATTTTTTTTTCTTTAAGGGTGAAGGAAAACATAGCTTTTGTTTGTTTTGTTGCATTTTTCCAATATTCTGTATAGTTGAAAGATTTTATTTGCATATTTTGTTTACCCAAAATAACTGGTGGCTTCAACTTGCTTCAACATATCATCTCAAACTATGTTAGTCATTAGGCAAAAGTAATTTCCTCCACCTCTTCAAAAATCACCTAAAACTTAAGAAACTTGCAGCCCATACTGTACCCAAATTAGGCCTACCTTTGTAGCCAGTGTTCTAGAGATTTTTGGCCATTTTTTTCATAATTATCCTTTTTTTTTTGTTCCAGGAATAATGTCATATTATGTGCACCTGTACCTTGGTCATGGTAGACCAGTCAGGAATGGAGACCTGTATTCACTTTTACTCATTACAGTGGATTTTCTGACTACATCAGAGACTAGTATTTTGCACTTCTGAAAAAGTAAATACTTAGCCACAGTGATGAAAGATTCCAGTCTTAATATTTGGGTGTGGCTGAAGATTTGGGTATGGCTGAGGAAGATTTATTTCACTACCAAAAGGAGGAAAACAGATGATGTCTAGACTTTGAGTATGCACGTGATAACAATATTGTTTGTAAGCAGACCTGTCAGAGAGATTTCAGTGTGAATTTATTTCCACATGAAAATGTTATTCAATATACTTGACAATTCTAAAATGTCATATGAATTTAATTACCCTAAAATGGGAACCTTTTTTATTTTTCTCATCTGTATATCTACAATTACAGGATATTGCACTGGTGGAGAGATTTTTGGCAACCATGCTAAGAGAGATCAATAGTATATCAAGCTCTTTGTGGTATAAACACTAATTGAAATTGTGACCATGTTTCTTGCAAATGCTTCTTACCAGTAATCTTGGAAGACAGACAAAAAATTGACATCTGAGATATCAGATGACTACTAGCTATGCTAGATTACAAAATACTTGCTAATTTATACTTTTTTAATTGGAAAAGAATAATAATTAATTAATTATTAGGAAAGATATTACCACCAAGGAAAAAAATCTACTTCACCATAACATCATTACTTGTAGAATAATCTCAGCTGTCACAGGCACTGCTAAAGTCTCAACTCCTGCCAGGAGACACTGAAAGCACAGTAACATCAAACTTAATAGATACATCTGTAACATCAAATAAAAGAGAATCTGACATATGACCCCTTCACAGAGGTTAAGTGGCATATATTGACACATGTCCATGCTATTCAGACCTTCTCCTTACTACTCTACAAAAATCTAGAGGATTGTGGAGAGTGGAGGAAGCCAAACCTGCTCAATGTTTTGCATATTCAATTTGGAATAAATTGTCTCCAGACTGGTTCTGGAGTGTAGAGACAAGATACCAGAACTGAGTGATATACAAGGAGAATGGTGCAACAGACCAAAGAAAGAGTAAACTTTAGTGCAACAGCTGGCTGAACTGCCAAATCAGAGCCAGAGGCACAGATGTTTAGAACTGCAGATGAGCAGGAGTTCATTGCAAGGCCGATTCCTGGTCCTACTTTTGGTGTATCCTATTCTCTTGCAGCACCCAAGTACAAATTCTATGTATCCCACAGAAGCCAAACCTTAAGGACACATCTAATGTATATCAGTATGTTACCTCCCACAGAAGCAAAAAGATCCGGGGGTCTTTATCAGAGATGATGTAGGAAAAACATTGAGCATGGAGAGGCTTTTGAGACTCTCACACAATAAGGAACCAATTTTATTTTGTAGCCTGCAAACAAGTTTAATTTTTCACCAGTAAATTGCTGATCTAAGTAACATTGCAGCAAATACTGATGAGAAATCTCAAGCTTTGGGAATCTAAACACTGGTTTAATGTAAACTGATACTTGACCAAGATCTCCAAATTGCAAAATAGGCTTTCACCAGATGTGACTACAGCATTCAGTGGAAAACAATAACAGATTAGTTTGTTTGTTTTATTATGTGGTTGTTTTGGTTTCGGCTGCTTGGTTTTTATTCTGGGGATTATTTTGTTATTTTGAGTTTAAACTGCCTATTTGAATTGCTTCTTTGAATTGAATATTGTTTGAATAATCAAATCTCTGTAAGCAAATGTTCTTTCTCCTCAAAGGCAGTCCTGATTCCCCAGCAGAAGTATTGGATCCAGCAGAGAGGTAGTAAAGAAGGTCGGTCCAAAAGCTGTATAGCTTGAGCTGCACAGAATTTTTTATCTCAGGCATAAATATTCCTGTTTATACTTCTATACTGACTGTCACTCTCTAACACTTTCTACGCCTCTTGCTCTCAGTTCTGGAAAAAAAAAAAAAAAAAAGGCCTGTAGCCAGATGTTACAGGGGTCATACTTTTCATTTCATGGTGATAATGTTTCTGCTTCTAGGGGACTAAATTTTTGCATCCTGAAATTTGTTATTGTTATTTGTTATTGTTCAGACAATATGTTCCGTATTGCAGAAGGGTTTAGGAATTTCCATTGCCTTGAGTTACAACCCAGGATGGGCTGTACAGACAAAAATCAACAGCCATGACATTATATCTTAAATTTCAGACACTTACATGAGGCCGTGCTCAAGTTAAAGAGCACTATAGGCAAATAGAAAAAATCAACATAAAGCCTAATAGTCAGCAAGGTATTGTTTAAAAATGTGCCTTCCAAGTCTGCAAATATTCATTTACAAGAATGAATCCTTATCATACAGTAAGTGAAATTTTCTTTCTGTTTATAAGCGAAA
>JAYRBT010000082.1:96996458-97037185 GCA_036023395.1 Myiotriccus ornatus
AGTCTGCAAATATTCATTTACAAGAATGAATCCTTATCATACAGTAAGTGAAATTTTCTTTCTGTTTATAAGCGAAAACTACATTTCTGTCACTGAAGTCACTACAATCAAGTTATGAGATATATGGACAGTTGTTTGTCTGAACACACACCTGTAAAAGTGCCACACACAAATTATGTATCTTCTGAACCAGTGAACAACATAATTTATACTGGATTCAAAAATTCAAGAAGAAAAATCTCACATAAACTCCAGATTCTCAAAAATACAAGAATAAATATTAGTATACAATAAAACTAATGTAAAACAAATTGTATTAAATCACATAATTTTCCCTCTTAAAAATGTCAAGAAAGAGGAAATTATGAAAAATAAGTGAATTTCACAAACTAAGCACACTTAGCAAAGTACTTGTGCTTCTCTGTCCTAAAGGTAGTAAGCTCAGCAACAGTTGATCACATTTTGCTATGTTTAAAGTGATTTATTCATAGTCATCTCCTAGGAAGATGTCTTTGTGACTAAGTGGATATAATGTTCAGACCAGAGACATGAAAAACATCCTATATTTGTACCCTTAAACATAAGGGTATGTAACTTCAATTACTGAGGTGCCATGCTGATTACACTAGAGCAAGCAAAAGCAATGACATTAAAGTGATCGTCTGCCTTCTGAAATATGTTTGACAAGATCAGCATGGCAATATTTCCTCCTAAGAGATCATGTTTCCTCATTTAAAATTAAGATCTTTGACTATAATGTTTTGCTTCTTGATAAAGTGGGGTATTTTAGTTTAGTTTGGTTTGGTTTTTTTGCAAATGTTCATTATTATAATATGAAATAATTTGCTCTTTTATATATAGCCTCTGAACGCCTGGTCCCTGTACGGACACATTTGCATTTGTAAAGTTACAACTTTTCTCAGAACTGAGAATCTGACATTAGAAGGGTGGTCTATTAATTTTCCTGTCAGTGATACAGACTTGTTTCAGCCTTCTTTCTCTGTAATTTGTATCCCTAGTGTTAACTACAGTGCCAGTAATGCAGCGGAAAGCTCTAAGTACATTTGAAGCCTGAACAGAATTCATGCTATAAAGATGATAAGAGCCTCCAAGGGAAAAATTGCTTCACTACAGGGAGTGCAAATTGTTTGGCAACTGGTCTTTGTATTGTCCTTTGCTTTCTTGCAAGTGGTTGACATCAGTACACATTAACAACAAAACTGATCAGCTGCAGAGCCAACAGTTTCATAGTCATTAATTTTTTCCCCTAAAGATATTAATAACAAAAGAACTGAAAGACTCACAGAGTACTAATGAGATACACTTAAGTACTCAATGTACACTCTAATCTAGGTTTTCGGAACATGTTTAGAGTATTTCTTCACAAAATTTCTATTATTTCAGTAAATGTTTTCCTCATAAGCAACTATATTGTGATAGTTTGTGCATCAGAACAATGCACGATAATCCTCGAAATATATTTGGGATACTCAAAGCAACTGCTTACCAGAAAATATTAATTTCTGACATAAAATCACAGAAAAGAAAGGTGAGGTGAGGCAAGGCAAGGTGACTCTCTGTTGATTGTCACTGACTGTGCTATTGAATGTTATTACTACAATGGCAGCTCCATGACTCCTGCAATTATATTATCGTCAGTAACCTTTAGAAGTCCTACTGTCCTACTTATAATTTGGCTTCATAAAGCAACTTATGTTTTAATTGAAAATATTTATAAGCATTGTAAATAGCATGCAAATGTGTGTAAGATTGTGTGTGATTAGCGATCTCTGAATATGGAGAAAATTATAGCCATCCAAAAGATACCAAAGTTTTTTAAAACGTCTTCACTACACTGAAATGTACCTCATTTCTACCAAAATACCTCCTACCTCAGCTAAGGGTTCCTGCAATTGTTTCATACCAACAGACTTCTACCAAGACAGAAATCTCACTGAAAATAACAACTTTTGAGCACTAAGGACATGCAACAAAGCAGAAACTGAAACTTAAGTGAAAAATTATATGAAAGATATAATCTCTGCCAATTTTTTCATTGCCTGCCACATGAAGATGTTTACACGTGTGCATAAATTCTGTAACATAAAGTAAGTGTTATGCTACCACATGAGATAAATGTATAATATTCCACTTTAGTAGGAGAAGTTAAATCCCAATGGAGGGCTGTTACTTTACCCTAACTTATAGATAGAGCTAATGAACAGAAATCTGGAATCTTCCCCTTCCTGTAAGCACCTAACAGAGATGTTTCTATGCAGAAGAAAAGAAGATTGAATCATGGTTTAATCAACAACTGTATTTCTGACAAGTTATATTATTTTATTGCAACTGTGGTAATAATTTAGGCTAGCAATTCAGAAATTATATTCAACTGATGATATACTAGTACACCAGTAACTGCAGGGCATCATATGTATTAAAAAAAAAAGAAAATTTTTGTTGTTTTTATTTAACCAGGCATTCAAGTACTTAGGATTGTAGTTTCCAAAAGCATGGAGTTTGAATCAGCATCTAGTTTCTTCCAGTTCCTTTGCTTTATTTCTCACTTATACCCCTCATCATAAGAGACCAGCAACAAAGCAGGAACATTATTGTTAGTGTCTTACTACCATCCCAGATTTTAATTTAAACTTCTATTAAATTAAAAATCTAGTAAGTTGTTGATCTCTAAGTGCTTGAGTAGTTATTTGATAGCTTTTGGATTATCCTATGAATGCTGGTAAAGCTGAGAACGAGAGTCCTTTGCAGGTAACACAGCAAAGGAAAACTTTGTCATGGTGAAGGACTGTGTGAAAATTTTCAAATTAAATATTTAACATTGATGAAGAATAATTGAACAGTCCTAGAGCACAGCTCCCAGAGGACAGCTAACAGAGAATTCAACAGACTCTGGGTTCTGCTTTGAGAGTTTCTGGACACTCTGGGGACAAGGTTAGGATTGCTGGGCTATGTCTGGAAACCTTCTGAGAAACCTGAGAGGGTGCCTAGTGCTTCCAGGTAATGATGAGGTAGAGGGGACCTACAAGGGTGTGAGCCTGAGGGAGCTCTGACACAAGCTCAATCAGCTGACCTCAACCCGGGGTGATTGGAGCCTTCACTGATGCTAAATGGTTACTTACAGAGGGTCGAGTACTCTCTAAGCCAGTGCTCAAGAGAAGCCTATGTAGGAGCCAGATACAGAGCATAGCCAACAACTCCAGCATTTGATTCTACTAGTATATTACAAAGTGTTCTGTATAGCTCTACACATGAATTCCAAGCTGGCAGATGCAGGCAAGCTTTCATAAAAAATTATATGCTGGAATGCTTGCAGTGCTTAGCCTATGGTAAGTAATCCTGCCTCTTATCTAATATACCCAGTGTAAACAGGTACTTTGATTTTGCATGATTCACAGTATGCTGTGTCAGGGAATATGCAAGAAGCATTTAAAAATTATGACTTGTTTCAAAAAGTCTTGTTTGAAGACATTTATTTTGAAATAAATCATAGAGCTATATGCTATTCTGTATACAAAGCATTACATTTTGGGTAGTTCTTTCCATTACAGGAATCACACTACCTCAGTTACTCAAAAACATTTATTTTTTCTATCATAAAATCTTTTATATAGTGGTCTAATAAATTTATTTCCCCCTCTCAATTCTTAAATAATGAACAGAAATGGATTCATCATTTACTTTCAAGGAAATGTCAGACTTCTGAAAGTGAAGAAAGGTGTTTCCTGGATACTTTGTAAGTCTGCAGGAAAGCATTACAAGCTTTCAATGCCTTCACTTTAAATAAAACTGTGATAGCAATTTTGAACTGATATTGAATAATTCATTAGTTGTGAATCAATATGCATTTTACTTCAAAGTTTTGAAGTTCAAATTATATGATTAATAAATTTTTCTTATGGTTTAGTTTCTCATAAGATTTAGGGAAAGTATGCTTGTGAAAATAAAAAAAAAAAAAGGAAACATGCAAATGCATCTTAAAATTCTGATTTTATGTAGCTCAGCACTACAGAATTATAATCAAATTCTGCAGGTACATATTGAATAAAGAATATGGAAAACTTTTTCAGTAAATGGATATATTCCTTACCTAAGCATTACTCTAAACCAGACTATTTTTCAAGGGTTCATTTCACTGAATTCAATTACAAAACATTACAGTTCATTATAAATGCAAGTCTAATGTTTAAAGTTCTAAAGGTCCTAGGGCTGAAAAACACAGAAAAAGATGTAAAAAAATAATTTGTAGCTTGAGTCTTTTTTATAGTTAGTCTACTAATATTTTTCAAGGTGGTTTGCATCTGAATATTATCACTGTTGCTACTCAGCCCAACAACCCAAAATATGTAGGTAGTTTTCTGAATTATAAAGAACATCTAGCTGTCTTTAACCATGTCTTGTGCACTCTGAAACTGTTCCACGTTATTCAACTGAGAAACATTTTGAAAGTCAACCCCTGAATAAATGTTGTTCTTATCATACTCAAACCAAACATCCCAATCCTAGCTGTTATAAAATTCATTTGCTGCTTTTGGCAAATTCAAGGGATTAAGGATAAAATATTATAGATTCAAACACTGATATCTTCTCTCTTCAAATGCTATTTAACTGAGTTTTTTTCTATTTCGTGTACCAAAATGACACAACCTTATCTAGCCTTCTCGAATTCTCCTAAGTTCAAGATCATTGCTTTTAATATTTATTCATCCAGTGATACGCTTCTATTCTGTTTCACTGCAAATGCCTGCATTTCAGAAGGCTCATGTAAAAGACATAATTTTCCTCATGTGAACAACTGTATTAGAATCCCATTTTTAATTCTGCACGTTGTTTTTAATAACCTGAAAGAACAAAGACTACAATTTTTTCAATTTCAGGTAGCATACATTCATACACATGCAGAAAAAAATATTTTATATATCTATATATATACACATCTTTGTACATATGCATTTGCATTGGGTCTAGCTGAGATGCTATTCCCCATAACACCCCTCATAGTGCTGTGCTTTGCAATGGTACCTAGAAAGGTATTGAAAATACAGTAGTTTTTTGGGTACTGCCAAGCACTGCTGTCACATATCAGTGCTGTCTCTCCAATATTCCACACACACAGCAGTGGGGTGGGGGTAAGCAAGATCTTGGGAGGTAACACAGACAAGACAGCTGATCTAAACTGACCAGGAGAGTATTTCATGCCTTATGCCATCTGCTCAGATATAAAAGATAAGAAAAGGAGGAAGAAGAGAGGGGTGTTTAATATTTACAGTGTTTGCCTTCAGGAGCCACTGGTATGTATGCTGAAGCCTGACTTTCTGGGAAATGGACAGACGTCACTTGCTGATGAGAAATACAGAAGAAAATCTTTGCTTAGACATGTGCGACTTTTGTTTTTCCTTTAGTAAAATGCCTTTATCTTGACCTAAAATTTGGGAGGGGGATTCCATCTTATTTTCTCCCCCTGTCCTGCTGAGAAGGAAATAGAGAGGCTTGGTGATCACCTGGCATCCAGCCAAGGTCAGTCTACCACAGCATTTCTATAAATACACATATAATTAAAAATATTAATTTTTGAATAAGCTCATGGCTGCAAAAGAACTACACAGTAGCAGAATTTTATACTTAGATGTTGGTTTTCATTTCTCCTTGTGCAGTCAGTTGTAAACCTAAGGACTTATAACCATACAGTTAATACAAGAACTTACCAAAAATGATAACAGTGGAGTGGACATTTCACGACATACATATGCTTGAAAATCAGTGCTATAAATAAATTATCATCAGAGAAAAAATAAAATATTTATGTCAGTAAAGTTATTCTATGGATTGATCATAAAGTACTCATATGCAGAAGAGTCATACCAATCCCTGCAGAGGAATGCATTTTATTCATTGATGTTTACTATCAAATCAAAACATTTTAATTTATGGTTGTCCATGCAACTAAAAATTATATTTTCCATAGCCATAAGGCCACTTCAGATGAACTGTTATATTTTTGTTCTGGTTTTGTTTAGTTGTTTTGCTTTGCAACACCTCAAAACATGTTTAGAGCAAATAAAATATATTACAGTACCCTGAAAAATTAATGTTGTTACATTTATTATAACTGATGTTTAAGACCTTGAGACTTCTGAGTACAAGGCAGCAGAAAAACTAATCTGCAAAATAGGAAGTAGTACTGAACATTTTAATCTCGTGTTTTTAATTTGATCTCAACTTTATTATAGCTTCATTATCTGTAAATGTGAAAGTAAATCTAAATACTGCTCTGATGCTCAAGCAATGCATTCATATTTCATGTAAAGCAATATTCCCCCACCAAACTGTTTCTTTATTATTAATGCACAGGTTCACTAACTCATCAAAGTTTGTAGTATTACAAGCTCAATATCATTCAACTACATTGGTTGATACTTCATATATAAAGTGTTTTGTCTTGCAGAAATATCAGCTGATTACTCTCATTGCATTTTATGCAGTAATAAGCTAACAGAGAGAACACTTTCAGAAAACCCCAGCAACAAACATAACAGAAATGTTGGGTCCATATCTTCACTAAAGGAACAAATAAAAAAAAGAAATATGAACTTACCTCATGTTCCATACTTTAAAATTAAAATACCACTAGTCAGTGATTATTCCAATAATACCAGAATACCCCTGAATATTTTATATGATTCTAAAATGGTGATATCTATCTTTAACTATACTTCCATTATATTATTTTCCTTTGGACATTTGATAGCTGCTAAGTTCTAACCCTGTTTTTGCCAGACTATATATATAAATATATATACACATACATATATGTATAAACTGGAAAAACAAGTATTTAACATCTGTAAGTTGTATCTACTTGGATTTACACACAGACATTATACAGCAGAAGAATTGTATCACTTGCATGATGAGATGAAATGTATGTTAAAACTATATTCTTCAACCTTGACACATTGAGTCTGAAAACAAGGTGTGTTCACAGGCATCTAGATAGGTAATTACTCTTCTTTTACCAAAAGTAATTTCATGAACTATTCAAAATCAAGGAATTTTGAAGGGAAAAAAGCCAACACAATAATATAATATTTTTCCCATGATCAGTATGGCAAGAACAAAAAAGTAAAACTTGC
Source organism: Myiotriccus ornatus (assembly GCA_036023395.1). Classification (NCBI taxonomy): domain Eukaryota; kingdom Metazoa; phylum Chordata; class Aves; order Passeriformes; family Tyrannidae; genus Myiotriccus; species Myiotriccus ornatus. The sequence continues at coordinate 97,003,610 of JAYRBT010000082.1, forward strand.
AGTGTCTTTATAGGTTTTCATTTCAATTTCTAATTTCAGTCTCCTAAACGTCATGGTTAAATAAACCAAAAATCTAAAATATGACCTATAATCAGACACCTGAAATTTAAAACATTTGTAAAAATGAACTATATTCAGAACATATAAATAATATAGTACAGTTCATTATGATAATGTTTAAGATAGTAGGTTTATATCCTTAAAATAGTTCATATTTCTTTAAGTATTTCTTGCATGTTTCATTATTATAACAGGTCACATAATATAGTTTGTTTGTTTTTTTTTTAATTTCCTATGTGTGAGGATGGTCTTGTTTGTTTGTAATTCTTATACAATTAAAATCCTACTTTTTTTTTTTTTAACTCTCCAGTTTTCCTCTTCTTATGGTCTGGTATTTTGGAAATACTCATGGCAAGACAAATGTCTTTTCATGAGAAAAAGTTTATTATTCCTGACAGTCATATTTTATCTATTTCCACAACACAGTACAAAATGTATGCATGCACCTCATGCAACATTTGAAAATTAAAAAAAAAATGCACAAACTCAATATATTTGCAAAAAGCCTTTCTTCATATATGAAACTTGACACTAATTTTACCTTAAAATATCATGCTACAAGCATAAAGCATGTCTGTAATGCTAATAGTTAAAATTCTGGGGTAATAAGATACTCAAGGTTTCATGGGAAAACTGCTCTGCACATTCACAGTCTCTCACCTTGCAGTCACAAGTACCAGCTGCAATAAAAATAAATTGCTGTGAAGTGTTTTCCTACATATAAGGACTTGTCATTTAGTACCACCAGCATGGCAAAATAGACTGTGACCCCAGATCTTCATGGCTGTTCGATACACATGATTTATGAGACTATAGGGAAAGCTTACTTTTATTTCTGTGGAGGGTAAAAAAGTTCTGACACCTTATCAAGGTGCTTCATAAATGTCATAACTGACAAATTTTGAAACCAGAAATTTCCTTGAGTTTAAAACACACAGGTTGGCTCTCAACAAGTAACACTTAAAATGGTGGCATCAGCATAAGGGTAAAGCCTGAAGTTCTAAATTTAAAATCTAGCTTTACCTACTTTAGATATGATTATCCATGAGTATCAGAAAACAGAATTAAATCTAATCAGAAGTAAAATGAAACAAGTAGTTTTCAGTTAAGAAACACCAAAACTTCTATGAAATACATGGACAATAGATCTCATAAGCAGAATATTTTTCATTTTAAATTTTAAATTTATTACTGATGTGCTGAGCATTAAAAATCAGGAATAAAAGATATACACCTAATTTTTAAAAAGTACAATTTTTTTTCAGCTTTGAACTGTAAAATTGCTAAGAGTATGATTACATATTAGTACTGTTAAACACAAAAAGCCAGTAGTGGAGATTAACCTAAAATGGAGTAAGAGTTAGGATGACACAAGTCAGACTAATGGTCAGTACATGTAACACCTTAGAAGCCTAAAATATAGTCAGTTTAACCACATAATAAGTATAAAATGTTCTCTCCATTTGCAGGCAACTACATATGGCTGAATTCAGAATGCTCTTCTAGCTCTTTGTATATGTAAAATGCTCAATGAATATTTTGTGGGAAAGCTATGTACTTTTTCTATAATAAAGACTAACATTTGCAATGCCACTTTGAAGATTATAACACTGAAGAAAAGACAGCAAGGAAACAAGGAGACAGGAGTAAGAAAGGGAAGTTTTGGAATAGAAATATGAGGATTAAAAGCTGGAAGGGACAGACGAACTCCAAACAATTGTCTCAACATGAGGGCTTTGCCTTACAGTACCTGCCAAATTGCCCCATCGTAAATCTTTTTAATTCCATCACAGAATAACTGAAGATAATAATTCTAGACACTTACTATAGAAAAACCACCCAGGGACCATACCTTTCCCTGATGTCCATGTGATAAGTAGTTTTACATTTGTTCAAATATAGAGTGCTTATTTGGATTTTTTTAAAGTCTATTGGACCTCAGTGACACAGGATCTAGTTATAAGAAAACAAAATCATGTTCACACATCAACTGCATTTAAAGCCTGTAGTCTTCTCTTTGAAAGAAGAAACACAGAGTGATGGAATCCTTTGGGTTGGAAGGGACCTCTGGAGATCATCTAGTCCAAACTCCATGCCAGTGCAGAGTACCTAGAGCAGGAGCTCTTCTGGGTGGGTTTTTAATATCTCTAGAGAGGAAAACTCCATGCTCGTGGATACATTCGATCCCTTTGTCCAGGTTATTGATAAATTGAGTAAGACTGGACCCAGTATTGATCCCTGGGGAATGTCACTGACTACTACTCTAGTGAATTCTACTCCATTCATCATGACCCTCTGAGCGCTGCCATTCAGACAGATCTTGATCCACCTCACTTTCCATTCATCTAATACAAATTTCCTGAGCTTACCTGTGAGGATGTCATGGGAGACAGTGTCAAAAGCTTTGCTGAAGTCAAAGTCAACAACATCTGCTGCTCTCCCAGTCCATGCTTATCAACCCATCCTGCTATGTCATCATAGAGGCTGTCAGACTGGTTAAGTGTGATTTTACCTTGATGAATCCATGCTGACTATTCCTGATGCCTTCTTCTACATGCTTGGTGATGACCTCCAGAACAGCCCGTTCCATCACCAGGGATGGAGGTGAGGCTGACTGTCCTCTTTCCTGCCCTTTGTGAATATGGCAATAACACTGACCTTCCTCCAAGTATCAGGCACCTCTCCTGTTCTCCATGATTTTTCAAAGATGATGAAGGGCAGCAGAGCAGCAACCTCGCCAGCTCCCTCAGTACCTTTCAGTGCATCCCATAAGGGCCCATGGATTTATGAGTCCTAGATAATCTCTAAGCCAACCCTCTACAACTGGGGGAATTCTTCCTTTTTTTGTCCTTATTCGCTTACCTCTGAGGTCTGGGACCCCCGAGATCCATCCTCTACAGTGAAGACAGAGGCAAAGAAAGCATTCAGTAATTCCATCTTTTCAGAGTTTTCCATTACTAGGACACCCATCTGATTCAGCAGCAGCCCTACATTTTCCCAGAGTTCCTTTTGCTGTTAATATATTTGTAGAAACCTTTCTTGTTGTCATTGATGTCCTTTGCCAGACTCAATTCCAAGTGGTCCTTGGCATTCCTCATTGCGTACCTGCATACTCTGATGATGTCCTACAGTTATCCCACGTGGCCTGTCCCTTTTCCCATATATTTCTTTCTTGTGCTTGAAATTTAATAGGATCTCCTTGATCATCCATATAGGTCTCCTTCTCCCTTTGCCTAATTTCTTCATCACGGAGGTAGGCTGGTCTTGAGCTTGGAGGAAGTGGTGCTTAAAGAATGACCAGATATCTTCGACTCTTCTCTTCTAGAGTCAAAGTCCAGCAAAGCACCCTTCCAAATGTCCCAGTGTATCCTAATGCTACAGGAATTAAATAGTGTTGATCATTGTGTTGCTGTAAAAATAATCTTGATTTACTTAGAGAAATTTTTTTTTTTTTTTTTAACCCGAAGAAGTCTTGAACAGGAATATTTTCTTTCCTTTTCTCAATTCTTCTTCAATTCTTAAAAAAATTTTCATTGATTGCTGGGTAATATTGTAAAAATACAAATGCTAATCCCTGTAATCAGGACAATCTTTGCATTGTCTTACTAATTCTGTGGAACTTTAACATGAGCTTAATGCCAAGAATATGTTAAAGTGCTCCACAACCAGGAATGTTTTCCAGAATGAAAGGTAAAGTGAAATAAGTGAAAGCTTCATAATATCTGAATAAAACTAAATTAACGCAGCTTGCTAAAGCAAATTGAAATAAATTTCATAGATGTGGAAAGCATCTATGAAAAGAGACTGAATAAAAACCTGAAAATACTACCCGTCTAGACTCTGAAGAGGAAGGACAGGTGCTTTTAAATTACCAAATTGAATGACTTGTAAATTAATAACTATTCTAAGACAAGAGAAGATAGGAGTTCTTTTGGGGAAAGCATGTACATTGCTCAGTGTTAGTGGCTTGGGAATATCCTCCAAGGTAAAAATAAGAAGCATGCTGACAACTTCAAGTAGAAATTGTAATTTATAATAACCATTTGTGCATGAGAAAAAAATAAGTATACAGAAAGGAAAAGGATAATATTGTAACACAAGGAAGTTTTTCAAGGACACTAAGTATAGGTTAATGATAACGGCCCTTGCTCATCCCACGGTACCTCGTGCAGTTTCTCATTCCTTGCTCATCATTTCTTTGTGTTTTTTTTTCCATCTACCAGGATGTGGTGGATTTGGTTGTTACCAAACCTTTCATGGCAAGGATCATTTTCTCTAGAGCCTCTGTGCTAAGATGTGAAACAAGCAAAAAGAGATTTCCCAAATAAAATTCTGCTTTGGTATTCTGTATCCTCTTTCTTGGTTTTAAACTAATGTATTAAGCCATTTCCTGCTAAGAATAAATTATAACCTTAAATTACCTGACTTAAATACTTAAAATCCTTACCAACTTTGAGTGTAATAGACTTTTGCTCATCTTTCTTTACTGATTCTTTATAAAGCTATAACAAGATGTCCTTTTTCACACATGCTATTGGTTATTTTTAATTTATTACGATAAATATTTATTAGTTTATATTAAGCAAAGGTACAGGATTTTATTTATTATTTTCAAAATGACACAGAAAATATCTCTGTGAGTTTGCAGGTGCCCAGGCACTGGCAGTGGTGGAACTGCAGGGTGGCCTTTATGAGGAGAGACTGAAGCTGCCCTTAACCTTCCACAGCTCAGTCCAACCCACCTACAGCAGGGCATGGCTGAGCCCCGCAACCATGGGTGGTGGCCTCTCAGAAACTACATGTCTGATAGGGTAAAAAAATCTCCTGATGGTAAATGGTAAGTGATTTCCCCATCTTTATCTCAGCTCGTGTTCTCAGTTAAGGAGGGAAAGTGAGAGAATGGATGGATGAGCATCTGTGACAGTCAAACAAGGTCAACCCACAACAATATCATAGTATAAACATGGATAATGAAGCTTCAGATTAATCAAATATGTCTTTCCAGTAAAATAAGACATCTGCATGAAACCCCTCAGTAATAGAAGTACCAGCTATAGTATACACTCGAGTCTTCTTCCTGTGAACTAATCTAACACACTGCTAGAAATTCAGATTTAGAATGTTTTCAGTAGAATAATTGAATTCCCTCTTCTGCGTGTCTGAGACTCACAGCATATTTAACAATATTCAAGAAGAACAAAACCCCAACAGGATGTTTTTCATCTGAAAACAAAATTATATGTCTTTTTTTATAATCTACTAGGCAAATCAGTGTGGTAAAAGACTCATTGTCTTTTACATAATTATCCACAAAGCAAATTCAGTTTGTAAAACAAAGGTAGTTACACAGTGTTATGAAATTCTCTTGCTTTGGGTATTTTATTGATTGATATGAAAATCATAATGAATTACCAGTCACTTTTCTTACTAGCTACTTGACTTCAAAATCATTAGAGAACATTACTTACATTCTAATCACTGTTTATCACTCATCTTTTACATTGTACGAAGGAAATGTTCTTCCAAATGTTATAAGAAATTCTCTCTATGAACTGTGCAATAAAGGAATACCTAAGAATGCACTATTTCTTTTTTTCCCTGACCGTGTGTAATGATTGAAGAATAATGGAAAAGTGAAAGGAACCACTGATCTATAATATTCTTTCCTTGAGACAGATAATCATCAGCAGCTTTCCATGTGTCCCATATATCTGTGTTCTCTGTTGTCACCCACTGTACTGAAGTTCAAGTACTCCTGTAAATCCCTTCTATGTTTTGTCTGTTTACACCTTCAGGTGACAAAGTGATTGGCTGAGTGTCTGGATGGTGATGCCAAACTTAAAATATCTTCTAGGTCTGTTAAATATAACACACTTGTTTCACTTCTGGAGGAATGCTTAAATGTTGCCAAAAGGCAGTGTTTTTTGACTTTTTCAGAGGAACACCACAAGTCTTACATTTTTCCAAATCTATGCCATAAAGAAGACTAAAAAATAGTTAAGTGTCTGGAGTCTAACCACTCCTTATTTTGATGAAAAACTGAAAAGGAAACAGAAATCCTTCTACAAATTGCCACTGCTTCAATCAGATGAAAAAGAACGAACTATAAAACAAAGTGAGCCACACTCACTAATTAATTTGCGCTATATGTTTCAAATCTAAACCACTTCACTTTGTAAAATATTAGTTATTAATGTGCAAGAGACTTTTTAAAAGCAAAAATTGCCCCTGACTGAGTGTTATTGTTGAAAGTCAAAAGCTTGTCCAACCATTTTGTGGAAATATCTTTCTTACACCAAGTGGAAATGAAACTGTTCTTGTCCTATAGTATTGTCAGTAGATCAAATGGCACTTAAACCACTCCAAAAAGAGCTCAAGATTTCAATGCAAATTTAATTCTCTTTTTCTTACCCAAAGATTAGCTTCTGCTGCTTAAGTCCCACCCTTTTCATCTTTCTTTTTTTTTAATCACCGTTCTTTTGTTTTGTTTTTTTTCCCTCCAGTTTCTTTTGAATTGAGAAGCTGTGACCTTTGAGAAGAGAGCTGCTCTGTCTTTCAAAATATGCTAATAATACATAACTGAAGAAAGTTTCCAGTAATAATGCAGTGCTGAAAATGTTATTGATAGTATTATACAATTCAAGGTCGACTTTAAAATTATTTACATCATTCTTGGATGCAATTTTCTTTAAAATGTAAAAACCTTTAAAGTAAAAGAAAAAATCATACCAGAGAATGATATTTATTTGGAATTCGTACTCTGAGGAACATATTTTGTTAGAAAGCCTTATCTGGCAGAAAATTAATGTAGGATCTCACGACTTCGCAATCAGTTGCAGCTGTAGTTGAAAACATGACAAATGAAAAAAATTAAAATTCTGTCTCTACTTTTCCTGTTTTATCTTCATATAATCTTATTTTCCCTCATTCTTTCTTCTCTCATCCTCTTGAACCCCTTGGCTGATAATTCCTCTCTCATCCAACACTAATGCATCTCTGAATTCTCTATCAGCAAATAGCTTTTCTCCCTACTGATTCAGCCATTCTGCTCCTCTTTCAGATAACACGGTTCACTTTACACCTACCTCTTATTCACCATGCTCTCATTTGTCCCACATATTCTCTATTGTCTATGCCTTCATTCACTCCTCACTCTCCTGAAGCTTTCAGGAAAGGGAATAAATCAAAATGAAACATATGTCTCATTTTTCAGGCCTGTGCTCATTAGTCCATCCCGTGAAGCTGTACAAGTTCAGGTCGGTTCTGGCTATGGATGATTATTCTTTGGGGCCTCGGAGTTGTTCAGAAAATAGTAACTGTATCCTGTCTGGATGATGTGCAACTCAGCTTCAGAATTCAGCAGCAAATCAACAGGTCTCTCCTGAATGCATGGCAGTAATGTCCTTGAATTTGAAGCACATGATGGAAGTATGGAATGATCTTTTTTTTTAATAAACAGAAGGGGCAGTATGTTGAAAAGCTGTTTATCGACAGCCTTATCTAAATAGAAATCTGAAAAGATGGAGTTCTTCAAAGATTTCTTTCAATACAGACATACTACTGTCTCTTAACAAGAGGCATTCATAACCTGTCTTTTTTACACAATTTTTGATCTTTTTTTTTTTCCCCCCTCTACACACATTTTTGCAAATTATGAATCCACTTTATGTCAAAATTTGTCATCAAGGTGGTGCAGCGTGCACAATTCACTCCAAATGCCTAAAGTCTGGCAAAATTATCAACACCTGAAAAAAACTTTAAAACAGGAAGCATTAGCCAGTGTTCACCTGCACTTTATGAGTTAGTATCTGCCCAAACTATAATTACAATTTGTAGCATGTAAATTTTTTATGAAGCACCATCAGGAGCTACATGATGTTCTAGATACCTCTTTTCAAATCCAATTATTTCCATACTGTGTCCTTCACATACCCACAAATATGATTAAGTGTTCTATTCTGAGCACTCCTATATCAGCCAGGGCCCAAGTGTGTATTAAGAAAAGCAATTCATAATATCAAATGTCTGTCTACACATTTCAGTGAACATTTTGGACAGAAAATAATAATTTGCCTGCAACAAACATTTTGCGTTTTTAAAAATTGTTAGCTTAATTTATGGGCCCCAGAGGTATTCTGACACATGAAAAGGGTAATGATCTAGGAAAACTGAAAAGTGTGATACTGATTAGGCATGTGAAAAACATATCTCTACTCTGCATGAATTATTACAAAAAGGTTTCATAATGTGCTCAAAGCATTATTTAGTGACAGAAGTGGACATTTAGAAGGATAAACATAGAGAAGCAAACAGAGCTCATAATTTTATAAAAGTTGTGATAAGTTTCCTGCTGAAGAAAAAATAACGGAAATGAATCTACCATCTTGAGATCTCATTGTAGTGAATAACCCTTTCATTGAAGGCAGATGTAAGTGGAAAATTATATTTACACTGAAGAAGCTATAAATTTAAAAGATTAAGATGAAAACCACTTTTCCATTTTGATAATAACCTCACTGGGATCAACATCTTTCTCCTGCCCTGCTATCTGTATTTCAGTTGCTAGCTAGTTACCTGCAGCTAAGTCTCATTCAAATAATTGAGTAACTTGTGAAGAATGGAAAGGAACAACTATTATTGAATATTGTGACCGGTTTCACAAATTGTAGACAGCACTCTAGCAAACTTTTTCTTTGTGGTTTCTAAGAGCCTGAGTAAAGGAACACTAAAGAAAAAGGGTAGGGTAGGATAGGATAGGATAGGATAGGATAGGATAGGATAGGATAGGAAGCATGACTTGTATAAAGCAATGTCTTAAAACAAAGATGTGCGGAAAAAATCCCATCATTTACGAAATATATTTTTAAAAATGTAAGTGGAACAAAATTGAAATGATCAATTAATCAAGTTTGGGATAACGTAATTATCATCCATATAAGCTTTAAAACTATTAAAACATGACAAAGCTATGTCACTAGCAGTAAGTTATATCTTTGTTAATTACATGTACTTATCTTTGGACCCCATTAGAAATATTAATTTTACTTCAAGTCTACCATTTTCTGTTATCAACTCACCTCATGTGAGATTTGGAATAATTGTGTAGCAAGTGCATGAACATTATTGCCACATGTAGATTTTGTCTTCCAGCTTCAAATGAACATTACATAAACATCTCTGTGAGGAAAACGTTGCTTTTGAAAATCTTGCCTCTGTGAGCACTGTATTTGTCAGTGTTGTTGCATTCAAAGTACTGAAAGTAAACTGTATTGCTGTTTCAGAAATAGTTATTTAGGGTGTATGTCCAAAAAGTTGTTTTATTATGGCAAGATGACAGCTAAAAGGAAAGGTAGGGGTGCAGAATTTAAGCATTCCCACACCTCATTATTCTGCAAATACATGGATTGCCACAGCATGAAAGCAGTGATTGCATTCAAGAACAGTCAACAAATCTCGGTGTGAATAGCCACTGTGAGAGGCTTGAAATGAGGAAAGTTGAAAGCTACTTTTGTGCTGCTCAAAGACTCATTCAGGAATGTAGGGGGTGAAGCTTCATCTCTCCAGTTTAATAACTGGTTCATTTTAATTAAGCAATAAGGTATGAGAGGGCATAAACTGTACTGCATTAATTCATAGTTAGTGCTCTACTGCTAGGCATGACGCTGAAGGGTAAGTCACCATCAATGCAACTAGGCATGAATTGCCTCCACTGAGTGTTCATTTTGGAGTGTCTTACGGCCACTGTAAAAATGTTATTGCTTTTAAAATGTTTTTATTGTTAACAAAAGGTGTGCACAAATACAGTTTTAAACTATTTTAAACTGTTTCCCATTTATTCTATTTTTTAAAGTCTATATATTTATTTATGAAGGGAGGATTTCACCTCAGCCTGCACAATGCCCATTTACAATGAAATTAGTGGTCGTACTGGAAGGTAATAATTGTTTTGGTTTGTTTTGTTTTGTTTTTTCTATTTGACTATCCCAGGAACTTCAGCTCTTTTCTGAAGTGTTGATATTCAGAATTGTCAAAAATATGAAAAAAAAAAATGTAGTGATTAAAAAAAGTTTAGATTAATCTTGGAAGTTGAAAATTCATAGTTCTGAGCAGGGGTCAGATTCTTTTTCCTGTTTTGTTGTTGTTGAAACTGAGTAAATCCCTTGCAGTTCAGCAGAATAAGTTCCTCTACTTCAAGTAACTGCTCTGTATTCAAGTTAGAGAATATTGTGTCCTAATGACTCTTACTAGAATATAATGAATTTTGTAGGGCATTTGCTTGTTCATTGTCTCTTCACCTCTCAGAGATTTCACGTGTGTTGCATAGTGGAACCACAAAAAAGCTCCCACAAGGCATATAATATGCAGGCTCCCACCATACCCATTCTGAGTTAGATGTCACCCCGCTTTGATCCAACAGTACTGCGGTCCCACCACCATGGGAGAAAAATGAAGATTGACATTTAATAATATAGTAAAAGGCATAATGCACTTAGTATTCTTTCATCAAAACCCTTATATTTTATTTTGAAATGCAGGCATGCTTTACTAAAACCAGAAATTAAGCTATATTAGTTATGTAGATGGACAGACAAAAACATACTAATAGGACAAACAAAAATGTTTAGTAAAACTTTAAATATTTTTCATCCATTCTTACAAGTTCTATACTAATTATTGTTCCTTTCATTATTGTTCTTTTTTTCTTTGTGTCATTTTTAACATGGTTAGTATCCAGTTAAAGAATTTCTGTCTTATTCTTCACTGGGAAGAGTGCATGTTAGCACTGAGACAGGTCCTAATCTTACAAGCTGGCAACATGTTCTATGTATATTATCATCAAAAGTCAATTTCTGTCATAATATGAGACCTAATGTATGGACTGTCCTGCATTTGGAGCACATCGCATGATTAAATTTCTTTATGCTGGTGAAAACCAATTAACAACACAATAGGATATGATACAATGCAACCACCCCATCTTGTAACAAAGTAATTATTGCATCTTTTCCAAACATTATTTCAGGATTTTCTTTTCCATATGGTATATGAAAGAAATTAATTGTCAGTGTTGAGGTGCTATGTCTGCCAAAAGTGTTCTTTGGCAAGCAGTAATTCAAGGAGCAAATAAGTTTTCGTGTATAATTAGCTGATTGAATGACCATATGAAATAGGTAAATGTTATTATTCATGAATAATTCATGTCTGTGAATATATTATTGCTACTAGTTTTCTATAAAGAGCTATTTTTGAGATAGTGAAGAAAGATAGGTATAGTTTTCATTCATAGTATCAAAATTTAGAAAACAGTATAGAAATGCAGCAAGGTCTACTAGCGGTACCAAGATTTCATATGGCCTGAAATCTGCACAATACGTTGTGCACTCTCAGGGGTTAAATAATCCATTTTATCTTCACAGAAGACAGTAGCAAGTAGATGCAGGAACTTCATTAATGTAAGAGCTTCCTCATGATCACCTGGGCTGGAAGTTCCACTCATCACTAGAGCTTGAGTTCATCGCACAAGTTTGATCTGTTGACCCAGTTTTATATAAACACTGAATTTCAACTTAGCCATAAACACACTGGACTTTTAAATGATTAAATGTCCTTTCAGAGAAGAAGGACATTGATGTTTTTGTTCTAAAAAACCCCTTTCACATGAACCAACAAAATTTCTACATAGCTCAGAAGTGGTTAAACTTTACTCAGATGTAAAGTTAAACTGGTTTCACATAGTCCTTAAAAACATAGTCATCATTAATTTCTCCTCATCTTAATTGAGACTTAAAAACAAAAAAAACACAAAACAAAACATCAAAAGTATTGTTTTTCCTTTTTCTGTTTAAACAACTTTGATACTCAGTAGTAACAAGAAATGGCGCATCAACATGTATATTTTCTATTTGCCTGAGAAACAGTTGCATGTTACTGGTAAACAAGGTCCATTTTCCCTTTAGTATTTTATGAATATGCTGAATAAACATGCAGTGCAGTGAAAGGAACCAGTGCATCTCATATGGCTCATTCTCACATGGTCAACACACTAATGTTGATAATTGCTTCTAGTCATAAGCAGAATACAACAGCTAGCTTTCCAGGTCAACCATAAAATTAGTGTTTGAAAACCCTATTTTCACATGTCTGAAAGTAGAAAGGTACAAGCAGGTGGACCTGTATTCTACCTACAGAAGAAGAAAGAACACTGACTAATAGTGTAGGTTGGACTTTGGATAACTAGAAAGTAATGTAAGGAGATGTACGTTTTTGGAAGAATTTGTAACAGGGAGCTGGAACTCGTTTTTGCTCATGAAGCCTTTTTCTGCCTGCAAAGTGCCTTTCTCAAGACGGTTAGATGTTTTTTTTTTCCCTTTCCCTTCTGCATTTTGGAAAACAGGTACAGAGAAGACTGTAAATAAACCTTCTCTGTCTCTAGTATGCAGGAGAGAAATGTTCACAGATAAGCACAGGACCTCCTTTGCCCAGAGAGGGCAGGTGAGGACAGAAAGAAGATAAAATGCCCTGGAGAACACCGAAACTTGCTTTTTACCTGAGGCCCAGTGCTGTCTTGCAGCACTGCTAGGTTTTTTTAAAGTTTTTTTGGTGCCCTTACCGCCAAAATAAACTTTGAATTCTTTCCACTGCCTTGACATTTTTGTGGAAATGCCGGCATGTATCTTACTTTACAAAACTTTTCCCTAATGGTGGTCAGTGTTAGAAGAGAAAACTGAAAATGGTATATAGCAACACTGATATACAAGAAGGCTTAGGTCTGACATGTTCAGGTTTACAAGGAGTGCATTTTATTACCAATTAGACTGATATGAAATTTTGTGTCAGTTTAAGAATTTGAAATGAAATCTATTATATTTAAAGATAAGCAAATTTATTTTTATTTGAGCTAAAATCCAAATTGACTTGTAGAGAAAGCATATGAGCAGACACACAAGTTATGGCCAAATATGTTGAACATAACATCCATTTCATCCTGGTTAGGGGAGGTTTTTAGATTCTAGAAACTTAAGAGTTACAGAAAAAAATTGTAAGAAATAATTTGCAATAACTGCGTTTGAAGAACATACTCTACTTCAGCCTACTATTCTATGTCATATCTCATTCTAAGATTTTTTTATCAAATACATTTGCCAGCATTATTAGTATAAAGCCAGAACAACTTTCAGTAGAACATTTTTGTGCCATTATCACAACAAATCCATGATAGTTATGTCAGCTATATCTATGCTCTTCTAACTTTTTGAATTTTTAATAAGCTTGACTGTTGCTCAAGCAATTTGTTTATCATCATAACAAGGTTTGACTTGGCTTCTCTGGTTGACAAACATAGCAGTGTGAAATTGATAACCAGCCTCTTACTGGCAGTGACCCAAATAAATATTTGAAAATCAGACGTTCTCTTTTTTTCCAATGGTCATTTTATGATTGACATAGGATAAAATGGATAGGGAATACTAGATTAATTGTACTTTGTGATAGCAGGAAGAGAAAAGTAGGAGGGAAGGAGATGAAATTGGAAACCAGATAAATCCTCCAGATTTCTGAAGGAGTCATGAGAATTTTAATAAAGGTTCAGAGAGTCTAATGTTGCAGAGATGTTTTGTAGACTCTTTGCAGGCAAATTAGCCAATGTATGCATCATGGTGCACTTCTGCAAGGCTGCAGAATAGGCACATTAACATCCCAACATCTTTAAAATAAAAGATGTGCAAAATTATTCACTTGTCATGCATATTGAATATTAACGACATTTAATACTGCAGTTTATTAACCTTTTACACTAGTGGTCAGGAATGAAACACGCTGGGAACAAATGCATGACAGAAGGGAAAAATGTTTCTGACGGCTATTGGGCTCCATTTGACAGTTAATAAAAACCATCAAGTCCGCATTATGTTAGATTAACCAAGATCTGGATTCTACTTGACAAGTCATTATTATTAAAGGCAAGTGGAGGGTATTTTCAAATACACCCTGGAGTGATGCATGTTAAAATATGTATGGCAAACTCTTGAATGTCAAGGACATTTTGTGCAGTGTATAATGGAAAACTGCATGTAATGTGCAGTTTGGGAACTATTTTATGTACCTCTGAAGACCTCAAAGCATCACAATGAATGTTTTATTGAAAGCTGTCATACTCGGTGCTGGGACCAACTGTATTGCAGATATTTATGAACAGTCATCACTTCAGCAGCTCAGTGCTTCTGCTAAAGAAGAAAAAGAACAGAATGTGACTAAATAGCCCATCTTTGCTTTTTTGCTTTCTCTTCACTTCATTACTTGTGTTACTCTAACATATTAATTCAGGACTGTGACTTTCACCTTAATATTCTTATTTTTAAATACACAAAATTCTTGCTAATTTTGATCTCAATATTACACATGGACATTATTTTCCCAAAGCCCACCCATTTTCCATTCTATCTCCAGGGTTTTTTTAATTGAAGTGAGTTATTTTTATTTTGCCATTCCTTTCCTTTTCCACTACTGTTTAAAGTCAGCTGAGGATTTAGGGATTTATTTCTTGAGATAACTAAAATTAAATTCAAAAGACTAAACTGCAGTAGTCTAGGAACTTTAATGTTGTACAGAAAAAACCCTGATTCAGCTTTGTAGTCAGTTTCTAACAGGGAATCTTCTTCATATTCATGGGAACCATTCTGTTTTATCAAAGAAAATTATGTCAAGTGTAACTGTTGTCACTATACAGAAGGCCATTTTGCAACACTATCATAGGACTATTTGTTCTATGATATGCCCACTGCCTCTGACTCTCTGTCCTCTTAATATAAAAGTAGTGTAATTCCTCAGTAAATGGAAAAATACCAATTAAAAATACCCCACTTAGATTGTTTTACAACAAAGCAATATTTGATGCCAATTTTTATATTTTTCAGTTTCCTTTTTAATTCCATATGTTTTGATCTTTATCAGCCTTCAAGTCACTGTGGTCTTCCAATGTTTGTCGGGAGAGGATGCTTGTTTTTGAATGCACCTTTGTACTTTTGGGTTTGAATATCATCAATGTTTGTTTGATCTAGGACTTACTGAAATTTAAAAAGTGGTGAGGAGAAAAAAAGTAGCACAGGTAAAAATGATAACGATTAATGTGCAAATGGTGGCTTTGAGGATATATGCCTGCAAGAAGGAATAAAGGTGGCAAAGCAGAGCACAAAGTGCTTCCTCTGCATGAAAAATGTGAGATTCTAATGATGATTTTTCAATATGACCACATCTAATTCATGCTTTTATGTCACCTTTTATCATATCTAGAGATGGACCATGAAAAGGACATTAATATTTTTCTCCTCTGTGTATGGTAGTGTCATCATATAGAAATTTAGATTATTTCCTGTAATTTTCCACAAATTCTGCAAAGCTGTAATATAAATCTTATCTCTGTTATCATCATGAAAAGATAACCTTACCTTTGTAATGGGGGAGAAATTTTTAAAATTTCAGATTTTTATACTCACTATTGTGATAGCAAAGCCATTACCTCATCTTTTATTCAGTTTAAGATTCACAGAAATCCTAACTATGATGTAAATTATTATATGGATAGGAAAGGTACCACACTGAATGACAGTTCTTCTTGACTCAATTTAGTAATTGAAATTTGTTACATAAAAGATTATGATGGTTATTCATTAGCCAGTAGGAAAATATGTAATTTTTTTGAAATGTGCATCTGACAATTTAACACCACTTGAAAATGCAAAGTGGTATTGTATAATACTTCATAATCAGCTCTCATAAAATTATTGCAAATCCTGGAGAATAGGAAGTCTAGATTCTTCTATTGACCAAGCCTTGTAGGTCTAAATTTCTTACTGTATGCATAAGACTCTTTAACATAATCCCTGCTCGATCAGGGAGTTGGACTACGTGGCCTCCTCCAGTGGTACCCTTCCAACCTATCCATTCTGTGTGATACTGTGTTTTAAACCAGTTCTAATAATTATTACTGAGACCTGACTTTCCTATTACCCAGGTCTAAGAAACAACTAAAGAGTGTACTAGAAATGGTGGATGATCAGTCTTCCTTTTCTTATTTGATTTCCAATTTTTAGCTAAGCCGAATTCTCTGAAACCGTGTGTAACTTTAATATTCCTAGGTAAAAAAAAACCTTAACATTCAGATTGAGATAAGAGAAAGAGTAAAAAAAGTGTTAAGAAGTGTTTGAAGAAGATTTATGATTATTCTCAAGATAATCTTTATCAAGGTAAAGACTGTAGGAAGAGACACACAGGCACAACTATTCAGTCCAAGACCTCATCTCCCATAATGACTCATAAGAATCTTAGAGAAAAAAATAAAGCTGAGAGAAACTCTACAGAGATCACTCATCTAACTTTCTTTGACTCATCACTCAGGAACTTTGTCAGTTCTGTCTGGACAAGAAGATTTTTTAAATTTTCTTTTTGTTATGTTAAAAAAAAGAAATCCTCTACTTTGTTTTAAAAACTGATGAAATTACCTCTTTTCCCCTAGTTTCTCTGTTATGAGAAATAGAAAGTAACCATTCCTTATCCACCTTTTCCATATTGGCATGGTTTCACATATCTTTCAAAACACCTCCTAGATCATTATGTTCCAGGCTAAGGAGACTTTTCGTTTGGCAGGTACACTGAATGTTTAATAATCTATCTTATTTTTTCTCTGTATCCTGTTTATTCTACTGCATTGTCTTTTGTAGGTGATTAGCTAGGTAAGTATGGTTTTCAAGTATGAGCACAGTATAAATTTGTAAGTAGCACTTTGCTTACAAGTTACTTCATAACCATTCCTAACGTTCTTTATTATTATTGTGTAGCTCTCAGCAGTACTTTTTTTCATTGACCTATGCAGAATAAATCCAAAACATATTTTCTGGGCCTAAATAGCTGAATTAAGCCTATGTTATGTCTGTGTATATAACCAAAATGTCAAAAGAGTTTTCATATGTGTTTCTTTCCCTTTGCTGCTGCTGATTTTTAGATGCCAGCAGTCCCCTGAGACAGTTTTTGACAACATTCTTTGTTTTGTAAGGTTTTTTTAAAAATACACTAAAAATTATATTATTCCAAATATTTTTTCATCAATACAAATATTTAGATGTCAGCATTCCCAGCTTATTCTGGATCATGTAGGAGTTTATTATACAGCTCAGTTTTGGCTACAGAACTTTTTGATATTCTGGTGGTGATGTATTTTATGCATAAACACTGACTATTTGTATACTCAACTTTTTTTTTCTGGTCTTTGTTTCTTATATGTGGACAGTTATTAATTCATAAGGATCTTTATTGTTAATTGATGATATTATAAATTCATGAAGACTTTTCAGCAAGAGACCTTTGGAAGATTTTTAAAAGCCATGTTTTTATGACTATTTCTAAATTATTAGATATGGAATAATTCCAGTCCTTCTCATATGCATATTAGTTGGATATTATACAGATATTGCTGTGAAATTTATACCAAGATATCAAGGTGCCCTCTGTGTGTTCAATATTTTGATTTAAAATGAACATGAAGTTTCTGATGAGTCATATTTTCAAAGGGCTTGCTTTTTTTTTTTCAAACTATCGTAATAACTGAGTGCATTATTACAAAATATTACTAGAAGAGATGAGTGAAATACACTGCTTTCAGTTAGAGATCAGCTGTTGTGTCAGGTGTTCTTAAGTGATCCTCTGAAAGAGAGTGTTTTTTGTCATGACATTGCTCAAAGACCAATGTAAGTCCCCAATTAATTATTCACCTATATTCTAAACAATCACAACAAAAATTGATTAAGTACACCAAGGGCTGAAAAACCTCTATTTTGACCCCTGCCCAACGTTAAATTAACATACCAATTTTTGTATTCTTTCTCTTTGAAATGATGTCTCTGACGTCCTTCTTTTACTCACCTAGCATATTAATCTTTAAGGTTTTTAAAGTCACACAGTTGTCATAGTTTTAAGGAGTTTAGTATCCAGGAGCTCTACACTTAAAAGAAGATTATAAGAACTGGACAGGAGATTCAAGCTAAATCTTCAAGTTTAATGAATAGCATAAATCAAATATAGCAGTGTCTCATGACCGTCATCATCAACTACAAGTAGAGTGTTGACAGCTAGTATCCTACTCAACACACGAGAATATACTATACCAGGATTCTGGAAACTATAATGATTTGTTTGTGAAATATATTGAGTAGCCGTAAAGTATGGCATTCTGATAAAAATATTTTGCTCAATACATGTTCTTCTCAAATATACAAGGTAAGTCTCATAAATATATTTACATACACATTTTCTAGACATTTACTATGTAACAGAATAAATTAGTAGATATTCTGAAGATTTTTACTCCTTGAGAAGGTTTTAAGTATTCTAATTTTCCTGTAAATTATATGCTTACAACGTTTTCTTGTTAAAATGGTTCCTGCTAATATTTCAGAAAAACACTTCAGTTATAACAATATATACGTGGTTATTTTTCCATTACAGTGCCTTTTTTCCCCCCACTATCTCTTAACATGTTTACAACCCTTAATTTTAACATACCAGAGCATTTTAAATCTGGACTATTCCTAGAATTCTAAAACCTCAGAATGATTTGTGTTGGAAGAGACCTTAAAGGTTATCTAGTTCCATTCACTCTGACACGGGCAGGGACACCTGCCTTTTAGCCAGGCAGAAAAAGAGCTGGGAGTTTGGATTGACAGGAGGTTGAACATGAGCCTGCAGTGTGCTCAGGTGGCCAAGAAGGCCAATGGCATCCTGGCCTGCATCAAGAACAGTGTGCCCAGCAGGAGCAGGGCAGTGATCCTTCCCCTGTACTCTGCATTGGTGAGGCCACACCTGGAGTACTGTGTTCAGCTCTGGGCCCCTCAGTTCAGGAAAGACATTGAGGTGCTGGAGAGGGTCCAGAGAAGAGCAACGAGGCTGGTGAAGGGACACAAGTCCTATGAGGAGAGGCTGAGGGTGCTGGGGTTGTTTAGTCTGGAGAAGAGGAGGTTCAGGGGTGACCGCATCACTCTCTACAACTCCCTGAGAGGAGGTTGTAGCCAGGTGGGGGTTGGTCTCTTCTCCTAGGCGACTATCAGTAGGACAAGAGGGCATGGTCTTAAGCTCTGCCAGGGGAGGTTTAGGTTAGATGTTAGGAAGAAATTCTTTATAGAGAGGGTGATCAGGCATTGGAATGGGCTACCCAGGGAAGTGGTGGATTCTCCGTCCCTAGAGGCTTTTAAGGTGAGACTGGATGTGGTACTTAGTGCCATGGTCTAGTAACCATGGCAGTAGTGGATCAAGGGTTGGACTTGATGATCTCAGAGGTCCTTTCCAACCCAGCTGATTCTATGATTCTATAATTGTCAATCAGCTTGATCAGGGCCCCTTTCAACCTGGTCTTGAACACTTCTGGGGATGAGGCATCCACAACTTCTCTGGGAAATGTGTTCCTCTGCCTCATCATCCTTGCAGTCAATATAATATCTAACCTAAACCTACCCTCTCTCAGTTTAGCCATTCACCTTTGTCCTGCCACTTGTTAAAAGTCCCTCTCCATTTCTCTTGTCTGCCCCTTTAGGTACTGGAAACCTGCTTCCAGTTATAAAAGAGGTCCTTCCTAGTCATTGAACAGGTGACCTGCTGTTCAGATTGCTTCATTATCTGGATAAGGATTGTCAACCCTGGCAGAGTTATGCCTCGCAACCAGCTGTGCGAAGTGGTTGTCACAGAAGTTGAGCTGGCTTACAATCATTCTTCTAAGTTCAAAAAAATGGATCAGAAATCTTGGAAGTCACCAAAGTACCCTTATTCTTTACTTAGCATTTTTAGTCATAAAAATTTAATATTTACTTATGGCAATTCCAAATGTTTTAGTTGTAGTGTGCAAAAATATCAAAAGGTGGTGTCTATGGAGAATGAGATATAGACACAGGCAAATATTTTACTTCTCAACTCTGTCTCTGGACCACCTACAAATCATCAAAACAGGCTGTGGTCTCCTGAGGTTTATAACTGGGAAACAGAAATGTCAGCTTTCTCTCAATATGAAATTAAAAAAAATACTTATCTTTGCTCTGTGAAACCATATACATAGCAATTTGCAGTGTTTGTATATGGCAGCATCCATTTATTTTCTGTTAATATTCAGATTTATTGTTATAAAAGATCTTACTTATTAGCATAGGTTAGACACTGACATTTGAGAGAAAGGAATGATATCAGACTTACAAGTGTAACACTAGAAACAACTCCCTTGTCTGTCCTTCAAAATATCACTGCTGTCTCTCAGATTTTCCACAGTCTTAGATTTAACTGAACTGCTACAGTGGTGTGCACTTCTATTAAACACCTTATTTCTACAGGTTATTTATTCAGTAGTGACCTTTGTAATAAAACTCTTAAGATGAGAGATGTTGCACATACTGAAATTACAGAGCTGTTCTTGTAA
The DNA here is from genome assembly GCA_036023395.1 of Myiotriccus ornatus. NCBI lineage: Eukaryota > Metazoa > Chordata > Aves > Passeriformes > Tyrannidae > Myiotriccus > Myiotriccus ornatus. The sequence goes on from JAYRBT010000082.1 coordinate 97,024,116, forward strand.
CACTTCAGTTACCTTATTCAGAGATTTGTAAGGAGTATGATAGCCCTCAGATGGCTCAGCGTGATTAAACAAAACACACAATACAGAAATATTAGAAAAAAAAAAAAAGAGTCTTCTTTGAGAATGAAAAGCTAATATTTTAATTCCATGAATTATAAATGCGGATGCAAAAGTCTTGAACATTACAGTCATTATAAATAGGATAAGAATCAACGTCAATGTAAAGGAATTGCAATATAAAGAAGTGTCAATACAACGGTAACTATGAAGAGTTATAAGGTGGATTTTTCCTAGATTTTTTTATTCCAGGATTTTAAAAATGTCAATTACATGGTAGAAATAAACTGATTAATCTAGCATAGTCAGTATTCTCAAAATGTTGAATAATAGCCTACTCCAAGCTTCATTAAAATTCTTTCAATGAAGGAGAAAGAGTTGTAGATCCTCCTACAATTTAAAGTGCTTCAATAAAATACCTTACATGTTATGTAATTTGCCTCTTTTTTTTTTAAGTCTATACAAGAAATAATTTCAATAAAACATTTATATGTCAACATTCTATCTTCTAAGACTGAGTCTTCTTAATCAGTAACCTGCCCTGAAAAATCAGGGAGAGTAACATGAGACCAGAACAGAATGTAAAATTATGAAAATATTTCTGAATCAATATGAGACTAGGAGCCAGCAGAAACAAGAAGATCCTTGCTTTTGAACTCTGTAGTACTTATGACATTTAATCTGTGCCCTCTACATGGCTTAAGCATTCCTCATAGGTGCTCTTGCAAGTGGCACTACATGCCCAGAATAATTACAAATCATACCAGTAGCTCTCTACACAGTGCACTAAAAAAAAAAACACTGGAGAAGAATAATACAATATAGAAGCAGACTTCTGTATTAAAACTCAAGCTATATATTAATATTTATCCATAAATTTATTTTGTAGACTTAACAAGATTTCTCTGGCTAGTGTTGCAGAAACGGGGAACAAACAGTGCAACAAAAGAATTAAAGTCTTTTACATTTAGTTCTTCAATGGAAATTGGCTGAAAATTTGAATAATTTTGATCCAGACAGGTAGTTTATTCTAATTGGTGCTGCATGATTTACAATTTCCTGTACATATAAAAACATTTAAAGGTTTAAGCTTTAAATTTGTTTCTCACATAATAGGCGAAATCAAAACACAGAAGTGAAAAATGGGCAATTTTCAATGCTTGCTTGCACACATCCTAGGTAAAAGAGTTTTGTCTAGAGTTCAACACATATCTACTCAGAGATTTTATTAATTCAAATTTAGTTTTCTTTGATTTTAAGGTGACTTAAAATCATTGTCATCAACATTGTCTGTACAAAATACAGAGAATGCTTGAAATTACTTCATATAAAGATGCAGAGATAAAACTGATAACTTTGATTTCAGTATGGGATGGGGGGTAAGAGCATGCTGAATTCAAAGTAACCTACTATTTGCACTTAACTTACAGAATTAGTCTTCTGTTTGCTAGTTAGAACACAAACAGGGAGAGCAGATTCACAGTGAATTTGCTTATTTTTTAGATTCCCTTCCTGCCCCCCCCTCCAGTTTATTTTCCAGACAAATTCTATCTACAAGTGACATTTAAGGCTCAGCAGCAGTCTAGTAGGATCTGTAGCTCAGGTAGCGTAAGAGAAAAAGCCTAGAATTTCCAAAAGAAAATTCATAGCTTCCAGTTTCCTGCTCCTTCAGTTGTTTTCCTTGGGTTTGTTTATGTTGGTTTTGGTTTTGTTTTGTTTTGTTGGTTGGGCTTTTTTGTGTTTTTTTTCCCCTTGGCATCAGGGTTGCTTGTCATTACTCACTTGTCAGTGTGTAATTTTGACTTCACACAAGATATGAACAATGAGGACACGACAACTGAGCCTTTTTCTGTTTTATGTGCTTTGCTATTCTGCTCCACCATAAACACTATTTTTTGCAGGAAATTTTCACCAGCTGAAAATTTCTTACTTTATAACTAATGCCACTATTTAGTCCCTGAGAATGAATGCTTGATTGCTTTTGTCCATGCAGTGAGCACTTACCCGAAGAAGATATGCTGTGTGGTGGATTATACAGCAACTACTCAGAGCTGAGGAATCTGATAGATCTTGGCCTCATTCAGCTCTTGCTGACCAGAAAGGCACTAGCACTTGTTCTGATAACAGACATTATAACAGGCTACATACAAAGTAAGGTATAAAACCTTACTGGTACTTGTGCAAATGCTATTAATGTAGCATCTCTAGAAATGCATCTATATATATATAAGCTATTTTAACAACCAAACACTCAGAAAATAAGTCAGTTAAACAGGAATAACAGGATATAAAACTCCAAAGTTTCCATGAGAGTAAAGGAAGCCATCCCATTTCAGAAAATCTTCTAGGTATGATGCTAAAAGGAAACATGGTGAATGCTCTAAGAAAACTGATGTTTGTCACTGCTAAAAACATAATAAGGTATAAAAGGAGATTTCCGCTTTTATTTATATTCATTTATCATAATATTTACATGAAGGAGGAAGAGAGCAGGGAAAGACAGATAAAATTGTGACAGCAACCAAAATGTCCCAACCAGCTCTGAGAAAAAGACATGTTTACAACTGAGATTTGTTGCAGCGTATTCTCTCGTTCAGCAGACCGTACAGGGCTGTAAAAATGGAAACAGATAACACAGCAAGGAAGAAAAGCTGCCTGCAGTTTTTGACCTGATGAAAAAACGAAACACTTTGTTTGATTTTTGGTTTAAAACCCCCCATAATCTTAATGCCTTTCTGGTTTCTGAAATCTGTGACCTATGAAAGCAGTTTCCAAGTAGTGTCACAGATCAAAAGCAAAAATGAAATTCAGTTGCACTGCATAGGATCTAAATCTAATCCACCAGACAACTGCATGACGTCAGGGATGCATAAGCATAGTGTAGCAGCCAATTTCAAGTTTCTGGCAAGAACTTCTTAAAGGTATTTTTCTATAGCTTCCTTCTTTGGAATAAATGATAATAACACCAGCAGTATTAAAATATTCATTAATTTACTCTTCTGAGCATCTTACTCTCAGTGTTTCAGCATGCCTCATGTTACAAATACCTACCTTGCCCCACAGAAGTATTGTGGCACTGAACACCTGATGGCAGCTGGACCATTCATTCTGACTTGTATCATGCTTTTTATTGGCAGTTTTATTTGACTGTCATGATCATTTCCTCCCAGTTTCCAGGTGATGCAGTCTGAAGACAGCTGAAGGGCTGCATTAGATTTCAAAGCGGGACACAAATCTGTGCTCACATACCTTCAGGTCTATGCTGTGGTCAGATCTCTGACTCTGGCAGGAAGCTTTAGGGAGATGACTGGCTGGAACAACCTGTTGGTTTGATTGGTCTGAGGTCATCATTATTTCTGGTCTCCTGTGTCTGCAAAGTGGGAAGAACTTATTTCATAAGTCCCAGCACATTGATCTATAATGCTAGCATACGCCATAGATTTTCACAAAGTGCATTCTCTCATTATTCATTCAAGACTTTGTAAATGTGTCTTTCTTTATTTTTAGATTATCTCAATTCTTGAATGATCTTTGTGAATGTTTTCGTTTTGAGTAGTTCAAATGAATAGTAGGTGGCCAGGATCGTAAATGTAGGAATCCTCTCAGCTTTTCTCATTTCAAGGAGAATTCTTCATTCATTATCTACATGTGATCTGATCACAATCTGAAAGGTGAGTTAGGTGGCATACCACTTAATGTCCAAAATTGAGTACAGAACTATAATGACTTGCATTTGAACAAATTCTGGAATGCAGCAAAGCCATTACAACTGATTGATGTACTCAATAATACAACTGAAAAGAGTCATTACTGAGTCACCCACAACGGGAGTACTGCCACAGTTAGAGGCCATCCAGTAACATTTTATGTAGACTTTGTTAATTAATCAACAAAATATTATTATTTTCCATAGCCACAGGTGGATTAGTTGTAATATCTAGCCACTTGAAAATACTTAAATAAACCCAATATAGAGATGTTGAGTTTTTAAAGCAAGACAAAATTTTCAGAAGTAATTAGTTAAACAAACGCAGCTAAAGAAAAAAAAATTAAAAATAGTTACCCCTTCCCCAGAAAACCTTCTGCATTTCCATACTGAGGCAGCATCAATTTAAGACAGTTGAAAACAATTATTTTCTGATTTTGACTCAGATATAGTATTTTTGAATGTGTTTTTTTCTTTCCTTTTCTTTATTTCCCTTTTTAATTTATCGTATTTTTTCCTTTCCCTTGATTCTCTTGTCAGTCTTATTTCTTCACTTTTGGATTTTTTTTTTTTTATTTTTCCTTTTTTCTTTTTACTTGTGGGTGAGAAGTGGGAAATGGTGGTATTAAAACCAGCGTGGCATTTTGGTGCACTTTATGCCCTGTTGAATGTGACACAGGGAATATAGTTTTATTTTGGCATCAGAAAAGATGACCTTTCCTTGATAGTATGGAATTTACAATGAAATATAAAAAACCCCCACCCTGATGTACCATAAAAAAATCTCAAACTTTGTTTTGCAGGATAGACCAAAACTCAGTCTCATAAGTATGTATTAAAATGAAAAATTTAATACATACATAAGAACAATAGCTAATACTTAAATGTATTACTTGTAAGTGCTAAATGACTATAGTATAACAAAACATTTTTAATACACAGATAGGTATGTGCATATGTGTGTATATGCATACATACATATATATAATTAAAACAATTTAAACTCATTTCACTTTTTTCAAAGGGAGATCATTTCTGAACAGAACAAGTCAACAGAGATGGAGAAATACTTTTGGAAATAAATAGATTGTAAAAATCACCTTGTCACAATTATCTTAACAACTATATCTTTTTGTTATAAAAACCAGTCTCCAAGCCTATGGTTGTATTTATTACTTTCCTTTAAGCTTTTGTATTTTCTTCTGTTGACTATTTTTCTTTTTTTTTTTCTTTTTTTTTTCTTTCCTTTTTCTTTTTTTTGTTTGTTTTGGTACTAGGAAAAATCTTAAAGCTGTTTTTGAAATCCAGGTGGTTATATTATTTGACATTTTGCTCCATGCTTGTTTAATTCTTCAAAGTTCTGACTTTCTGTAAAAAAGTCAAAGAAGAAAGAAATTCTGGCCTTTTGATAGCTTTTAGAAGGATTTAAATGCTTACTTCATATTGTGCATGAGATTAGCACACACTACAAAAACTGTGTCTCTGCCTCTGCTATTGTCCCTTTGGGCTTTTGCATGTGGACACTGAAATTTTGTAACGTACAAAGAATCATCTATTAGATTTAAGCACAGAGTAGCTTCAGAAAGTTATTATAAAAGAAATAGGGTCACTATCGTAAACTCCAAGGCCTTATTTGATGTTTCAACAGCTCTATATTTAATTTTATTGTTGAAAATTTCTGCCCATGCTTTAGATTATTGTTAAGGATTAATGGTTGCCCTCTTGACTCTTTGTTTTTTATTATCCATTGGTGTCCATTTTCTTTTTTCTGTCATGGTGATCTGAGAACACAAATCAAGGAGCAGAGTGCCACATTTTCAAGTCCTTTTTCCCCATTAATCTGAATCCCTTTTTCCCTGCAGTTAACGAGAACTGCAGATTGTCTAGTGTCATTTAAAACCTCCAAAAAGCTCCCAATACATTTATTCTCATTAATGGTTACCTCTGTATTATCTTTATTACAGATAGCCCACTACCGAATCTTTCCCTCCAAGTGGCAAATTCAGTGAGAAAAAACTCACTGTCAGTTTTAACATTTTTATTATGAACTCTACTAATTTTATTTATCAATAGTTCCGACAGAGGTAATTTACAAATGGTATTGCCTATAGTACATGTATCCCACTGGTTTTTTTTAGGATCACAAATGACTTAAACGGATCCTATTTTTACTGCCTTTCCCAGAAATTTTCATATCAAACATTCTCAAACTACGGACAAAAATCTGTTTTAACTCCTTATCTCCTGTCAGCTCTACTTCAGCTCTGAGAGTTGAGCTGCAGTTCCTTTTTATTTAGTAGTACTCACTAGTAATAAAATGTTAACAGTTTTACACCACAATCTGTTTGCAATAGTTAATTGTCCTGTCCATGTTTATGGATTTCAAAGTAGAATTTCTGATTTGTACTAATTCAAAGCAGAACTGCTGTTCATAAAAGGTACTTGTATACTTGTATCCACACTTTGAACACGTAGATTTTTTTTCTACTTCTTAAACTTGACACTATGAGGTAATATAACAAAGAGAAGGAAAAGAGGAATAAAGAAAGGTAAGAAAAAGATCCCAGAAGTTTTTATACAAACTCCTAATTCCAGAGAAAGAAAATAAATGCAGTGGCTTGGATGTCTGAGGGCTCACAGCTGATGGTGCCTCTCAGCAAATGAACAGGAGCACAGCCACAAACACCTAGACAACATATAATTAGCAAAAGAACATTAAGGTCTCTACATAGGTCTTATTTTCATCCAGAATCAGGTTCTTGAAAAGTTAAAAGTATTTGTTGATACAGTGAAAATAATAAAGAACAAGACAATATTCCCCCAAAGGTGAATTTGCTTGGACTGAAAAAAATACCTCATTGCACAAAGACAGCAAAGAGAAGGAAATAACTGATGTTTACTTGAGCAATATGGCTTATTCTCAGTCTGCCACAAACATATTTTATTACCTGTATATCTCTTAATAGCCCAGTTCTCTTTAGAAAGAAAGTAAAATTCCTACCATTCTTTTTCAAAACCTGTAGTGATGGGACTCTTTGGAAAGATCATGGTACTTTTTGAAAATAGAGGAAATGGGTAGAGATAGTCTTTTCTAAACCAAAGATATATAGCACAGTATCATAACCTTTGTTTCTGTGAGGTTAATTTTCCCCTGTGTTTCATTAAATCAGGTGTTTCTTTGGGTTTATTTGGGGGAAAATTAAAAAAAAAAGCAGCCAACCAAATGCATTACCAACAAAACAAAAAAAAAAATATCTATGCTTTCCATATTATTTACCTCTGCCTGTAATAATATTTTTTATAATCAATCATGAGAAGAGTTGGCTAGCCCTCTGCATTTAAGTCTGGCAAAAACCAGATTTTAAGCCCCATAAGCAATATTTTCACCCTTGTATATATTTTTTCCTGTCTCCTTAGAACATTTTTTAGGTTTCTCGACAAAGATATTTTCATTTTCTCTGGAACTAAGGCCTCATCTTGCTTGTACAACCACTAAGTCTACCTAGTTTCAGCTGCAGAAGATTACCTCCTGACAGCAGAATTTCACTGAGCTGGCTCTGAAAGGCCCTCAGAGACATAACAGAAAATATCAGTTTGACTAAAAGAGATCTCTTCTTGGGTTACCAGTAGGGGAAGAGAATACTTCATGGCTTCAGAAGGGCTGCTGAATGCTCTCTAAAACCCACAACACTCTTATACCCTGGAGAATTAACTGTTACAAAATCAACTTGAAATTCAACGTCAAACTTAAACCCATAATTTCATGTGTCTACACGCAAGTTCCGACATGTGCATTAGGCATCTAAATTCCCGTTATAGTTGTTGCAGATCTATTTTTCAGTGGTTTGTCCACTGGAAATAAGGATTTTACTGGTGAGACTAGATTTTGAGTATGCTTTAGAGCCATTACGCAAAGGATGGATCTTCTTATGGTCCCTGGCAACAACATTTTGACTATTTTGCTACTACTGTAATAGCTTATGCTTTCAGTTCTGAAGTTTGTTGGCTCAGTTCCTATTATATCAGCCAGGACAGCAGCTGCATTAAATATTAAGGTTTGTGAATTTAGAACACAAGCTAAAATTCAGCAAGATTACTTATACAATCCTGTATAACTACATTTAAGCTAACAGTGACTCACAATTTACTGAAAAAGCAATAAAGTATTATCATACTTTCTGATTAACTGCTAGTTTAGTATCCTAAAATTTCTAGTTTTGATATAGAAGGAGAGTATAGTATTTTTAATTCTAAATTCTAGCATTTATTAAATGGGAGGAGAGCAATATAGAGTGATTAGGATGCAGACCCAATCTCTATGAAAACTCAGGTCAGATTTCTGAGGTGGTTTTTACTTTGATTTTCTCTCAATATCTGTATTTCCCAGATTAACAAAGATATAAAGATTTATAATTAGGTTCCTAACTAGGACTAAAATATTTTAGGAAGGTAAGGTCTCTAGTCTCTATGTTCACTGTTGGAATATTCTCTCTTAAATGCAGATAACCATTACCATTTTGAGAAATTGTTCAATCTTAATCAACTCCAGTCTTGACTCAGTTGAGTCTTGACTCAATTCAACTTCAGTGTCAACACTGAGAGATTCATCTAGCCATAATCAAAGAAGTCTTTACACTGCGCAAGAGGATAGTCTAGTGTAAAAATTGCAGCATGATATTTTTAAAGGAGGAATGCAGAGAGTACAATTACCTCAAGAATTTACAGAAACAAGTTCTCCTAATGGAGCTAAAATAGTCCATTATATAGTAGGAAAAAGAATACCAAGTATTTAGCAAGAGTTATGAAATTTAAAAAATCCTATAAATATGTTTAATAATTATACAATGTATATTATTTGCCCATATCTTTACAATGGTTTACCTATAAATGTTATATATAAATCAATATATGTGTTTAATATTATTTTATAATCAGCAATTAAACAAAACAATCAATTCTTAATAACAGTCTGCAGTATTTCACACTGAATTCTAATTATGCAGTTGGAATACTACTGCACTCTTTTACGAGACTGTACTTTAATTCCAAAATGGATAAACCATAAGACCAAGGCATAAATAGGCTCATGTAATAAAAGGATAAAAATTATTTCCTCATAAAAGCACAGAACAATTGGTATCTCTGCTACAGTGAGAGGTTGTATCCTTTTAAAATGTAGGTCCTCGACAATTCTGGGTTCTTTGTTTCCTGTTCCATAAGATGACCTACATATGTCCTGTCACAGCTTTGGTGGAAATGTTGGGCAGTCACCAGAACACTAAGCTCGGTATTCCTGCTGTCTGAAAAAGAGAGCCTAACAGCCTGAACACTTGATTAACTTTACTCACTATTATCAATTAGTTTAATAACAGGTATCATTCCTTTCAAACTTGAAAAAGTAGCACTACAGTTCAGGCATCCATGAATCATGGATTTGGTTTCTTTTAGTCTAGATAATAAACAAAACTAATGCTGCTAACCACCTAGACAATTATTTTTAAACATTAAGATCATTCGCATAATATATGTTCTGTTGCTGCAATTGGGAAAAAAGGGAAAGGTGTAGACAGCTTTAAAATAAAAAAAAGAGAAAAGAAGAAAACCACCTAAACATCTAGTCTTCCAATGTGGTGTTTGCACTCTGAAGAACTGTGGGATTCAAGACATATGCCTGTATTTCCTTGTTTTATTGTTTCTGATGGACCTTTTTATCATTCTCATGAGATAAATCATCTTATTTTCATATATCTTTATTCTCTCATGTCTTAGAAACCACTGAAATATGAGTTTTTGGTTGCATTCTGGCTTCTGTTCCACAAAAAAGCATTACAAGATGCTGTATGAGTAAATTAAAGATCATGGGGAAAAAATGCTTTGACTTATGAGAGACTACTGGCTGTGATCATTCTGTATGTTTAGACAGTTGAGATGTTCAAACAAGCAGAAATGTTTCTTAGATGCCAGGCTGTTTTCTAGCAACAGTAACTGAATGAATTTCTCAGGAAAATCTATAAAAAAGTTCTGATTACTAAAAAGGGTTTGACAGCTCCACTCCCATTAGCTGTATTCTAAAAGTGTCAGGAGTAAAATTCATATAAATAAGAATTAATTAGAGCTGTATTTGGAACCATAAGCTCACATTTTCTGAAGTTCATTCACAGTAAATACTTTTGCGTGACATTTGACCTTTTTATTTTCTGTGTTTAATGGAGAAAATTGCAGGTGAGATTATTGCTTTTAACCAGCTGGAACCTCAAACTTCAGAAAACTACCAAAATACTTGAATTTAGATCATGTTGGGTTCATATATGGTTCACCTTGCTCTGTGTTTGTTAGGATATTTTATCTTTAAAAATCTGCAGAATGCTTTGACCAATTATTTTGGCGTATCTGCAGATAGGTAACCCTCTTCAACAGGGTTCCTTATTCTGCTATAAAGCATACAGGAATCATGTCTCTTCTACACTGCTCGGAACACTCTCCCACCCCTACTGCACCTCTCAAGTTCCACAGGAGTTGTGTGAAAAATCAGTGGTGTTTATAATTAAATTAAAACCAATGGAAAACCCACAGAGAATTTGTTGTGCTCTTATTACAGCAGTGAATTATATTTCTTAATCAACATGATTAAACTTAAAACAGATAAAACCAGAAATGTTCATTCTATGGAAATTTTCAATGTTTGGAAATGTATGGGCTACTAAAAATCTATTTAATTACATATATACACTACTTTCATGAGTAAGAGAATTATTATTCTGAATAAAAACCTGTGTAAACTGTTTGTAAGTCTGTAAGCAAGACAGCAGGACTTTCTTTTAGAATATTTCCCAGAACTGCAAGTTTGCTTCTGTCTGTGTACAATATAGGAGGAGATAACTTTGAATGGGGTCAATGTTTCTAGTTTGAACTAGCTTAAATATATCTCAGCATTCTTAGATGCTCAAAATATCACTTGAGTATAATGCATATTCCTAACACAGGGCAGGTAAAGAAGTACCTTACATGTAGTTAGCTACTGAAGGTCTAGTCTTTCTATATAGTTTTTTTCATCAATAAAAGACTTGTATTTCTTAGGCTGTGACAGGCTATCTTTTCCATCTAATGCCAAAAAAATCTTTCATTAATTTAGGACTTTCATATGTATTTGTAGATGCTTGTATTTGTTATACAAATGTTTTTTTTGAGCAGTGGGAAGTGCTTGTATTGGTTTGGTTTGGTTTGGTTTGGGGTTTTTACTGCAGAGTTACTTGAAAACCAGCATTTTTGAAATCTAGGGAAAACCTAGTACATCTGAGACAATGTAGCAGAGGAAAAAGAAAAAAGAATATTTTCATCTCCACTGGTTCCTTTCTCTTTTTTTCAGTTGAAATTCCAAGTAATCACTCATTTAAAACATATTTTACAGATTTAAGTTCAAAATTCATAAAGCACTTGTATCCCATGAAGCTTATTTCTGTTTTTACATGATTAGAAATCTGAGCTGGCAAATCATTGTTTCACAAAATGTCAGTAGTGCCATGATTCAAGAATCAACTGAGCACTAAGCAAAAATTCCTTTATAACTCAAAGATCATGGGTTAAGAATGGGAGTAGAGTAATATAAAATGAAGACATGACATATGCCTTTCCTTATACTGTCAAATAAAAAATCGTGATAACTGCCTCCATTTAAGTACTTGTTTCATTGTTCACCCTCATTTGCCAAACTTCACATATTTCTCTGTTAACTCATAGCAGAATTTGTTGCTCACGTCATTTACAATCCATGAACAGCTATGGAAATATGTTCACTTAAGACACATATTTAGAGTTATTCAGAGGATTTATCCAGCGATGTAATTTACTTCAACAGGGCACATGAATAAGTATCTTCTTCATCTTCCCTTCTCACGAATCTTAAGAATATTTGCAGAGTCAGGATTGCTTATAATATTTTCCAAAAAAAGGGAAAGTTTAGAAGAGAGTTGTTATTTCATTTTCAAGCAAGAATAAGTTGATTACATATATTTTTATATAATTTCTAATTAAAAAACAGACAAAAAAAAGGCTTAGGACAACAATAAAAAAAATCCAGGTTTCCCTTTTTGGTACCAAATGCTACAAAAATCTTCAAAATGCTTCCTTTATAATAGTAATGCTGATTGAATTCAGTCTGTTCTAGACAGAAGAAATATAGATACTGTGTAGTTCAATACTGTAAATGGTATATCACTAGAAGAAATAAACTCTTTGAGCCAAATATAAATGAAAAATTCAGATTAGAAACTATTTTGTGGTATTTTAAACTTCCTTCTAGAACTTACGAAAAAATAGTCATTTTTTAAAGGGACATTACATTAGTAATTTAATAGCTAGTATAGAACATAAAAAACCCCTTGATTATAATAAGGTTATACTGTTAAACCTAACTTGAGGCTATTTGAGATTAAACTTCATCCTACTGGATTAAGAATTGAACTTTAAATTAAAAACTAATAATTATTGGGTATATATGTTTATAGTTTAATTATATTTCCGTTATGAAACTGGGATACAAAAGTGGGAATCTAAGCAGAACTTATTATAGCATTTTCCAAGAAACCTTTATAAAATAATTGTAATGAAATCACATCTAACCCTGGCTAAGAAGGGAAGTTGAGCCACAAGTATGATTAGATATAGAGTCTGAATGATTACTCTTTTACTTTATTTCGAAGGTGGTACTTCTGCTCTACATCCTTAAAACCAGTAAATTTAAAAAAAAAAAAAAAGCAAACCAACAAAATAGAAAGTAAAACAAACACCAAACTTAAAAACCACAGAATTTTCCATACGTCTAAGAAGATCAAGTTAAAAAAACCCACTTCTGAATTGCATTTGGAATGAAGCAATTTCTTAATGAGTGGCGTATGAACTGTTCTTATGGCTGAAGAGCGAAATGGGTGCAAAACTTTGCCACAGTTTCATATACACATGAATGACCCTGGTTTTATCCTTGAACCACTCAACCTATTTTATTTCCCTCCAGCTGTATGGGTTTCAGACCACATTTATGATCTTTAATATATGATATAATATAAATATATTGTAGTAATGATATACTACAGATCATCCTGAGTGCAATCACACAGCAGCTACAGGATGGACAAGGGATCAGACCCAGCCAACATGGGTTTAGGAGGGGCAGATCCTGTTTGACCAACCTAATCTCCTTTTAGGATCAGGTGACCCACCTGGTGGATGAGGGGAAGGCTGTAGATGTGGTCTATCTGGACTTCAGCAAAGCCTTTGATACTGTCTCCCATAATATACTCCTGGAAAAGCT
>JAYRBT010000082.1:97037285-97099741 GCA_036023395.1 Myiotriccus ornatus
GAGATTGGACGTGGCCCTTAGTGCCATGATATAGTAACTGGAGTTGGATCAGGGGTTGGACTCGATGATCTTGGAGGCCTTTTCCAAACCAATCTATTCTATAATTCTATGATTCTATGATTATATAAATACAATATGTATAGAGTACTTATGTCTCCGTAGAAATTTAATTTCAGAAATGTTAGAATTTCTGTGCTTGTACTGCTTACTGCATAATCTTATATGTCATAGTTTTCTAGAGAAAACCTATCTTTCCTTATAAATGTATGAGGCAAACAAAGTTAGAGGTTTTCCTGTTCTGCAGTTTTATTGATGTCAATGATATTGACAAGCTACATTGCATGGGGATTGAGATTGAAAGTATATCCTGTTTTATAAGCAAGTCATTTAAAGTGAATAATAATGAAATCACAGTTCTTAGTTTCCATAGTGTTTCAGTTTTCCACTGTTTGTGCAAGAATTATGAACTAAATATGCATTTTCCGGAACTTGTATATCTAAATTCAATTATTTTCTTTAATTGTTCAATATTGCCAAGCTCCTAATTTCAATTCCATATAAACAAAAATGGAAGTCTTAACCAAAAACTTTAAGCATCCTGATAGAAGAAACAATAAAAGTTTTTGTTTCACTTAATATTCATTGTATATATTCCAGCACTGTTTTATTTTAAAATGTCATTCCAGCTGAAATACAAGGATTTCAGATGTTTTTTTATTATACCAAGATGTCTCAAATTCTTAAATAAACCCAGAATTTAATTTGAAAAACAACTCATGTATAATCATAGGTCACGCCAGTTCAAATTTTTTCAGTTGGGTCAAGTAAATTAGATTTGGTCTAATTATGGATAAATCCTTCCCAGCTTCTGCCTTTCTGCAGAGTTATTGTCTTACAATTCACAGTAGGTATTACATTCCTTCTTCTTTGCAGTCAAATAAGCTCTTGATCTCTTCCCTTCAGTTTGTGATATTCTGTTTTCTGTCTGTCATTTAGAGAGTTTTTGGGGCCACTTGCCTATTTTCCAAAGTTTTCACTCCAATTCATGTGATCAAATTTTGATTACTCTTTCTAATTTACAGAATAAGAACTCTCTCCAACACACTGAACTCTTGTAATACATTTGCAATTCTGTGACATGTTGGAAGTCCACTTGAAGGCTACCTGAAGTTAAAGACTGATTTGGTCACAGAATCACAGAGTCTGCTGAGTTGGAAGAGACCCACAAGGATCATCAAGTCCCTGCACAGGACCATCCCCAAGAGCCCATCCCCAGTGGAGTGGCAGAATTTACGGAAAATATTAGTTCCTCTCTATATACAAAAAAGGTAAACTGATTTGGATTCTTACAGAAAATAATTAGAAAAATTGATCAAAAAAAAAAAGAGGAAGTAAAGGAAGTATTTTCTTTGCTCATTGTGACACAACCATATAAAAATTTTTATTAAAATTATTTGGATTTAGGTTCACTGTGAAGGAGTAATAGGTTTTAGTAACAGAATTTTATGTGTGCAAATATCCCTTGATTTTTGAACCGCACAGTAAGCAAGTACAAACTTGAACATTGCATATTAAAATGAATTGCATATTAAAATTCAGTCTTGAGATTGATTAAGAAAGTGTATGTGCAATTATACATAACTAAACAATATACATTTAAATATATGTACCATTATATTGCTTCAGAGGAAGAAAAACATTAAATAATTTAAATAATTAAAGCCTGAAAGATGCATGATTTGTTAATGCACGGAAGAAGTAAGGAACAATTTATTCTTACTGAAAATTCTGAAAATACTCTTTTACTTGACAAAGCACTGTCAATCTAAAGTGTAGTTCTTGAAAAATATATATAAAATAAATTTCAAGTATTGTGTATAGTAGTTAATCTCTCCTTCACCTCTTGTGATTTTAGAGTGATGATTTGCAACTGAAACAGTATTCCTGTCTATACCAAAGAAACAGGGGAGTCTGTGTAGCAGACATTACACAAGAAACTAAAACTGACTGTAGATAAAGTGCTATGAAATGCATATAATAAACACACTGAAAGAAATTAGATTATCCTCCCATCACCTTTCTTTATAGAAATATGGTCTGTTTCTTGTAAGTTATAACAAGAGCAAGCACAATGTTTTCAAACAGAAGTAATTTTTGAGATGATAGTATTCCTTAAGACACTGATCTATTTGATTATGTTATCTAACCCAGAAAAGCAATCTGCCACTGCTTCAGAATTGCAGATGAAAAATAACAACACTAGAAAATAAGAATGGACTCTGAAATAATAATAATAAAAATCAAAACCAAAACACAACCTATTTTTCTAAGGAGGGAAATCCACAGGAGGCCACAAAATCTGCTTTGCAGCACAGAAAACACATATATACTCCACTTCTTCCTCCTAAAAACAGAAAACAAATACAATTGAAGAAATAATCAACTTGTTTTTCTTTCACAAAGAGAATTAGCAGGAACTATACGAAAAATACTTTAAGGCAGTTTTTTTTTTACTTGAAGATGTTTTAGAATATTTTTTAAAAGTAAGTGGAGATGAAAAAGTAATATTAGACAAGCAATTCATAAAAATCAAAAAACAATGCTTTCTTTCAAGACTTTAATTTCCAGACTCTATCTGTCTATGAAACCACAATTACTTGTACAGAAAATCAGAATTATAAGTTCTTTTGCTGGAAGTGATGTCAGCCTCATTTGCTGTCATGAAACAGAATGACCAGAAAATAAGGTCATCCAGAACTGAAAACAAGTTTGTTTTCTTCTCTGCTTTATTGTTGACTCTTAAGTGAAGAACCAATGTGTGAGCAATGCTAGAATAATGAGGTTTTTGTCATTTAGCAAGCAAAGACACAAAGTTTAAGAAGTTGAGGGAAAGGAAGGAACTTTAGAATATGTGGCACAGCAAGTTGCAAAACAGTTATGGATGACCTTGCAGGCTTCTAAAGAAAAAAAAACCAAACCGAACCCCCCCAAAAAAACAGCTAAACAAAAAAAAAACAGTGATGAGGAAATCTTTCAGGAAATATGGGAAAATATTAATAGTACAAGCTACTGTGAGACAATTACACTTCTTAGTGACTTCTAACACATGGATCTGGTGTAGGGGCATGTGGATACATGAAGTGACAACACTTGTAAACTGCAAGGAAAGAAAATGATAGCAAATAGAATGCTATTTTTGCAAGATAATCTATGCTAAGAGTTTGAAAAATGAGGCCAAAAATCTTGTTCTCAAACAGTGCAGATATCTTCAACTATGCATCCAGCCTCATTTTCTATAATTTATAATAGAATCTGAAAAAAAGTTGAAGGAAATTTATCTTCATGTAGGGATATTTTCTAATTTGCAAGAACTTCCCACTTCTTCCCACAGTTAACTACATTATATATATATACATATATATAAAATTCAAATAGGGATAAGTTCTATTTCATGCTCTTTCTTAGCCTTTTATGATTTGGGGAAGTCATTCAATTCTTCTAAACCTCAAAAGTGAGGGACTTATGTTACTCATGGATGTTCTCCAACAGGGAGATAGATTACAAGAGGACTAGACAGTGTCACAGGTAGACAGCTTAGAGATAAACTGTACTTCTTCACGTAGACCTGAAGAATTTTGCATTAACTGTATAAAATACCCACAGTGTGTTATACTACACTTTTGGTTTATGACCACCTTTTGAAACACATTTATTCAGTTCTGTGAAATCAAAAAAAATGACAGGGGTGTCTAGGTAGTCTAACAGCATTATTTAGAGACTGTAACAACAGCTGGGTACCAAGCTATCTTGCTTGATATGTCTCTGTATTCTGCTGCTCCATGTGGTGACTAATAACCAGGATTAGTGAAGTTGAAAATGGATTGGCATTAAACAAGGGAAAAGACCAAAGAAAGAGGAAAGGTATACAGCAAATCAAAGTTCAACAAAATAAAATGTGTTCTGTAGGAAAACCAGAGTATAGCACAATATAGCACTACTAGAATATGTTGTGGTTACTCTCTCTGAACATTCCTATTGCATCCAAAGTTTTTACAGTCTCAGAACGATGCTGCTTTCCCCTGCATTAGAGGACTCTGCAAAGTTTTAGTGTACATGAGCATTTAATTTTTTTATTTTTTTTAGTTTATAGAAAGAAAGATCCTTTCTTGGATTTTCATCATAGAAGCTTTCTATCACTTCTTGAAAAGATGTGTCTGTGATCAAATTTGTGTTACTAAGTGAGGAAACCTAAACATAAAAACTGGTGAAATTCCAAAGCAGTATAAAAAATATTGCTTAGCTCTTGCAATGATTTATCACTGATTTCCACCATTTGAATTTACAGGGAACAAGGTAATCTAATACAAAAAAAACTTCCATCAAATAAAATTCCCTTAAACCAGAAATCAGGGAGAAAAATAACTATAATGAAAACTTTAGGTGGAATGAATACTTTGCGGTGGTCATTTAATGGTTTTTAGATCTTTCAGAAGGGTTTTAGGTTTTTAGAAGCTTTTCAAAATAGTAAGATATTGTTATTTTGTGAGGAATACATTAATACATGTAGTATAGTGGATTAGGAAGGGTTAGAGATTTTATTCAATTTATTATTAGTCTCATGGATTAACACAAGCAAACCAAGCAAAGACACAGCAAAAAACTCAGACTGTGCAGGGTGACTGACAGGTGTCTGGATCAGTACAAAGTTTGAATCTTAATATCTGTTTTTTCTAGTAGCTTCACCATGGTTCATAAGCAGACAAGAAATCTGCTGCCCTTTGAATATGACATTAAATATCACAGGAAGCAACTTGGCATTTTGTTAGTTCTCTTCATATCCCTCCCAGATGTTTGGTAATGGACTGAGATCTTCATGCCAACAGCAGCAGGGGAGCCTGGTGCTCTCCAGATCTCAATCCAGGGACTTTTGCAATTATTTAGGCAGAGTTTGAAACACTGAATGTGCACAGTTTGGGGAGATATTATAAAAACCTGATGTCTTCTGAGAACTTCAGTGATCTGTAAAGTGATCTGTATGATGAGGAAAAGTTAAAAAAGTAGCAAAAAAAAAAAAGTAGAAGTTTAAAGCATGTAACGAACAAGCATGTAAAAGACTTTTTTTTAAAGTTTAACTGTTAACTGGAAACATGGCACTTTATAGAATTAGGGCAAGAAGATTTTCACAATTTTGTTCTAAATGTAACACTTTCCTTAGGTAGTAAAGTATCTTACTCAAGCTGTAGATTTTAAGGCAATTAAAAGTTATATACTTCTTTCTGAAAGCTAGCCTTTTTTAATTGTTTTGGAAGATCAAAATATTTTTTGACTAAGATTCTTGTATCTGTCTATGCCAGAGTAATACCTCCACCTTGACATATCCTGAAATGTTGGCTGAGAGGAGCAGTGTATATTCCTTCTTGTAAGTAATAAACAGGCTACAGATATGTGTGTGCGTCTGTGTGTTTTGCTCAGTATATCTAGAAATTTAGCTGAGTGTTGAAGTGTTAGTTATTTAGCATGGAAAAATCACAACTGAAAGTGCTGGAATAATGAATTCCCAGAGACATCGAGGAATTAAGTCACAATCCTCACTGTCCTGATCACTAATTCTATTATCATTACTATGAAATACAGTAAAATTTTCTGTGTTCAGAAAGCAATATTATTTGCCTTTTTTTAACCTGGACAAATCAGAATTGTTAACTCTCACTTTGAAATTTCTTTGATTTTTTTTTTCCTAGGGGAAAATTTCCACGTTCAGTCTGAACATCCTACTCTGAAAAATAACTCTGCATAGTAAAAACCCTGAGAAATTTAGAGATTATTCATTTATTAAATCAGACTAAAATGAAATTGCTTATTAATCCCCCACCCTTTTTTTTTCCTACGGTTTTGGCTGAAGTAAAGTTAGAGTTTAAAATGTTTTTTTATACTTGGGATAAAGGAAGAAGGAAAAATATGAAGAATTTGGTGAAAGTACTTACTGTAAGATAAGTAAGATGGACTGTGGTAATACTACCTTTGTTTTTAATCACTATAAGAAGAGATAGAAAAACCTTTAAAATTATTTTTTCATATGCACATTTTGAATGGACAGATGCAGATGTTAAGGAAGATTATTTTTTTCATATTTGGTACTTCATGCACATATTCATACATAATTACAGTTAATTTCTAAAATTATTTTAGTGTTTAAAATAAATATCAGGACTTAAATAGGACGCGGGATGATTTCTGTAGGTTTCTATGAATTTTAAGAGCCATCCGAGTGGTCCCTTGGTGAGAAAGGTGGAAAAGAGCAAGCCAGAATCAACGGACCATAAGAAACATTAGGTAGGACTTTCCCAGAAGCCCTTATTTTGCATCAGCATGGTGTAGCAGCAATATCTGAGTACCCTGTGGTGTCTGAAGGTGAGATCAAATAAAGGCAAACCAAAGACCTCTGAGCTATTAAATCCAGAGAAAAGACAGAAAGACTAGAGCCAAACTACTCAGAATAAAACTATAATTATTCTCAAGACATCGTATCTATGCCCAAGGCAGCATTCCCTATGATAACTGTTGGCTGCTCCTTAGTTTATCATTGTATTTAAAGTGGCTGTAGCTGAAGGTCTCACATACAAAATGTTATGTAAAATGGAAGATTGTGATAATTATTCATATACAGTATAATAAACTAAATGGGATTGAAAAAAAAAACCAAAAACAAAAAAACATTGAGACATTTACAAATAGCACAAGAAAACAACTATTCAGTGTTCACTGCACCTTTAAGTATGGCATGCTCCCTGCTGAAACAGTTCCCATTTAGTGTTTCAATTGGGAAGAAGCATGTTACAGTTCCTCTTTTGCTGTTTTCTACTTTGTTAGTTTTCCTCAATCTAGAAAAAAAGTAAATCAGTCGGAATAAAAAAGAGTTTTGCTCTATATGTATAGAAACAAAACCATGACAAGAGAGATTGATGTCTCTATTAAACAAATAAGTGAGGGAAATCATATCTTAGTTTTTCTAAGGCTGTGCTTGCTTTCTCATTCTAAATGCTTCACAGTACAATTTTGGATTTGAACAAAAAAAACAAGGAAAAATAGAATTAACCCCTTCATCTGGAAGTCAAATTTTAAAACCATAAGCAACCAAATAATAATTTATCTTTCAGGATAAAAATGAAAATATTAAAGTATTCATGTCAACACCCAGATTCCAAACAGACTATAGTTTCAATGATCAGAACCTTTCCACATGATTACCTTGTGTGATAGAATAAGGGATTGTTTATTAAAGGAATATGTTAAGCCCTAAGTAAAGGTTAAGCTAAAGGAAATGTATTCGCCTATGCAACTAAGATTCAGTTACAGGAAGTATATTCGCTTATGCTATTGTGAAACACGCTTGAGCAAGCAGATGTGCTGTGAATATTGAAACCATATAAGGCATGAAACAAAAGGTCAACCAGCGAACAACAGAGGAAGACCGCTGACTTCAGCCTCAACGACCACCAAGAGGCAGAAAAGGACCCCCTAGTAACAACAAGGACATGCGCAGAGTATGAAGTAAAACTACACGTACACAGAAGTAAAGATGTATAAAAAGGGAACTGTTTAAGCTGCTCAGGACGGCAGTTGGTGGAGCGCCGACTTCCCTGCCGTCCAGCGCTGTTTTTGCTCATATTCTACTTGCTGTAATCAATAAAATTTTAATTGAATTTTGATCCGTTGTGGTCACAATTTATGACACTTGCAACCTCTTTGCAACAACTGAGACATTGTAGAGGGTAAAAAAGACTTGTGGGGTTTGTTTTGTTGTTTGGGCTTTTTTTCAGTGAAGAAGATCAACAAGCCATTATCGTACAGCAATCGCCACACAGAAAGATGTATCGTGTCATAATGAACAACAGGGAAGATTCTGGGTATCAAAATTTTTTTAAAACCACTGATAAATACCACAAGGAAACACCAGTGGTGCAGTTTAGATTGTTGATTACAGGTATCCCTCCTCTTTTTGCCCGTGCTTCAGTTTTAAAATAGTGACTCAAATTAAATAATTGAAAATCACATTCACTTGCAGAAACATGGAAAAAAATTCTCCAGTAAAACCCTTTTAACATTTGCCTTTTACCACTTAACCTGCTTTTAAGCAAAAGACTTTTAACAGATTCTGAATCAGAAATGACTCTATCAAAAGAGCCTGCAAAGAAGACATAAAAACAAAAAAAAAGACTCTGAACTGAAAGTAAACCTTGTTACAATTTTCTAAATTAAGACAGGAGTTGGGATGAGTCATAAGAAGGGAAGAAAAAATAACCTGAAAGTAAGCATTCATTCATTATTGTCAGTGTAGTACCTCTACCCTCTTGTGTGTAGGACCCTCAGGGACTGAAGGTCAATGCGTGTGAGCAAAGCTGCAGTGCACTCACGGTGTACAGCTGAAGAAATAAGTAAAACGATTAGTCTGATGAGACTGCTTTGCTGAGCCCAATAATTTGGATATCTTTATATATAGTCATGATGTCTTTTGAACTTATTCGGAACTTAAGCACTAATGCTGATAAGGTCAGGCAAACAATGTTCAATCATTTCTTAGTCTTCTAAGTTTATGAATGAATAGTTATGGGCATGTGAATTTATTGACTCATATCCGTTAGAAAGCTTACATGGGTCCTGTGTGTTCATGCAAGTGTCTCTCAACCTTTTTGCTTTGCTCATGAGTCAGCTAGGGTATAGCAATAAAAGTCCAGTTTCCTCTCCGTATTCAAGGACTCCAATCAAAATTGCTTTGGGGGTTGTAGTGCTTTAGGGCTGGGGAATGTTATTTCCAAACTAAATTTAAAATACTGTGGCCTGGTGGTTTTTGACTTCTTGGGTATTCCTATGACTATTTATTAAAAGTTTTTTGAAAAATCAAAACATGAGGGGCAGGACAGCACACGAGCATTTAAGGGACCTACATCTGTTTCAGTCTTCGTGGCTTGGCAGAAAGTCCTTCGCTACCCATCTCCCAATATCTGTCTTGTGCCTTTCCATGTAAATAAATATCCTTCATTCTATACAGGAGTGTTGGTCTGTTGTGTTATTTACTATTATATAAACATGTTTTGGAGTACAGGTGAATAATATCAATAGAGAAAATAAAATGATTCCTGCTCAATAATATAAATGTGAAGTATGTATACATCACACAGGATATTTAAGTTTTGAAAAAACAAAATTTGCAGGTTACAACCAGTAAAGGATTAAAAGTAATATCTGCTAGCCTTCAGAAAAAAAAAAAGAATAATTTCTAAATCATTTTTCCAGGCAAAGTATGCAAGAAAATTTTCTGAGGGAGTAAATCAAGCTTCCAGTTTCTTTATGAGTCATACCCAACGGCAGTAATTTTTAAAAGCAAACTGAACTGTGAATCTGCAATAAGCCAGAGTAATCTGTAAACCATTTTACTATCAAAGAAGACAAATGTAGATAAACAGGCACTGTAATTATTGTGCCTCCAAAAGCTTTTCCCTTGTTCTTATTAACATTAAAAATTCTTATACTGGTCTAAAGATTGGTATTGCATGGCAAATGATATAAAATATAACCAAACTGAATCTGATCTGAACCACACAAAGTTTTTTGCACTCTCCACATGTACGTAATACACCGTATGTTCTCAATCCCTCCTACTATTGTAGTGATTCTAAAAGTCCATAAAATCGTGATGGAATTAAATGACTGTTCTTCACTGACAATAAAACCAGAATTTTCAACTTAATTAATTTTTTTTTTTTTTAATCCTTTCTTTCTCTTTTTTCACAAATGAGTCTTGTGGAATATCAAGCACATGTATAAACTAAAACTCAGTAAGCATTCAATGTGTATTTCATTTGGAAACAATGAATTTTAAAAAACTCTGGTCACAATAATTGTTAGACATCATCACACTGAAGAGTGTTTTGTAAGAAAACTCACCCACCCCAAAAAACATGTTTCTGTCTTCATGAGTTATATCAATGTCTGAGAATACACTAGAAACTTGATACCCTGTTCTTTCCTTTACTATCAATACCCATCAAGTCAGAGAAGTTATTTTACTATGCAAAAAATCAGTCTCTCATGAAGCAGGGTTAGGGTCACACAGGATTAACTAAAGCTGATGAATGCCAATAAAGCTTAGAAATACCACAGGCAGGTGAAAGCATATAAATATTTTCACAATTAGATTTATATTCTACATCTTCATTGTACCACTCAAAAATCCACTTCTGGGCAATGGGTTTGGAATGTTGCAGATGGGAATCACTTCTTAATGTCTATGACTATAGTGTGACTGTAAGCATCTCATTTAAGGGGTATGTCCTCCTATCCCTGCATAGATCTCTATCTTTTTGTCTATTTTATTATCTTTCTCATCTTATAATATAAATGACAATCACAAGGCTTGCCACTGCACTCACTATTAATAGAGCACTTGACAGTGTCTGAAATAAATCAAATTTCAAATGGACTTGAAGCCTTAACTAACCTGCAAAGACTTTAGAAAAAGCATGTAGCTCAAAAGTGGAGGACGTGGAAACTGCATTAGATTGCAGAACTTAGTATCAATTTCCAGCTTGTCCTGGCAAAACCTCAAGGCAAGACTAAAGTGACTACAACCATGGCCTTTCATCCTTCGGCATGGGAAGAAAATAAAGGGGGAGGCAATCCAGGTCTAGCAGCAAACATGACAGATGACTGATGGACCTATGTTTTAGCAAATATACAGAGATACAATGCAAGAATGATAAACAGCCTGTAGTTAAGCAGAAGAACAGTTCTCCTTGGCAGCCTCCTTTTTCATGATTGCAGAATAGCTATTGAAGTTCAAGGCAATAACAAAATCAACTCATAAAAGCGAATTTGTATCAAGTATTTTGTTTACATATTAAAATTGGAAAGAAAAAAAAAAAAGAGCTAACTTTCTTGGACTTGAAAACATTGGTATTGTCTTATCACCAACTTCTGAAGTTTCAAATTAACAGAAAGAGTAAAGTTCTGTTTTTCGACAGATTCTTCTCCAGTGTCTTTGAGCAACTGTGAGCCAAACCACTATATCAGGTCCCAGTAATTTCATTTATGAAGCAAATACTAAGCTCCACAGTGTCAATGAGAACAGGCAAGTTGCTAAAAAAAAAAAGTCAGAGCATAAGCCCTTAAATTAGTTACTTCAACACAGTTTTTATGATACTGTCCTAGCTTAATTTTCATTTTAATACTTTAGTCTTGTTACCCAAATCATTCACATAAGCATGTATATTTGAGGAGTCTTGGGATGCTACCACTGAGTGCTGGTCTCTGTCTTCCACAATTGTAACTGAAAAGGTAGAAGGTGAACACACCACCTCTGTGACCTTGTTTGCCAAAACATAGATTTGTAATTTTGCACCTGGAGGATACCTCCAGAAAGTCCCAATATCAAGGGCAGAACAGAAATTGAGAAATTATTCCATCTTTTCATCTCTGAATGCCTGCAGCTTCCAAGCAGGGACCACAGAGATCCTGAAGCAGTTTCCTTCTTACAGACCTCAGCTGTTTTTCTTGCTCTCACAGCAGTCACAGAAAACTTGCTTGGACATCATAGTGAGATATGAGTCAGACCTCTCTATGCATCGGTTTCCTCATGCCCAGCACTTCTGTAGTTCTTACTAGAGGAGCTATCATGTTGTGGCACAAAACTATGTAGATATTTTTGAAGGAAAAAATTGCTTCTACCCAAAGTACAGTGTGGATGGAATTGCTGTCAGGAATCTATCTTCAATGTGAGAGCCTCCTGGGTCTGAGATCTCAAGTTTGAATTCAATATCTTGCATCAAAAATGCCTGACTCTTTTTACTGACTGAGAAGTACAGGAAAATAATGATCTTTCCTTAGACACTTTCTGACAATTAATAAAATAGGCTCCTAATTAAGACACTCATAAACAACGCTAAAACCTACCATATTACAGTTTAAAATACATTTCATGCACAACTTATATATAGAATGTTTGCTATCTGCCTAGTATTTATTCAAAACCCTTTCCCACTGCAGCTGGGAATGCTGTTTCTAACCACCAAAGACAAGTGCAAAACACTGGGGATCTAGAACAATTGGCATTGTTAAAGGTAACAGAGAGAGCTTTCATCCAAAACATACTACGTATCCCACAGATGCTGGTTATCACCCAGTGCTGGAACTGATAAATGATGTACAACACGAGTGAATGCTGAGGCACAGCTGCACAGAGAAAAGAGAATCTAAGAGGAATTCCTTGACAGTAAGAAACAACTCATTTTATGAAGAGAGCAGGTATGGCATTTGTTTTTCCTTTGCACATCTGTCTTCTTATTTTCTAAAATTGGGGACTTGGTTTTGACTCTCTCAGGGTGCTCTCAAGACAGAGTCTTGGTCATGACAGCACAAACCCCTTGATTCTTTGTGGCCAGAATGGATTTACATAAGTATAGAAGCTGATCAAGAGCATGTAAAGTTGGTCTTGTAAAGGTGTTTCACTCTTTGAGAAAGCAGAGTGCACATTCAAAAGGGGTTCTGTGATTCAATATGCCTTCCTGTTATCCCATCATCCTAGTTTTCCTCCTTTCACTGTATCTGCTCATGAGTTTTTCTCAGTTTCAAAATGTCTGAGTTGTCTTAAAGAGCATCTCTGTTTTGAAATGCAGTCCAGGTTTTCCGGATTTCTGATTTTCACCGAGGTGGAATTTTTTCTTCACATTTGCTAGTATGGGGCTATGTTTTGGATTTGTGCTGAACACAGGGTTAATAATATAGATATGCTTTTGTTATTGCTGCACAGGGATTACACGGAGCCAAAGCCTTTTCTGCTTTTTGCCACCCTGGCAAATAAGTTGGGGGTGCAAGGGAGGTTGGGAGGACATGCATCCAGGACAGCTGAACCTAACTGACCCAAGGGATATTCTACACCATATGCTTAGCATATATAAAGTGGGGGGAAGAAAGAGGAAAGGGGGGCGCATTTGGAGTGATTGCTGCCCACAGGAAGCAATTAATTAATTCCTTGTTTATCTTTGCTTGTGTGTGTGGCCTTTGCTTTCCCTATTAAATTGTCTTTGTCTCAACACGCAAGTTTTCTAGCTTTCACCCTTTCGATTCACTCCCCAGATCCACAGGTGGAGGAATGAGCAAGCGGTGCATGGGGCTCGTTTGTTGGCTGGGTTTAAACCATCACACCAGACTAACCTGCCTCATACATTGAACTGTGTAAAGAACATTTGCAACTAATTGAAAACACGTATACAATTCACAGATGAATGCCTCAGTCATTATCTTTCAATTATGAATCTTGGCTCACTCTATTCTTCAATATCTGGTTTTGAAACCACCTTCAAATCCTGACCTGTAAGCTCAGTAGCTTGTGTAAAATCTAGAAGATAAAGAACACGTTTGGCTCTGCATTATGTCAGATCCTATTTATGGGGAAACATAAATATTATAGTCTAAAGTGACTACAGTGCAGCACCTATTTAATAGAATAGGTATAATTTTATCAGAAACACCAGAGTTTGAAAGCAGAAATCAAAGAATTTGCAATATATTATACCAGGCTCTGATCTAGTTCCAGCAATAATAGGAGAGTCTTTAAAAGAAATCGTAGTCCTTTATCCACTTTTCTCTTAGGTTCTGAACCACTGACAGAGTCAGTGTGACTCACTGACACTGATCCTGGAGTCACTGAGGATGTTTTAAACTCACCACAGTATAGATGACAGTAGATACATTTTAAGTGGTATCGTCCAGCAACCACGAGAACATGCAGACTTGAATACCTTCAAAAATTGCTTGTTTTAACAGTCTTGCTGCTGATGTTAAAGCGTTTTTGGTTTTTTTTTTTTGAAAACTGTTTCTCTTTAGGCAATTGCTAACAGATATGTGTGAATGTTCTAATGAAAACTTTTTTATATATTTTTTTAAAGTTTTGTTGAAAGTAATATGAATAGGTGGAGAAATGTAACTATTCACAAATTGTTTTGTTTTACACAGGAAGGAAAAATACTTTTATATGATAAAAGTGTTATTCTTTAACCATTTTAAGTTTTACTTGCTTGTTCAAGTTTTAATTATTTGATAGAAATGACCTATTTAGGAATTTTAGGAAGAAAAAATATACAAAATTTGAAATTATTTTTTAATTATAAGATTAAAAATTATGGAGATTTCCAAGTTATTTCTTTTACTGTTAACCTTTAATTTTTATTGAATTCAGGACTCTTATGTGCCAGGGAAAAAAATATATTTACATTTTAATGGTTTACAACTAGGAATAGAAAAATGAATAAGCTAATCCACATTTTTCACATTTAATTTCATAGACTTTATTTCTCAGTTCAACTTTATAATACAAACATGGAAAATGTTACAGGTCATGCCATGCCTCTCATGATGTTTTTCACTATGTTCAATTTAAAGTATTAGATAGATGCAAACTGGTCAGAAAGTAATTTGGCTGGTCACTGGAAGAATAATGTTAATCATCAGAAGATAGTATATTCTTTTACCCCTGTTCATTCTCTCAGAATTAGTCTTAGAGCTTAGAAATATTCCATGGCCAAGGTAGTCCAGCTTTAAGCAACAAAATAAATTAACTTGATTAATCATCAATCCATTTGATCAATGGAAGGTGTGATGTAATAGTATACTATGTTACTCAATAGTTAATGAATTTTCTTTCAGTCCTGAGAAGCCACAAATAGAAGTATAATTTTTCTGTTCCATTTCTATGAGTAATTACAGGCCTATATGCAAAATCTCACACTAGCTTTATAATAATTGACACTTTTTGTTTTTCTAATGCTTGTTGAGATTGAGAAGAGGCTTAAGGATTCACCCATCCCCTTCTTTCCAATCGGTAGGAGTAAGACCGACTAAGCAAAGATGCTTCAGCATTCTGGTTTTGGCTCATAACATGGTAGACAGGCAGATCCAATTACCCCTCCTACCCTGGCTGCAATAAGGGTCATGTTTTGAACTGTAACAGATAGGAGTGAAAACTCCTCTTCTACCCAGGAAAAGATCATGAAGGGACCTGGGAAGAGTAATCAGTATCCATGTCTGCTCTTTCTCTTGTGGAGAGAGAAATGTGGAATCACATTTTTATCCTTGCATCCTAAAGAGGATAGAGCTTTGAATATTTTTTTTAAGTCTAGGATGCATCTTACTCTTTCCTTCCACAATGGTGGCACAAAGTCCACCTCACCACAGTATTTATGTTGATGATATCATAAAGAAAATCAAACAAGTGAAAGCTTTATGGCCACTGTGAAGGATGAAATATTTCTAGGCAGACAGAATGGGATAGGGAAGGTTGTTTGCATATTTTACTATGGACTATGACGTGAAATTACAAATCTAACAGAATAAGCAACAAAATTTTATGTTTCACAGTTGTTTTCCATAGTCTAACCCCAGAGTTATCCCTCCCATGGAAGAAAACTGAGTTGCATTTTCCTTTGCAAAACTGCTTTTCTTCATGTTGCCTGCCTGGCTGTGCTTAGTCTTCAGTTGGATAACTCAATTTACTTGCTTATGGGATACATACTAGCCACAAATATTCATTCTCTGTGCCTCTTCAAGAATGCAAAGAAATACACACATTCCCCTTTATCAATTTGTTAGAGAACAGGATGGTTCAGTTGCCCCACTGTAAGCTTATTTGTCTAGAAGCTTTAGTATATTGCAGTACACAGAAACTGTAGAACTGATACTACAAGTAGTACATTTATGAAAAACACATTTGGTAACAGTGCCCACAGTGGATAGGATATAATCCCACTCTTCCTACAGAAGCCAAATACATCCATCAGCAGAGTTCAGTCGAATGCCAGTGTACACAAATTGAATCCTTTTTCTATTTCCCTAGAAATAGACTGATGTAAGTCACCAAAAGAAATAGAAGTCATTGCCTTTTCAGTCTGTCAGATCAACGATCCATGAATAAGGAAGCATTCATGACAAGAATTAGAATAGATTGGAGATCTGTTTCTTTTGTCTTCAGTGTACTTGAAAAATAGAGCCCATTATGGAGATTTGTGTGTGCATTGGTTTTCTTGTTGTATTTTTCTTTTTTTTTCTGGTATAAATCCTTTTTTTCCAAGACTTTCTTATATGCAAGCACAGAGTTAATATAGCAGTGCAGTTATAAAGAAGATATCGAAGTATGTCAAATGTACACAATATTTTAAATATGAAGTGCATTTTACCAGCTTTATAGGTGCAGTTTTAAGCACAATTATTTCAATGATTTACTACAAATCAGATCTTATAGTTGCACAACACATACATTTGAGTATAACTGAGCTTAACCAAGTGAGATGAGAGAAGAAGAAAACTGTCAGGTAAGATAAGAGTGTCGTTTAATAAGTTCAACAGTGACTGTTATTCTGCTGTGAAGTAACAGATCCAGGACACATAAGATTACTTCTGAATAGCAAGAACTCTCAGTTAAACAAAAAAATTGAATGCTCAGCATAGACAAGATGATAATGAATAAAGCAATTTGCAATGAAAACTGTTGCTCTTTGGTTTTTCCAGTTTTACCAGACTACTGACTGTAATCTTTCTTAGACTTTGGTTTTCAAAGGTGCTCTTGGATTGTGTTGTCTCTGTTACATTGGATAGACAAATTGTCTCATCGTGATTTAATTTGTTACATGCCGTTTACTAAATCCAGGGAAAACTGTAGTCTTGAGGATACTTACATATGACTGTTTCAGTAAGGAAAAGAAGTTCCTTATACACCCGTGTCCTCTCCTTTTAGGAATCAGTTATGAAATGAATAGCCAGAAGGAGTGACAGCTGAAGTTCAAACATTCATGATTAATAAAGTTGTTGAAAATTCAACAATAATTTCCTGTGAATATAGAAAGGCTGTTTTGTTCTTTTTGTGTTTAAGGCTTTGAAAACTGTACTGGTTCTTTTAAAAACACCAAGGAATCATAGACTATCCAGTTGAAGGCAAGGAGTATCGCAGAAGGAGGAAAAGGTGGAGGAAAAAATTTGAAATGTAAAATTGATAGTCAGTACAGTTTTATGTGTGTGATTTTTATGGTAAAAATCATTAAGCCACAGTAAAACAATGTTGTAGGACATTTGTTATCTGATTCCCAAGAATGCCATGGTAGACTCGCTGGGATCTTAAATTTAATTACTCTTGTTTCAGATAAAATTGAGAGAAAAAAGTGGGCAGGAAATACTAAAAATATCTTAGAAGACCACAGATGCTATAAACAGTTGTGAAGCTGATGTTAATCTTCAAACTGTACAATGCATTGTAAACTGATCAGGTTGTTTCTGTTTTGAATACTAAAGATAACAAATATTATTTCATACCTGGGTGTATATAAACATACATGTATATAACAATAAAATATGCTTTATGAATTTGATCTGATGACCTTAAGTAGAAGTTAATAAAGTGGACTGACAACTGCAAATGGAAAATATGGTCAGATCAAAGGTACAAATGTAGTGCTTAAGTTACTATACAACTTCCAAAATTATGGATTAATTCAAAAGCATAGAAAATATTTTTCATATACTTTTTTTGAAGATAGGTTTTAGAACAAAATAATGCGTCAGTCTTTTTTATTTGATTTTTATAAGTGTATGAAGAATGTATGAAAAATGGAATTTAGATGTCACTGCTGAGATGTAAAAAAAGCAAAAATTAATATAATTCTACTTTAATTTTTTTTTGTGTTCCTTATAGTCACTAATGTTTCCACTTTAATATGTTTTATCTTAATTCTTGAAGAAAATCCAAAACTATAGTGAATTTAGAAATCAGACCTTCACGCTAATCCCTAACTGGCTCCTTGAACTGATTTCAGATTTAGAACTTCTGTCTCCATGTTAGAGTCATGCACTTCAGTGTTATCAGTAATGAGATGTCTATAAGAATCTCTCTGTTGGTAGACATTGGTTACGTAAAAATTACTTTAATTTCTCTAATATGAAGAGAGCACTGCATCATTGTGCCACAGACTCTCCAACAGTGAATGTTTTCATCAAAAATCTATAACATTTCTTACAGATGCTCATATTTATATGTTTAATATCAAAAACCACAAAAAAAAAGGAAGAAAATTTTTATCACACCAATGGTGTAAAATGTAATGGGCCAAATACTCTAGATTTTTCTCAAGGAATATCAAGTATGATTTCTATTGTAGATATCAATTCACTCTTGTTCTTCAGTTTAAAGGAAGACATGTAATATGTCAGGAACCGAATTTTGTTATAGAAAGACCATTATGTTCTGTGGCCCATGTAAATCTGCCTAAAATGAAAGTACAGACAACCTGGAAGGTGGGATCACTTGTAATGAGCTACTGTTAACGTTGATAGCTACTTTCACTTCTCACTCTTACAGAAATACTGTAGTTGACATTGTTTCAGCATAAGAACTCCATCAAAAAATTCAAATTTCATCTTACAGTTAGCTAAGAATGATATTGAGAAAGAAGTGAAATAGTTGGAAAACTAATTGGCAGGATTTTAGCACTACCTAGGAAGATTTTCTGCCATGATATCACCAAACTATTGTGCAAGCAAAGACTGGATTGGAGTTTCAAACCTTTGCTTTTGGAAAATCTCCTGTGTGTATCTGAGAGAATCTAGAAGACTACACCCATCTTTTCAGGAGGTAATTTTGTGGAAGACTGTGAAGCCAAGATATGAGAGCAGGTGATGCAAATATTATTCATTTATTTTTTATTAGATGCCTTGAACACTGGATAAAGTAGCTAAAACAGCAAAACCAATGTTAGCTACGTAGGCCTCCGAAAAAGAAACAGTGTTCTAGAAGTCTCAGTGCTGACGAAATTAGATTGCTAGCAAACCATACAGATAAAGATGATTTTGATATCTCTTTGTGACCCATATCACAAATATCTGACACAAATAACCTTGAGCTATGGTGGTTATTTCTACCAGTACAATATTGATACTATTTCATAACTTGCTTAACCCAGGCTTTTTATAGTGGTAGAAAGAGAAATAGAGGAAACAGAACAATTGTGATCAACACTTGAAAAAGCAGAGGAGAAATACTTGCTCCACTGAAAACTTTGCCCAAATCTTGAACTATACATAGCTTATTATAGAAATGGAAACAAAAATAGATGTGCTGCACTTTTAATTTAATGTAATTTTACATATTTATTCTGCATTTTTTCTTTCTTTGCTTAGAATGCAAAATCCTGAAACGTGTAGATGTGTATTACCTATGTCGTCCAAGTGAAAGAAACAAAACAATTTCCATAGCTAATAATTCATAAGCTTCCCATAGCATAATTTCAGTTACATAAAAGGAACATTTTATTTACTGAGTTTTCTTTGACATTTGAGTTCAGTTATTGCCATGGCATAAGACAAACTGATTAGGTCATTTGCATCATCTAAATGGAATTCTGACTAATGTCATTCAGTAGGTCATTGCGAACAGAAAACTGATTGTATCCCATCAAATCAGGCTTTATAATCAAGAGAATAATACTTGGAATGTATCATTAGTCTATACAGATACAACGTCTGATTGGCTGATATTCAGATAAGGAATCTGGACTTTGAATTTGAAAACGATGCTTAAGAGGGGAATAAACACTAAGAAGGAGAAAAACACCTTTGAAGTGAATCCATGTTTGCAGCCAAACTTATTAACGTTAGACAGTTTTAAGATCACCTTTAAATATTCTGTGATGCAGCCAATAAAATACACCCACATTTCAAGAGGAACAGTAGGGCTTACTCTCCTAACCAGCCTTAAACAAACTTGTATAGAAATACTGAACTTCGGCTGCCTGAAGCACTTGACATTCAGTCAGCCCCAAATGGCTCCAGTTAGTCCAAACTCTAAAATGCACTTTCATTTAAAATGTATACCAGCACTGGAGATGTGTTGAATCTGTTGAGTATTAAGTTAACCTTTGTCAGCAGAACATTGCAGGGATTTAAATGTGTGTTAACAAATTACCTTCACTCAGAACACCAATTTGACCTGAATCTCCTGCGTTATAAAATTCAGCATGATCAAAAAAAAAAAAAAAAAAAGGAGAGTGACAGTCTAGGTTAGACTCTTTTGGAATTGTGATGTTTTCACTTTCAATACAACTGGCAAGAGTTTTAAGAAACTGGAGCATAACTTTTATTGAGAGGAATATGAAAGAATCCTGAGAATAATACTGTGTTTAACGTCAATACTATAAGGAACATATATTCACATGTATCTGTATATCTTGCCTTAGGCCAGTGTCAAAGAAGAGAGGCTCTTCAATCCTGTAAGGTACTGAGTAATCTGGCTGTGATCCAGCAAAGCACTCAACTATGTTTTTAAATTTAAGTACATGGGTCATGCCACTAACTTCAATGGGATTATCCTTAAAGATAAACTAACCTTAAATGCTTTACTGGATCACAGCCACGGTGCTCAATATCGGGTGAATGCAAATCTAATCTGAGAGGAGAGTTTCATTTCTGTGTTTCCGGTGAAGGCTCACAAAATAGATAAAAAGTTCTTTTCAGAATAGAGAGTTTATATGATAATCAGACTGAATAGGTTCAGAAGGGTGGGATGATTAATAAATCGTGGGATGCTTGTGCTCAAAAGAACAAAAAAAAACAGCAAACGAAAACCACACTTTGACTTTCCAAGGTTCAGATATTTGGGTTTCTTTCATTTAACATAATGACTGAGTATGGATGGAGATACAGATCAAGCAGAAGAAACCAAGTGAAAGGGTGGAGATAGAGGCATAAAATGTTCCCTATCTTCCTTTGTCAAATTTCTTTCCTGATTATAGCTGTGGCCTCCATTACTTCGATAATTGAAAAAAACCCAAAAAGTCTCTAATTTTAAGCATGTATAAATACCCTCACAAAATACATGTTAATTGATATCAGACAATATAGTCTATCTAATTAGGCATAAGTGACGTTCTTATGGGATTGATGTTGTTCCACCTTAAAACAACAGGAAAGTAAGCTTAGGAAACAAAGAATATTTCAAAAAGCAAAAGTAAACCTGTGCTTTTCAACATTATATATTAAGATTACTAAATTTGTCACTGGTATGCAAGTTTTGAACTTGCTGAAGGAAGACAGAGGAACCATACTTGTCTTTCAAAAAGTGAAAGAAGGGAAAAGAACCTATCATGTGTACACTTCCGTGACTCACCTATTTTTGATGTGCAGCAAGAAACATTTGTCCCCAGTTTTTCTTTGCTTGTTCATTATTTTCAGGCCAAGTTGTCAACTAATTGAACAAACCTGAAAATTTGTCTTCAAATGGTAGCTGTCACAACAACTACACTCAGATAGTGCAATGGGCTGTGCAACACTGTTTCACCAGGGTGATTACATAACTTCAAGAGACATGTGGTAACTGCAGCATCCTGGACAGCCTGACTGCCAAAATGACAGCCAAGTCACATTAAACTTCCTGTAAAAAAGAAAAAGAGAACAAGTCCCTTAAAATAGCATACAAAAACCTAGGGCTGCTTCAGCAAACTTGGCCACATGTGGCTTTCTTGAAGGCTTGAATCATATTTAAAAATAATACGCAATACACACAATAGGGCTCCATATTTCAAGGGAAATAATTAAAGACAGCATCACACTTTCTAGCTAAATGCTCTCATTGTAGCAATGGGCAGCTCTGGCAAAAGTCTGCCACAGTGCACCCTGAAGTACAATCAAATCAAACTGATAAAGAATTCTATCAGAGGTTACTGAACATGAAACACTTTTGAACTACAAAGTGCCCAAGCAACTCAGCATGTGTACATTTCTTTTCCCCCCTAGGTTTATCTTATTCCCACAATTCAACTTCTCACTTTTCATCATATCCATCAATTTCTTCCTTGTTGAGAAACAATTGTATCCTAGGAATCTCTTGAACTCATCTATACCCTTTTCTTCTTGAACCTTGAACCTTGTTCTATGGCTTTATTATTTTTATAGAAGCCATGCTCTAATTTTCTATTTACTCCTAGATCCTTAATGCAAAAAGATGTTCTTCACAACCAGAATCTGTCACCAACACCTATCAGATTCTTTCATAAACTGGAAAGCTTTTGATTCACCTCTTGAAATTTGAAGAATGCTCTGTTGTTATGCAGATACATTTTACGTCTTCACCAAATATGCTTAACGTTTTAAGACATGTTTTCTTAGCTACATTCCCATAGATCTACCTTTTCAACTACCTAATCAAGTCAGATACTACTGTAAACATTGAACTGCCCAATATCTGGTTTCCATCACATAGATTTTTATCTCTCCATTTAGGAAGCAAATAGATAAAAGGTTACTAGTTGTATGCAGTCTAGGAATTCATTGCCTAGTCTTCTGAAATCCTTTTGCAATTTTTTACAAAAATTTAATTTTTTTTGACTGAAAATTCCACTTGGCTCTAATATGTGGAAATATTTTAATCTGTAGTTCATTGATCCCTAACTCAAATCAAGATATACTTGCACTTTC
Organism: Myiotriccus ornatus; assembly: GCA_036023395.1. Taxonomy (NCBI): domain Eukaryota; kingdom Metazoa; phylum Chordata; class Aves; order Passeriformes; family Tyrannidae; genus Myiotriccus; species Myiotriccus ornatus. Next base: position 97,059,792 of record JAYRBT010000082.1, read on the forward strand.
AAAATCCACTTCCCTATCACCTGCAAAAATCACTGCAGTGACTGTAACGGATCTTTTCCTCGAAGGCAAGTGTCCCTCAGCAAATTCATCAGCAGAACTAGAATTGTTTGGGAACCTCATCAAAGAGACTGAGAATTAAAGGCATTCAGAAAGATAATTTTTTTTCTGGGGTTAGACTTAGTTCTGGACAAGGCATTTTGGTGGAGTTCTCTACTGGTTTTTGACTATTGTAATGTCCTGCTGAGGCCCCCAGAAGCTAGTACAGCTTAGGGTGATCTTGAGATCAGTCCTTTATCCAAGCTCTAGGTTTGTTTGATCAAATCTGTTTGTTAACATCACACTGATGGTAACTCAGGTTTTCCGCACTTAAGCGAACTCCTTTACAAAGCCACTGCTCAGTGTTCACAATATTAACACACAACAACTGAGCTCTTGATTTTGAACCCAGAATATCACATTGGCAGGCTTACTCAAACTGAAGGTGCTCATTAACTCTAGAGAGAAGTCTCCAGCTGTGAATATGAATGAAGTTAAGATCAAAATGAGAGTTAAATCCTGAGTTTACACTTCAGTGGGAAAAGGGGAACTCAGAATTTTTACTGTTTATCTTTTAGATTCACAAAGAAAATGAACAGAACGAATGTCACACAGAGAATGGAAGCTTGTTTAGGCAGAGAAAAGTAGAATATTTATTTTACTGGTATATGAATATGTTTGATACAGACTTCTCTCTGTGTCAGTCTTGTTGGGTGAATTTGTTACTGCAGTTTAGTTTCTCTAACCTCAGTAGCAAAATTAAAATAAAGCTCCATTCCCAAGAAAACTAATAAATGCCATCCATTCTGAGAGGCAGTGGAGATATTCATATTTAACTTCTGTTTTGAATTAGTGACTAAGCATAAGCACAATTTAGACTTCCATCTGCTGATAGATAAGTGTTTTAGAAACTGGGAAATGGGAACTTACAAGGTAAATCTGATGTATTATCTACATGGTAATTTAATCAAAGTTACCCCCTATTAAAAACTGAAAGTGGGAGAAAATACAGTCATTGGATTTAATCCCTTCTTTGTATGTAGCTCAGTGAGACAACAATGGTGTTTCAAGAGGTTGAGGTATCTCCCTCTTTTTCCTCCTCTAAAATCATTCCTCTCATCTCCAATTGCTTCTTTCTCACTTCATATTTGCCTGAATCTCTGTGTAGTAATCCCAATTCTCTTGTGTCCACTCTGACATATCTGCTCTTGAAGGCAAATGTACGTAAGAGTGTGAAAGCAAGGGGTCGATAAACCTATTTGACTTGTCATGACAATACAAAAAGATTTGTTTCTCTTGCTTTGTTGGTTTGGTTTTGTGTCTCTGTGTGTTTTGTTGGGGGGTTTTGTTTGTTGTTTTTGTGGGGTTTTTTGTTTCTTTTTCCATCCAGGTTTAGTTTATTGAATTGATTTACTGTACAGACAATGTTTTGATGGCTCAAGGTTGGGAAGGGTTGTACAGTGAGAAATGTTGAAGCAGCAGAGGGAGGGGAGTATGCAGTCTCCTTTTTGAAGGTAGAAAGCTCTTAAGTCATCTGGGGTTTCTACATAACTGCACCACTGGGATATGACAGTTTGGAAGGGGTAATAGGGAAATCTGATGTGGTATTGCCACATAAAAGCCTAACTTACGGTCAGACTTTATAAATACACCTTCAAAGTTGGATAGTTTAGTTTTGCCTCCAAACACATTAACAAATTTTTCAACGAATGATTCAACACTCAGCAAAGGATGTAAGACCCTGACAACTTCTAAATCAAATGCCTGAAGTTAAATGGGATTGATACATGAATATTTATCACAACACATCTGTGAGTGCCTGGTGCAGAAACAGGGATCTTGAAGTTTCTCCCAGGACCCATGTTTTGTAGTCTATGAATAAGATGAAGAGATTATTTTTGACCTTGTAGAATGAACAACTGCAGAGGTAGGAGTCTCTTACAGAGAACACTACGCCAGGAACCAATATACTTTTGCTGAGATATGAACACTTTTGCTACAAACAAAAATGTGATGTAGCTGGCTGTCTATCTGTACTCTGTGATAGTATAGGATTTTAATGGGGCTTTGCTGACACAAAACTGGAATAACATAGTACAAATCAGTCGTGTACTGAAAATGAGTGTCAACTTATACTAACACACTTTGTCATATTATTCTCTACCCTCTCGTAATGGAATAAAAAATTATTAGCTTTTCTGAGCACTTATTTGCATTGAGAAACCAAGTTCAGCATGCTGCCTGTGTTGATACGTAGATCTTATTCCTGTTAGGTTAAAATTAATTCTACTTCAATTGATTTGTATGGATTTGTTTTCCTCCTTTCCTGGTGTATTGTATTGCTCAAGACTACAAAGAATATTATTTCCTGTCATGTGTTTTCATTTTTGTTTTTGTATAGTCTCCCTGCCCTTCATTAACATGTACATGGGCTAAGCTTTCTTTGACTTCAACTAACCCTCCTCAAACCTTCTGGTTTTTATCTCTGCTTTAATTGTGAAGTTCCACAAAAACATTTCTTTCTTCTTTCCTCTGTAGTCAAAAGAGGTCTTCTCCATTCCCCTTAGCTTTCTTGGTGCAATTTCTGGGTAGAGCTACTTGAATTGCATCACAGCAAGACCCTTTGAGTTTTGTTTTGTTCCAATTTGGGTTTTCTTTGCTAGAGGAAAACATAGGAAACCACTGTGCATTATGTGTCAGAGCACAGTCCCAATAGCATTATTATTATAAATGCTATATTTTGCAATTTTATCTGAAAGAAAAGTCGTTCTAAAATATATTTGGATACTGCACAGTCTGAGGGTACAATTGCATTAGCTCCAGTTTGGAAATAGACTGGAATTCAGACAACCTCTTAAAACATAAATGTGTGTATTTCTTTGTAAGTAAAAGTTCAGATATTTATGATTTGAGGGTACAAAGGAGTTGATCTCTAGCTTAATCTAAAGCCTATTGAATCAGTGAGAACACTTCGTCTGGCAGCAGCTACTTTTGTAGCAGGTCCCTTATGCAGCATCTGTCCTCCACTAATGACCTATACCTTGTCCTCTGACTCAGCAAAGAAAAAGAATCTTAATTAACAGATGATATAGGATGCAACCTTGCTAATCAGTGCTAAAAAATAACACTTCAGTAAAAGACGTAAATCCATTTATAAAAGCAAGATGAAAATTATAGACCTTTACAACTAATTTATCACTGTTTGCAGTTTCCAGTCCATGGCAAAAGCAATAACAATAAATATTTAGAAAGGAAAGGGAATCTGCATTTAGAGCATTTTAATAAATGTTTAAAAGAAAATCAGCATAGATCATTTGGCTTTGGCTATCACTTTTATTTTCTATCTCTCTGTCTTTGATGGATGTTGTTCATGTTCTTTAGTTTACAGTAACAAGCAGGTTTTTAATTTTTCTATCTTCTTTCTCTCTCGTGCCAGGCTATGATGGATGGTGTGACAAAAAGATTCATCAGTAAATTCTAAATCCTGAATACAAATTAAATTAGTAATATAAGAAGCAGATTTGCATTCTCCTTTGACACTGTTGCAACTGCATCTGATACTCTCTTGTTTTTCCATTTTACTTGTTTTATCTTGATAATAATACTAACTCAGCATAGGGATATCTTGTATTTTGTTTTGAGTATATCAGCATGCAGTATTGTCCTAATATACTTCATGCCATTATTTGAGCTGCAGTGTTCGTATTTTTGTATTGAAGCAGCAGCTGACTGATAGACAATTATTTCAGAACCAGGGACTGGATTTACTGGATTTCAAACCAACCACATTCCACTCTCTAACCAGTATTTCTCAAACATCATGATGCTGGGGTTCCAAGTACCATGTTGTTCTTGAAGACTGACCGTTCATAACATATGAATCATGTGCTCCCAGTGATGAAATGGTAACAAGTTAATCAAGCGGTAAAAAGACAATCACAAGAAACTTCAGGGCCTTGGAAAGACTGGTTAAGGGGTCAGGAGAACAAGCTTGCAGCTGGGCCCTAGTGCTAAACAAATCTAAGATTCTATTCTATGTCCCAATTTTTTTCTTTGACTCTCCTGAAGGGCAACATTCACCTTAATCATTGCAATCCTCAAGGTTAGAATGTCTGAGCTCCTAAAGGGTCTGCTGCAGTTAAATGATTCTTTGGAATCCGTCTGAGATTCTGTATCCTCCATGTAGAGAAAACAAAGGTTTCCTCGTAGACAAAAAGAACAGTGATAGAGGAACTAAAGATGATTTTGATTTTTTCTTCCATTTCAAATACATTTTCTTTTACACTCAATTTCTACTTTAGAAGGGAATTTCATAGTTAGTTACTCTTGCATGAGACCTCTGTTGGGCACAAGTGAACACACACACTCACACATGCACAGACACACACAAAGAAGGCTGTGATGATGGTGCTTTTCTGAAGGAAGAAATAACTGTTCAGGAACTTAAAAACTGATATTTATAGAAGTCAGGGAGGATTAAATAAATTTATACAACTTAAAAGGTTACTAGTTTTACCTGTTCCATCACTGAATGTTTCAGCAAATGTGGAAGCTGTTGTTGGCAAAGAGAAGCTGAAACAAAACTCTCTTGGGCCGGGAACAGAGATCATCACGCCTGTGTTCTCATCAGGCAGTGGTGATGTCTTTGGGAGTCAGTGTGCTCTCAAAGGGACTATTGCATTATCCGTCTCAGTGGGAATATAACTTTTGTGAAACTAGAGCTTGAGCAGTGAATATCTGTAGAACACAGAATGGGAACATATAGAACACATTACTGGGAAAATGAGACAAAATCAGTGAAATCTACAAATTCACAGAGAATACTTTTGAAAGGAAAATTACTGATTTCTTGCGTTTGGGAACTAATCCTCTTAAGATAGAGAGGAGGTAGAATGATATTCTGGTTTAATTATAAGACCAAACACAAGAAGAGAAAAAAAAGGATGGAGAGGTGATTGACAGAAGCCTTGCAAAGAAACACATGGAGATAGTGGTTGATGAAAAACTCAACATGAGCCAGCAGCGTGTGCTAACAACCCAGAAGGCCAAAAAAATCCTGGGCTGCATCAAAAGGAGCATGGCCAGGAGGTTGAAGGAGGTGATTCTCCCCTTTTAGTCTGCTCTTCTGAGACCCCACCTGGAGTACTGCATTGAGCTCTGGTGTCTCCGACATAAGACAGACATGAAACAGCTGGAGAAAGTCCAGAGGAGGTCCATGAAGTTGATAAGAAGATGGGAGTACCTCCCCTAAGAAGACAAGCTGAAAAAGTTGGGACTGGTCATCCTGGAGAAGAGAAGGTTGTGTGGAAATCTCATAGCAACCTTCCAGTATCTGATGGGGGCCTACAGGGAAACCCCAGAGGGACTCTTCATTGAGAACTGTAGTGATAGGACAATAAGTAATGGGTACAAACTGTAAAAGGGGAAATTTAGGTTAGATATTAGGAAGAAATTTTCCACTGTGAGGGTGGTGAAACACTGGAACAAGTTGCCCAAGGAGGTTGTGGGTGCCCCAGCCCTGGCAGTGTTCAAAGCCAGATTGGATAAGGCCTTGAGCAACCCAATCCAGCTGGAGATGTTCCAGCCCATTGCAGCGGGGCTTGGGACTTGATGATCTTTAAGGTCCCTTCGAACCCTTTAACATTCTATGAGGTACAGAAGGCATTTGATATTAGAGTATCCTTGAAATGCAGAGGATACATAAGAGTATGGTCTCGGAAGTATAACAGGACACTTCACAGCAATGAAACCACTAAGTCAGGGAAGGGGGTTTTGTTGTTTATTGGTTTTGTCTGATACTTCTCATGTAGTCTGACATATAGTCTGGCAGCAATTTGCTTTCAAGTATGAGCAAAGTGCCCATATGTGTAATACTCATACCTATCACAGATTCTTGAAAACACTTATTGTAAAGCTGAAAGAATTTCATCTTCAGCCAGAGCTGCTGGAGGTGCCTAGGGAAGGCAAATCTTATTTCCAAGACCTGGTCTTTCTGGGCACTTTGGTGCCAAAGGATTATCAGAGTCACTAGGGAAGCTTATATTTTATATGCCTCGGGCAGAGGCAAAGAACGTCCAGAGAATGACTTATGGGATTTAAAGTCTGTAAAAGCTCTCACAGCAGTCCTGCAGTGTTCAAGCAGGGGTGCTCAGTTAAATCTATGACATATTTTGTTCTTCCTGTGCTGAGTTTGTCGCATTCACAGCTGATAATTTAGTCTAATTTGAACAAAACTTAGAGATAAAATGCATTCTAATCAAATGTAGGTTTGTAAATATTATTAGATGTTTGTAAATATGGTTAAAACATATGAATTCTTTATTTTTTCACCATATGTATCATAGGGCCATAAAGAACACTGACGTGTATCTCTCCTTTTTACTCTCCTTGGAATATTCTTCTGTCTACGATATACCACAAGTGTGATTGTTTCTCAGTCCACAAAGCAAATTAGCAGTTTCTGACTTCCACTCTATATATTCATGACTTGATAGTATTCAGTGTGAGTGAAGGAAACTGGGACATCACATCTGAAAGCACATTTAGATGTTCCAGTTTGGGTGGAAAATAGCCATCATTCCAAGTAATGCTTGGAAAAAAACCAAACAACAATCTTTCTGTTTCACAGTAATTCCAAAGACTTAGCATGAACTACTGTTATAAATAGCAGCAGTTACTGAAAATGCTGTGGAGTATGTTACAAATGTGTTTGAATTACTGTACCAGTGCTGTGTGAAAGGCCATATGACTATGCAAAAACCATGCTGGATAATTAAAAACAGAGGAAAAGTTGTGGGATGAAAAACAAGCTATAATCACCAGTTCACCCATCCATTTCTGCCCCTTGAAGTTAAGAGCTTCTTAGTGAGGTGAAGATAAATAAATGCCAGGGAAGGAAAAGAGAGGAAAACAAGTAGCATCCTAAAATAAAAACTTACAAATGAAAAGTTAATGTGCTATGAAAGTTTACTTTTTCTCTTTCTTTAATTGAATGAGAAGGAAAAAGGGAAGGGAGAGTACACAAAGCTCTTCAGTTAAGCATTGCAGGTTACTTCTACAAACCTGGGGGGATAAAACATCCCCACTTATTAAGACTAATCTCATATCTGTGTTAGGAATACATTTAAGGTATCTAGTCATGGTTTCTGTCCTTCTTTGTCTCCAAATCAGGTAGGGAACAATTTAGCTGTTGCACACTGGGACACAGTTCATTTCCAAATGTTCTTTTTTTTATAAAGTTTTAGCCAAAGAAGTTGTCAAGAAAATACTGTCTATGAAATATTATTATAAAATGATACCCTTATTTGCTAAAACCAGAACTATTTTTGTAAGCTGAAGTTGTCCCTTAGAGGGGTAGCTATCCAGCTATACTTCAGGATTTTCCAGCTTCCTTGGAACAGGCAGATTTAAAAAAAAAGACACCCAAACTAAACCCACCCAGAGGAAGGAAAAAACCTCTCAACAACACAAAACCTTGATGAAAAGTTTTATTCAGTCCCCCTTGGATCTGACAACCAATCTCAGAAAAGTTTGCATTGTTGTCTTTTTAATCATTTGAAATTTTCACTACATCACTGACTGTATTGTGCACTACCTTCCCAATTCTGACACACGAAATTAAGAGAGAAATGAATTTGCAAAGGACCTTGATGAAAAAGGATTCTCATTTTTCTACAGATGTATGAACCCACTATATATAACGAATGGCTGTCTGGAACCCAAAGATATCCATGACAAATTTCCCCCAGACTCATGACTCCAGCCAGGCAGTGCACAGCTCCTGGATTTAGAGAGCAGTGAAGAAGGCCTCTGTGACACATAAAAGAGGCAGTTTCTATCAGGTATCACATTATAAGATCAAGTGCCTAAGTCCTTGGCTAGTGCTTTAGCACCTGTAAAATCCCACTTTTCATTTTACTTTTCTGGAAGTGAGATAAGTCTCTTTTAGTAACACCTCAGGTCTGAGAAGTGGGTCCTGTACGACTCACTGCTGCATTCATGTAGGGGTGTTGTCAGGTGAGAATTGAAGTTTTAGGGTGGCTCTTCAAATCACCCAATACTTTCACTACACTGACCTGAAATCCAAATCCTCATTTAAAAATAGTAAGCTTTGTACACAAATTACTTTGTCTATTTTGGAGAACCCACCATGTTTTCATCCTACTATGGAAATGAATGCTGTGTTGTGTCTCAGAATTCCAATTTTCCACAGTGAGGTTTTAGCGAGGTACTTAAAGGCACTGGAAATCTGTCATTTGCAGGCAAGAGAGAACTTCATATAAATTACAACTTTGGTCAGGATAGTTTGTGTTCTGGATGTCAATGAAGGGCACAAGGGGGAAAGGATTGAGTGGAACGGGGAGCTTGTGTGAATGACTTCAAGCCTCTGGGTGAGCTCAGGGCAGACCCTGTGCCTATGAAATCATTTTCTATTGTTAGTCTGTACAAAATGTTGGACTGTAAGACCAGAGGGGAAGTAGGCTGGTTTTGTGCCAGACTACTGTTATGAGAACAGTGCATGACTAGCTGCACTGCACATACAGAACAAAGAATTGCAGATTTAATTTTTCTTTTCTGTGAGAGTCAGCTTAATAACCATTATTGTGGTTTACTACAACAAATAAGTAGCAAAGCCTTGTGTTCGGGCTGACGTGTTTCTCATGCATTAGAGAAGGGAAACCTTGACTCTCTGTGTACTGGGGGTGAAAGGAGAATTATTTCTACCCTTGGAAAGGTGACCTGCCCCAGAATATCTCAGCTGAGATTTGCTGCCCTGGCTTTGTACGAGCCTTTACCTTTACATGCACAATAACCTTGGTTATCTACCCTGGTGAATAAGAAAAATGTTCCTGCACATGAAATCCACATATAGCTGGGGTTTGCTCTGGGAGAATCAATGCACTCTGAGTACACGGGGGGTGGGGGGGGGGGGTTGTGAGGGGAGAGAGAATACAAAAAGAAAACACTTTTAGAAATATGTCTTGTAATAAACAATGATATTCTTATATACCTGTAAACATCCTATGATCCCACGTCTCAGTAAGCTCTGCAGTACAGTGTTCTAGTAAAAATGAGTAATAAATTAATGTAAATGTTAACTTAAAATAATTTTATTTTAATACATAAAATGCATTCCTTTCAACCCCTGCATTTTAGCGTTATCATCTTGAGTGTGATTCATCAGCTGAGTCATATTTCTGCTTTACTAGTTGTAATAACTACTCAGGTTGGGAATCTTAGTTTTAGATATTGATGGACAGGCCATTTCATTTTAGATCCAAGTTACACTTTCTTCTTCCTGTCTTTAGATATGAAGGTGTAAAGCTATAAAAATAGAAAGTACTTTTCACAGGTCATTTGATTCAGCTTTGTAGAAAAGAGTGTTGTGATATCGATCATGTCAGGATCTCTTCCTCTGTTCTAACCAGACCAGTTTAACATTAATTACAGAGCATTTAAAAGTCATCTGTTTAAAGTGGAATAACTAGGAGGAAGGCCAGATGAAGAAACTTAATAAAGTGCTATCTGAGTTGACATGTATTTTGAACAGCAAAGTGTATTATCAACCTTGAATATGATTCACACTCTGTCAGCATGCTCAGGAAGTAGTAGGTTCTTTTGCAGCAAAAATAAAATGGATGCAACTTTGAATCTGAAGTAAATACATAAAACAAGTATCCTAAAACATAAGGAAGTTGTCACTGTCAAAAGTCATGAAATGATTTAGTGTAAAGGAGGCTCTAAATAGTTTTACTCCTTTCCTGAGGGCTTTCTGATATTAATTATCTGCAGGAATCTGTATATTCCTATGAAACAATAAAGACAAGGAATATTGACTCTGAAATAAATAGTTTCATTAAGTAAATGCCTCTAGGTAAAAATATACTCTGTGAAATACAACTCTCTTAAAGCCCTATATATACTTTTGCTGCCACTGCTCCTAAACTGTGGTTATGTGAATGCTTTCAAAGAGGTAAGATATAGGTCAATAAATAAATACATCATATATAGTATGTTAAGATTTTTTTTTTAGTTAGATTAAAATGAAGATTAAGGACATAGGGTTTTCTTTTAGATGTCACCCAAAACTAAAACTTTTTGTTACTATAAACAAGCTATGCTACAGATTGTACTAAAAACTCCTCAACTTGGTAACTGTTTTACTTAGCTGAAATCATAGAGACCTTTTAAAATCCATTAAGTGCTTGCCAAATTCTGAATAACCAATATTCATAGACACTTTTTAATAATTTGGGTAGCTCACCACAGTAATTGCATGTGTTGGTAAGGGTCAAATGTAGTGATATATTGACTTGTAAATTACTCTTAGTAACATGACTCTTTGCATTGGGTGAATGGATAAACAGATCATATCTGGGTAAATTTAGTTTTGGTCTCTGCATTTGCAAGTGTATGGTCAGCCTGACTTACTCTGGCAAGTAAATATTAGTTTATACTTAACAGTGAAAGTCTTGATTTATCTTTACTGCTATTGTTTTCATGAGAAAAAAAGTGATGCAGGTTTTGTTGACTAGGTCTCAAATATCAGCTCTGGTAGTTTTTATGGGTTAGCACATAAAATAATGACTTTACAGTAAAATTCCATCAGAACAGGCTTGAATTCATTTTTTTAGAGAGGTTATACAAGCTCTAATCTCTCCATAGAATCACAGAGTATCTAGAATTGGAAGGAACATTCAGTAAAACTCCCTGCTCCTTAGGGGAGTAGCTTACCTTTTTTATGCAGTGCTACTCTCATACTTAGGGGTCCTACTGAATACAAGACACTTCATAAATAGGACAAACATCCCATTCTGTTGGTTAATAACTGTGGATCACCTCTATATAGAGAGGTTTTCATCTTAAAGGGGTGTTTGAAGTCCTCTGGATAACCAGTAATGAAAAATTTGGTGGTTTTCTTCCATCTTTTAATTATTATTATATTTTTCATTCTATCGAACTAGATGATGGGAAAGCATTTACCAGTCTCCCAACAGTTTTTCAAAATGTTTTTGATCTGTTTGATGACTGATGTCCTTTGGCATCAAGGGGTCTGCTGAGAAAGCAACGTTAGGTTGAAGATAATGTAATGAGAAAATAGTGGCACATAAAAAGTAATACATAGCAGGGTGAAAACTTTGCACCATGTCCCTATGAAGTAAGACAGTAATACATGTTATTTTCATGAGATCACTGTTCTGGAAAATTAAAAATTGTGATTGAGGATATAAAATAAAGAAAAAAAATTACTATTATTGGCAGAGTTAGAAGAGTGACACCATGATTAATTTTAGTGTCACTGGAACTCACCTTTTAGATCCTTCAATCCTACTCAATCTTCACTGAGTGCAGTTCTTTCTAATATCAAAGCATGAACAAATGGATCCTCTCTATTTTTAGGGTACCTCTGGTATTCCAAAAGATGTATTTTCAGTAGCTTACTTTTTATGTTATAGATCTAATCTGGAGTCCTCTATAAACATAATAATCAGTCAAATAATCTGCATTTTGAAAGGAGCAATGAAAGAAAAAGGAGGGCTATGAAGATGATCAGAGGGCTGGAACATCTCTTCTATGAAGACAGGCTGACAGAATTGGGACTGTTCAGCCTGGAGAAGAGAAACTACCAGGGAGATCGTATTGTATCCTTCTGGTACCTGAAGAGATCTTATAAGAAAACTGGAGAGGCACTTTTTACAAAAGTATGTGATAGGACAAGGGGGAATTGTCTAAATGGAAGAGGGTAAGTTGGGGTTGGATACTAGGAAGAAAATTCTTTATTGTGAGGGTGGTGAGGGAACTGAAACAGGATACCCAGAGGAGCTGCGGATGCTGTATCCCTGGGAGTGTTCAAGGCCATGCTGGATGAGGCTTTGAGCAACCTGGTCTAGTGGAAGGTGTCTCTGCCCATGTCAGGAGGGTTGGAACTAGATTATCTTTAAGGTCTCGTCCAAACCAAGCCATTCTATGAGTCTATAGTCTAAGTCCCTAAAGTCCTCTCATCACTTTAAGTAAAAGGCATCCTCAGCTGGCCATCAGCCCAATATCAAGGTATCATGTCAGAACAGGCTCTCAGTCTGAAGGTGAGACTGGCACCTGAAGGGGATATTTTTACAAATGCTGAGTTGACAGAGGGCAGCATAATATGTTTGATATTCAGATATTTCCCATTAATGGAACAGGGACTTTGGTATTGCACATACCATTCTGCTCAACCTCATCAAGATGCATTTTTTGTGCTTGAAGGGAAGGTCACAGCAAGGTATGTTTTATAAAGAAAAGCTTATAAAATCAAAATGAAAATTGAATTCTTACAGGGGAAAGATTTTAACAACAAAGGCTGTAAAAGTCTCCTGAAAGTGAGATTCAGTCCAATCTGACACAATAAATTGTTTTACTGTTGAACAGAGTCTGACTAACAAGTATAGATTACATGTGTAAGACCCAGTTTTGCCTGCAGCTAATGTACCTAGAAGATGTATTAACTGTGCAGCTCTCCTGTTTGCAGGCAGTAGAAAGAATTTTGTTCTATTTAAGTATAGGGGAAAATGGAAAAGACTATGAACCCTAAAGCTTAAAGACAGACAAATATTCAAAATGTTTAACACCAGTAACTGACTTAATGTTCCAAATAGTATAAGAAGGCTACGTCCTTACCTACAAGTAAAATATGCATTATTATTTACTCGAATAAAAAGGAATTACATTAGCCCCTAGTATTAAAATGCCAGACGGGGGAAGAGGAGCTGTGCTCTGTATTCTGCAGCATGCCTCCTTGGAACTGTTAGTACTTCATGCTGTAACAAGCTGAAAATGAAGTGCAAACTCATCAGTGTAATTATTTCTTCTCTTCCTTTGTGGAGGCTGTGCTGAACGATGGACATCTTTAGCTTAATCACTGATTACATTTGTTGCCTTATGAATCTGTAAAAGAAGTGTAGCAAATCTATTGCTATGCTGAGTTGTCGGGAGCCCCAGTTCCTTTTCTCAAATTTGTAGCTCTGCTGTATGAAAAACAGAAACCCCACTTTTCCCTGCTGGTGGTTTGAATTGCTCTAATTTGTTCTGGTAATGGCTCCAGATGTCACAGCATAAAAGGAAGCCCAACCCAGCAAAGAAAGATTGCCATTCTGACCTTCTATTGAATTCTAGAGCTCTTGCCCTTTTTTGTCTTCTGAACAAACCCTGCACTCACAAACATGCTGAATGGAGTGGAAAAAGCAGCTTGACTCCTGTGAAAGAAGTTACAAGCAGAGCTGAGATGGCTGCTTGCCACTTTCCCTGTCAGGGTGACATCTGCCACTGTTTGCTGAGCTTCTTTTTTGGGGGCAAAATGAACCTTCACCCCAGCAGGGCTAACCCTACCTCTCCCCCACCCCTGCACCTTTGTTGCTGCTTCTTTTTTTTCAGAAACATTTTTATTTTTCCTTCAGCATTTGGAGTCAATCTTTTAGGAGAGATGACAGCCATGTCTTCTGGGGATTTTACTTCTTCAGCAAGATCCTGATACTATTTATTTTCTCATACAATAAACATTTAGTTTATTATATTTACCACTCTATTTGTCTTGGCAAAACAGGCCTGCAACGTAAATCAAAATTGATACAGACAGATGTCTCCTTACATTGATAGCAGTCCACTTACATGATACAGGCAGTCAACTTCCACATGATTCATGCATCTTAGCATTTAGACCATATTTTTGCTTAACTGATCTTTGCCATGTTCAAGACAATCTGTGTGAATTTCTGTTTTCCTCTTTGCAGGAGGAAGTAACAAATCTTAGCAATACTGATTTTTGCATGCAAATAAGCATGCATATATGTATGCACATGGGTATGCATTTGTGTGTGTCTATAGATTTCCAAGGTCTTGGCACTTACTTTACCTCCATATCTCTTATATAAGCCCAAACACGGCTCTGCCACAAAACTGAGTACAGAACAGAATATAGTTGCAGTTTTCACAGGCAGGGAAAGGGTCATCAAAAGAAAAATAAGAAAAAAAATTCAAAACCTTTGTCTGCTTGGTGAGGATATAAGTACCCTTGGCAACCCAACAAGAGCGTAGATTTTGATTTGTCCTCCTAACTGTCTCAGATGTACTATTCAGCATCCTCCAGGGCAGAGACATGCTGCTTGGCAGAGACCATAGTCTCCCAGTGCTACCTGAGGCTGTCTGTATTTAGTGAGTGCAGAAAAAAAAAGGAATAACCACCAGAGAGGAGACCAAGTGATATTCAAAGATACAATGTGCAAGTCACCCATAAGAACATTTTATAAGCAGGCTATAACACTTGCTCATGCTAATTCATATTTCCTCAGTTAGAGAAACCCAACAAGCATGTATAGTGCTTTATGATTATATTCAGCAAGTAGAATTACATGGACAGGTATTTTGTTCAGTATAAAGGATTCAAGTGGAAAGCCTTCCTTTATGCTGAAAAAACAAGTAAGACAGACTTAGAGGCTAAAGTTTAAGCAGGCTAAAAATATAAAGGATCTTGACATTGGAACCTGTCTTGGACATTAAAATAGAGTTTAGAAATGACTGTTGAATTCTTTTGATCTTCCCCATGAGATTTCCCATAGCATACACATGGAAGGAGAAAACTATCCACTATAGAAGAAATGTGGAGTTTATTTTATATTTGTTTTTGCAACTTTATATCTCTCTTCATGTCTTTATTCTTTATATCTATATCACTGCATATTTTTAATAAATTTTATAATCATTGAATGAAATTGCTAATTCCATTAGCCTAGATCACTCCTTTTGGGCTTGCTTTCAATTTACACAGAAGAAGCAATTAAATAGTCATATATTGAGTTGTTCGTTGGTTTCTGTTCCTGTTTTAAAATGGAATTCATATAAAAAGTATGTCAATTAGGAGGTTTCTACTTTGGATCAAACTCACAATGGAAAGATTAGACAATGTAGAAAACTGGGACAAACTTAGTTATTCACTCATCTCCCTAACAATGATGGAGTTCAAAAAGACCCACCATCTACTGAAACCCAGAATAAGAGTTGGACTATTTCATCTTATATCTGATATGATCTTTAGTCAATTAGCAAAACAAGTTTCCTTTTCTTTACAGAGTATTGCTGTACATTGGTAAGTATTTCTTTGTTTGACTTCCATTAGAAATACGTAAGTGTTGAATTCAAGTATTCTTTCATCAGAATAATTCTTATTTTTACAGTTCAGAAAACATGGTTGGCTGTACATAAATGTGAAACTTATTGCCAGAAAAACAAAGCTTCATGAAATTACACAATAAATAAGAAAAAAAAAAACAGAAAGGAAAAAAACCACAGCAAATAACATGATTTCTGGGCATCTCCAAGGACTCATGCTGTCTGGAGATTTCTATCCAACTGCTTTCTTTTCTTCTCACTCCATTCTTTCTTATTTATCATCAGTCCACCTCTTCTTTTTGTTCTTTGCATCAGTAACTGACTCTCACCAGCATTAGCAAGTTGAGGTCACTAAAACAAGTGCCTGTATCCTGCTAGAATTGATCACTGGCTTGGGAGTATGACACACATATGACAGAGCAAGGTTGCTCAACTTCTTTCCCTCCGTTTTTCATTTCTATGCAGGTAGCTACAACTTCAAGGTTCTTCCTCCCAGCCTGTCATGTTGTTTCTTATTATACTGCCACATGAAAAATAGAGAGTACTCTAACCTTTATGAGATATCATCTCCTAAGTATTTCTCTGCTAACAGTTTGGAAACACACTCTCCACTCAAAAAAAAAGTGGCACTGACATACACTATTTTAAAAATACAGGGTTGGCGGTTTTTTGAGTAACAAGTGCTATTATGGGGAAAAACTGAAAAGAAAGAAAGAAGCCCACTCATTAGGAAAATAATGAAATTTTCATCTTAATGAAAATACATCGTAGAGGAGTCATATATCTGCAGGGATGACGTAAATAATAATTCAAAGCAAAGTAAAAATTCACTCAAATACCTATGATAGTAACTTTTGTTGATGTGAAGCACTTTAGGAGATTCCATAAGTGCCATTAGGCCATTTATCTTTGAGCAAAAGAAAGTATTTGGGAGTATTGTGAGGTCTTTTGTTTAAAATGGATAAACTCATATATTAAAAATAAGCCTCGTTCTCTGGCATCACTTCTCCATTCTCAAATGTTTAATGTAAAAATAGATGCATTTTTGTGAATATATGAAGCAAACTTCCCAGTTTTTTTTTTCATTTGGTTGACTTGACATTGTTACTTAATTCTCTGTAGGAGTGAATGGCACATTTGTTGACAGATTCCTAAAACTGTAATTTCTATCTGATGGCCAGAGTCTGAAGCCTCGGGAATGCTTTTATATTAATCCTAATCCAGAAGTGGAATAAATTCAATTAAGGAAGACAAATTATTGATTGTTCTCTTTCACCGATTTTCAGAAACAAAGATCGGATGTAAAGATAAAGCTTGAGGTTAACTCCTGCTAAACTGTCTTCATGATCTAGCAAAAATAGAGAGCATTACTGGTTTTATAATCAAGTCACAATGTGAACTGAGTTTCAAATGAGGTCCAGCTGCTGTAGTCACTAGTGCAAATCAAAATCACTGTCTTTATACCAGTTTTGGTGCCAGGCTATCTGATGTTGATGAGAGCTTACAAAAGCATAAGAACAAGGAGGAAAAAAACCACATTTTGAGGTCAATGACATAAGATTTAACAGATTTCAGAGAAGTATAGGGAAATAAATTTTAAATGAAAGGATACTTCCTTCCACATTTCATTCAATTGGTTTAAAATCTAGTGAAGAATGAAAATATGTTCATGCATGCAGTATAAATCAATCCTTAACTGTTGGATGATAGATAGAAAGATTGGCTAAGGACAATTATTACATTGTTGAAAACTGACTTTTAGAACAAATTGTTCTGACAGCCTTTTGATATTAAAAAACATGATGTTAAGATAACCTTATATCCTAGAACCCTGGAATTATAGAAAATAAAACAGACCTTAAGGCATCATTAGGTCATTTCTTTTCAGAAAGGCAGGATCAGCTGAACTTAAAACATTGCTGACAGATGTTTCAGTAGTCTGGTCTAAAAGCCAAACGTTATTACCCATCTTCCCTCCTGCATCTAGAGCTCCATCACTCTCAATTTTATTTTTTGCTATATCACATTGTAAACTCCTGTATATATCACCCTTAACTTAGTGCTTACCAGTTTATAACAAAGAAATAACACTTACCTATTCTCATTGTTACATTTTTCCCCTGATATTTATCCTCATGCTGTCTCACGTAGAATGACATTCATTATTTTTTATCCTACCTATGATATCACGGGGAATACTTTATCCCATTCCTTCATGCCTTTCTTTTTCTTTTTTCCTATGTTCTTAGCAGATTTCATTATTTCAAAAAGTCACAGACTGCCCTTTTATGATTACGTTTTTCTTTGTTAAACGCCACAGTAACTGGGTAGGCCTTTCAAAATATTCTGCATGCTGAGCTTTTCCTCAGTTCTGTGAAAGTGTAGCCTTATCCATAGCATAATTTTATTACCTAGATGGTTAAACAACATTCAGATGTAATGATTTATATCTACCTCTATCTGTTTTCTTGAAATCTTACCTTCGTTTTGATCTTTTAATTTCTTTTTAAAAACTTTTTTCTCTCCATTCAAGTCTGACCCCAATAGTTTCTCTCAATCACTTTTTGCCACACTGCCAGCTTATATCTAAATAATTGTATTGTTTATCCCTGAGATTGTATGAATGACAAAACTTGATGTTAGTTTGGTGAAGCTCCCATAACAAACAGAAAAATACATTTTGCTTTATATGTAAAAATATTATGCTGTATTTAAGACAAAATGATACAACTAAACTGGTTATGATAAACTACAGATAAAATAGGTTCAGCTTTTGAATGTGTGCAGTTATAAGAAAACAAATACACCTGACTGACCATGTCTTTCTTCTAGTGAAAGGTATCTGTAGCTCATAGAAACAGGATGTACACATGAAGACTTCCATATTTGTTTCCGTAGGCTTATCCTGAGTATATAGTTTCTGATAGTTCTCCCTTCAGGTAATAATATACCCAAGAATGTCATCACAGACTTATCATTTGCTGTGTTTTTCGCTAAATGTGTAAACTTACTCCAGTATTACTATGAAAATATTGTCCCTTGCCCCTCCCTCTCCACAACATCCCTTGTATTCCCTGACTGCTCTTTGAAATATCAGAACATGACCAATTCCAACAGTGTGCAAAACAGAACTGGAAAAAAGAATTAATAGGGTAAAGAAATTATAAATGTTTGAAGACACAAACAACCTACTCTGTAGACAACAAATGAGAGCATTCTAGCAACCTTGGAAAGAGTGTCATAGTAAATGACATATAAAATGATAATCACCAAGTACCATGTGTACAGTAAACATCAGAAGGAAAAATTAGAGAAAAAAACACCTTAGAACTGTAGACACCAGGTAAACTAAGTAACAATACAAAAAGGTTCATCAAAGTGTAGGGCACTGTTAACAGGGGTAGAATATTAGTTGCATGCTTGGCTAGGTTGTCTTAGAAGTAATTAAAAATACCACCACAAGAAAAAAATCTTCATACACGTAGATAAAAGAACAGAAATCATCTTAATGTTTTGAATTATTTATATTTGTCTAATAGAAAAAAAAAAGAAAAAAATTGCTGTTCTTTGAGGAACTAAATGGGAGCTCACTAATAAAAGATGACATAGTAACTATCACATGTAGTTTTGTGTAAAGCAGAACTATACATCAATTTGGAATGTCAGTGTTAAAGTCACCATCCCCAGCAGTAATATAAATAATCACACCACCTCATCAGTTTTTCTTCTGTGAGCATGAAATAAAATTGCTGAAGCTTGAAATGAATTATTTATCTTAGAAGATGGCAATAGCGGTAACATCAACAGTTACAGGAAAGGAAATAAAAACTTCTGTTGTTTTACTCATTTTGTGGTTAAACACAGCATCGTGTCCTGCTGCCTTGTGCCCCTCCTCCCTGGCCCCGGGGAAGTAAAACTGTCACGTCAGGGGCAGGGAATGCGGCACAGACCTGTCCCTTCCCCACCTCTCTCTGTGTTTTTCCCCTTCCCGAAGGGCTGCCTGCTGTGCCATTGTTCTGCCATCCATCTGCAGGCCAGCTCCTTTTGCGGGAGGAACAAACTGGGAGGCAGGAAGGCCCTGCTTGGAGTGGCAGCAAGGGCCAGCAGCCATTCCCTCACCCTGAGGATTCATGTTTTACTGATAGATGCCTCTTTTTTACTTCAAAAAGAGAGATCCCCCATAGAGCAGGGATCTATGTGTGAACATATGGGTCTTGGAAGCATTAACTTTTTTTTTTTTTTTTTAATCAGAAGTCCTGCTTTACCTCTGTGTTGGCAATTTAAGAGACTTTCAATTATCCTCATCAGAGTGCTCACCCATGCAGCTTCAATAAGTAAAATAACTGGGTCTAAGAATGTTTTTTTTTCTGATGGATGTTGTGGTTAAGAGGACATGACAGTGAGCTGCAAGAGTCATTATCTATTAATTTTGCTGGTTTATTTTAGTAAGCAATTTATAGCTTTTCCAGAATGTCTTTTACATTTTCCGCTCGTTAATTGAGTCCCATTTATACTATTTCTTTTGCATTAAAAGATGTATTGCACTATTTAAAATCTTAATTTAGCCCATATGTCAAAACTATATCTAACTGAGCCACTTAGAGCACTTTTGTATGAATTACATTATGTATGTTTTTCCTTTTCTGTCTTTTTTATCCTTGCAGTTTCAGTTTCCTTATTAGAAGGGAGGAAGAGAGCAAATAAAATATAAGTATAATAAGCAGCAATATTGCAACACAAAGCTGGGACTAACAAGTCAAGTTCAAGCTGTAGAAGATACTTTAAGTGCCTGAAAAAAGGTGGTCTAAAACCTTACACAAAAGTGCAAGTGAGGTTCTCCAACGTAAACTGGGTAAACACCGATGCTTTAATATTTTATATGGATATGTTTTCTGGGTTGTTTTTTTTTTTTTTTCCAGACAGTAGCATATAGTTTTGAAACTTGTAATCCTAGGGTTTTCATTTATGTGTTTTCCTAATCTGTGTACCTGAACTTTTGCTGCTATCTTTAGCAAAAAGATGGTGCATACTTTCTCAAGAAAATATCTTCTTTACAAATCAGTGTTAGGAGAACAAAAAAAAAGAAAAAAAAAAAAACCAAACCAAAACAAAAGAGAGGATCAAGATGTACCATTATCAGAACGTCTTTATCAAAGCTCACCTAGGCTTCCAGCTTTTGGCAGTACCTAGGAAAAACTCTAGGGGAAAAAGACCAAAATGAAACAACAACAACCATTCCCACCCTTTGATTTATCCCAGTGTTACTGAGGCCAGAACACACGTTTAACAGGGTTGTTGTTTTTTTTTTTCTGGAAACGGTTTTGGAGGTTTTTCATGTGTATTTGTTTTCTGGCAAGTAATTTCTTCCTGTTTCTTATAATAGCTGCCTAAGCTTTAGGCTAGATACTGTACAAGTTTAAATTTATATATCTTTCCTTTAATGTCTCCACTGAATGTCCCATTGATTCCAAAACACTATATTTACAACAAGGTACATGAAACATCGTTCTTTTCCTTGGTTGGCTAGCAGCAGGCAGTGACATCTCCCTTTGCGAGTAGTACCTTTGTACTGTTCAAAGTGTGGATAACTTAGATGCTGATATTGATGTTCACAGTAATGATGTTTGTCATCTGCTCCATTGCAGATGTGAGAAGCTCTTTCTCACTTAGCACTACATAATAAGGTGTCACTCCCCCAGTTTTTATGCTTCTTTCTTTATTCAGAGAGTTTGGTGAACTTTTATTCTACTTTATCTTTTTATGAGTAAAGCATGACTTTTTTAGATTACTTAAGGCATGTGCTATATTTTTTGGTTCTCAATTAATATTAAACAAGACAGTTTTTCCCCCTTAAAATTGTATTTACAACAGAGACTTACTATTCCTTCCACACTATTTTTATGATAATATATTGCATATTGTAAGATACAATATTGCCAGCGGTTATAATAATGATCTTTAACATCTGTTCTTCGCAAATACCAACTGTTCCTTAATTTGGTGCCATATTTAAAGATAATTACTTGCTTTCAGCCTTCCAATTTAATTTCAAGTCATATTTCATATCAATGTATTTTACTATGTAACTGATTTAGTTTCTTTTATTATATAGTTGATTCTTAGCTTATAACAGATTACTATTTCTCTCACCTTGGCTAAATTTGATAGAGTAAATAGCAGTCCTTTTTATCTTCTTCCATCGACTACTTTCTTTCAAGCCTGGGGAAAAAAGCCCAAAACAATCACAACATATTGCCTCTTTATCTTGAGCAAGATTTTGGATGTAGTAGAATTTAGTACATATCTGTACTAATATGTAATACCTAGTAGTATTGCTCTATTCTACTAACTACTTCCTACAAGATCTGAGTATTCTTTTATTTTTTTATTTATTTTTGTTATACTTCAGAAGACCATGTGTTTTAGGCCAGATACCTTTATGATACTTTTTTTTTGGAAACCATTCCAACCCATGGAGTGCTAATACACCTTCTCCAAAACCAAGAAATAGCACAATTCTGAACCCAAATCTTCAATGTTATGCATCAGATAGTAAATTATGGGTTATCATTTTTTTAAATATTAGAACTTTACTGGTGTTATTTGCTCAGATCCTATATTTCTCTTCATTTTTTTAAGAAGTGCAGCTCAACCAGTGCCTTGTTCAGAATCTTTCTCCCACTGTAATGGAGGGAATTGTGACACGTGGTTTCAGCTTACTCTGTGGAAAGGCTTTAGTTATTCAGGCCAATGCAAAGTATTACCACCTTTTGAAAAACCTGATTTCTCTTCCAGATCTACCCTGTCCTGAAGGAAATAATTTTTCCACTTCTTTGTCTCAAGATAATGTTGGAGAAATCTGAAACCACTGAAGGATGTGATCAAGCTCTTGGTTAGAGTAACTCAGAACAGGAAGTGAGAATCATATTACCCCAGAATCCCTTACTACCTCATTTTGATAACTTTCAGGATTAGGTTAACATTAACAACTGTTGAAAACTGGCCCGTATTCTAGCTAGACCTCGGTCTCATCACATGTGGCTGTTCCAGCATTCCTGCAATGCCATCTGCACTGATACTGCATCTATTCCAACTTTCTGCTGAACATGAGTTAAATACCTTTGAAAGTCATGATCATAAACATTCGCAGAAGAAAATATGCTCATGCAAAAATATCTTTAAGGATTATTAGTTATTCCTGTGACATTTATTGCAGTTTACATAGAGGCCTGCAATTGCATTAAGTGAATATGAATATCGTATCTCTTAAGTACTGGTGCAACAGGTTGATGCAAAATATTGTTTGAAATTTGGCATAACTGAGCAATATAGTAGAAATGCAATTAAATACAGTCAAAATGTATTTTATGTGTATAAAGAACCTAGAAAACTTTTTTTTCCTTTGAGACAAGGAAATTTGCACTAAGTAAGAATTTAATTCGAAGCAGGCACAGATACAAAATTTTTTACTTTTAAAAATATCCATGAAAATCCAAACTTCTAGCTTTCATTTGTACTTGTAGCTAAAACTTCTTAAAGTGGCAATACACAGAAGCTGAGATCTCAGACTTTTTTTGCTTGTTTCTGATCTGCTAGAGTCACTGAACAGAATATTCAAATTCTTATGGAAATATATGGTCTTGGAAAATCTCTAATTTTTCAGACTCACAGGCACTGGTCAATTCAGAGATGAAAATTTTTTTGCCTTGAAAGTGCTCTGGTATAAAGATACAAATTTTTGCAAGCTTTATTTTTAATATTGAAAGAAAAATACATTTTCTGATATTTTTCTGATTGTGTTTAAAATTAACAGATCACATAAAGATGATGATGAATTATTGTTTTTCACATATGAATATCAGACAACACATAAAAGGATCATCAAACCTCTGATTTTCAGCTGAAATATTTAGGGTACATATATTTTTGGATAAAGAAACTGCATTCTCTGTATGTGCTGTATGTAACACAATGAAAATACTATTTGTTAGAGTCTCCTAGATATTACTGTGCATAATATGAAAAACTAATAGTATCATTAACCTAGTGGGGCAGCACTTCAGAATAAATTTATTTCTTCAGCAATACCCTTCTTTTTTTACACAATTACATTTCTAGTAGTTTGAAGGTTTTATGAAATAAAATCAAGTGGTAAGATGTAATATGAAAGAATGAATTGGTTTGTGACAATGCATTTGCCTTATAAGCAAAAAGGGCAGAAAGTCAAACACAACTAAAAATGAAATGTCTTCTCATTGAACTCGAGAAAATGAATATTATAACTTATAATATTCCTGTGTTAATTGTATTAATTACAAATTACGTTTTGAACAGCCTTAAATTCTCTTTCTATATCTTTTATTTTAAGTATTATTGTAAAAGTTTATGTCTAATAAACTACTAAGCTATAATTTGTAAATATTATGGTATGTGACATTAAAATACCAAGATGAGAAGGCATTACTGCCTTGTTGGATTAATCTTAGGGTTTTATTCTGAACTCTGTTTCTCTTTTTGTTGAAGATGGTCTTTTAAAAAGAGTCCTTATGACATATAATACTCTATATACCAATTTAAGCTGGTTAGTCAGATAAATTGAGAAAAAATAATATGTGATGTTTGGATCAGAGGTTCTTTGGGTAGTTAAGGAAAAAATCAACTAAATTCCTCTGGAAATATCATTACTAGACTAGAAATTTAATTATTGTGTTAAATATTTGAATGCTAATGTTTCTACAAATGTAGGTTCCAGAAAGTTTTATGATCCAGGACAAATTGTCAATTTATACTTCAGTAAATTGACATGATACATTGATCTCATACCATTTTTTGAGAACTTAGTTTATTGCTTATAATAATAATAAAATTGAAGTTATTAAATTAATGGAACTTTTACTAATTCCGATAATTGAACAGCAGAGTAAATGTTTTGATTCGTTCTTTGCTTTGTTCAGAATGCTGAACAAAGTTGAATAAATTATTACTCATAAACATTTACTTTTCTTTGCTTGAAAATCCCCAAAACTTCCTGCTATAGGGCAAACATTGACTCATTTAATGAATAAAGAATCTCAAATTCCAAAACACTGTGGTACATGCACACCTGTGCTACCAGTTTGATGCATCTAATTTGGAGAACAGTTTGCTTAAATTCCTCTGAATTAATTGGTCCCGAATCTTGTTATAAGCAATCAACATATTATCTTAAAAATCAAGATGTTTTTATTCCAGGGAAAGTCTCAAGAGTCAAATGAAATAACAATTATTATTGCCACAATCATCACATTAATAAATTCAAAATATAGATAATAGTTCAAAAAGTTCAAAATATAGATAATTAAAATTATTAAACTCAAGTTTTCTGGTATTGTCCCCTTTTTTGGGGGTGAAGTGTTAACCCTGTGTAGTGTCCTGTTGTGTTCTGAGGTCAGCACCTTCTGTGTGGGTTGAGGGAAATTGTACATTGGATCTTCGTTTTCTGTAGCACTTCACTGGATGTAGCTAACTTTAGACATCTTCCCTCTCACTGCCTGAGGCCATTTTCTTTTTATTTGTAGTACCTTGGTCTTTCTTCACTGGTCTTCAGGATCATTTACATCTAAATGCAGCATGTATGACATGTTTTACATGTTTACCCCGGTTAACAGGTTACATTCTTCTCATAAATAGTGGTATGTCATCTCCAGTACTACACCATGGCCATAATTTTAAGGCCTCTGCACTTACCCTGTGCCTCCTCTCTTCTCTACAGTATTTGACTCCAGGGTCATAGATGGCCCATTCCACATGAAAAACAGTTGCAGAATATGAGTATCAAGCAGCTACCAAAATACATATATAGCTATAAACACAAATGCATGTGTATACATAGTTACACAATTTTAAAAAGCTAAACAAAGAGAAAACAAAATTAGATAATTATTAAAGTGATCATTGGTAAACTTCTTTTATGACTAAACCACCTAAAAAAAAGATCTTCAGAGATGAATCCAGACAAAGCGTGGTAAGTCCTAGAGCATGTGTTTTTTCCTCAACACAAAACCCTTAGCCCATTAAAAGCAACATCATCATTCGACCAAGCTTGAAGGCTGACTTTGCTTTCTTGAAAGAGGTGGTCCTAAGAAGACGCAGTCCATTTATAGAATCACCGACTGACTAATTATTCTAAGTCAGACAATAGGTCATTGACAATGGAAATCGGATGATCTGATTGTCTTTGTAGATTCCAACATAGTAGATTTTTGTTGTGGGGGTTTTTTGTTTGGTTGTTTGGTTTTGGTTTGGTTTTTTGTTTGTTTGTTTCTGTTTTACTTAATATAGAGCCATGTGAGAGATTATGAAGAAATTATTCTCTGCAGGTCAGGCCTGGAACACTCTTTTAATACAGAATTCACAACAGCGTACGCCATTTCATTTTGTTTTCTGAGCATACTTTAACCTAATAAGGTGTAAATCTTGAAATTGCTATGTTCTTCATTACTAATACTGTCCAGATTGATGATAGTAAAGACCTGGATTATTATTTGAATTTAAGAATGTACTTCATTAGGAAACTACAGTTCTACAGAGATGGTAAAATGGAGATACAAATGGTGGAAGAAACCAAATTGGCAAGTCTATATAATGTAGTACAGAACTGTGTATCTGTGGGTACACTGTTTATTAAATTTAGCAATTCCTTTATATATATATACACTTCAGATATTCCTCTTCATACCAGTTTCAGGGACCTTCCATACTCTGGCCAGGTAACCTCCACCACTAGAGAATCCTCCACATCATATGAGGTCCCTGGATGCCAGGGAACAATTAGCTTTCCAGTACATATAACAGTCATCATCGAAATTGAGATGAGAGATGAGATAAAGAGCTATACTAATCACTACTCCAGTGTGTGTCATTTTATTGTAAAGTAGATCAATTTTATGAGATTACATACAACCACATAAGAGCAGAAGTGCAACCAGGCAGACAAACACTGTCTTTTGTTACCTTTAGTATACTTGTACCTATGAAAGAAACTACATATATATTATCCATGGATTATAGTTTCTAGACTTCTAACTCAGTTTTCCTCTATCACATGCATTTTTGCACAGTTTTATGGTGCAAACTTTCAGATTTCCAATCTGCATCTGGATAGAGGCATGGTATAAAAAAAACACGATACAGAGGAAAATTTTTTCTAATGGTCAAATCTACTCTTTTAGGGCTGTGATTTAAGTATGATTTTAATTTGTCATGTTGAAATTAAAGGACAAATAACAGCAATAAACTGCAAAACAATACTAAGGAATGTTATGCCAGAGTTATTTTCTGAAGTGAACTCTGAAAAATGTTTTGTTTTTTCCACATGAAATAAAGATCAAACATATTACTTTTCATAGCAATAATAATATGAATGCTACTGGTAAGCTCTCTAATGAGAAGTCAAATTTGAGACTGAGCCTCAAATAAACTTTGAAAACTCTGGGAAATTTGAATAAATAACACTGTACTTCTTTTGCACTTTAGAAGACAAGTTATCTGGACAAGGTAAAAAATAGAAAGTGTTTTGTACCAAATAACAGAATTCAAGTGCCCTGTTGCATCTTTGCTAGATTTAGCTTCCTGAGTCCCTATACGCTCTAAAGAGTACAGTCATCCAGTTACAACGATAGTTCCTTCTCTTACCAATATTCTTCCCTGTGTGAAACCCCACAGCTTTGCCATTTAGGGGGGATTTGGGTTGGCTATTGAAGGCAGTAGCCTGACCGCTGCACAAGCTGTTCTTCATCTTGCTGTGGGTGAGCTGGCTAGCACCCAAGGCAGGGCTGACCTTGCTCCTGGGCTACTCACATCTTCATCTGTCTGGGACCTTGCTGTGCTTCACACAGGTTGCTCTCCCCTTTCTTCTGGCTGCTAGAATAACTGGTCCTCCATCTGGCTAGTGTCCAACCCAGTCCAGTCACAGTTTCTCCATCTGCTTTATTCTTGGAAAGATGAACTAGCTATTTTAATTTAGAATAGTCATTCTCTTCCTACCCTCTTTCCCCAGCCTACTTATGGCATCTACATATATTTAATTTTGGCCATATTTCTGCATAACTGTGAAGAGGAGATCTGGCTGTTTCTCTCTCTGTCGATATTTTTTTTTTCCTTTGACTCTTTTCTATTCTCCAATAGCTGGCAGGTTTCCTAAATACTGTGAAACTGTCCCTCTCAAGATCACTTCTGCATCATTTCATACTTTCCCTGTTTATTCTCTCCTGTTTTGCAAAAATAATGCCATTCCAAAAAGTAGAAAGCTTAACATCTCTATTTTATAGTTTTACTGTATTTTAATTGTCCTTTTGGCATATCACTATCAACTACATATATATATCCATTTTTTCTCTCCAGTGGGTGAAGACTAACAACACAAATTCATAAAAATTAATTCCATATTAAATTCTTATATTTTTAGTACCAAAGAGTAAAACATATACAGAGATGATGATTTTAAAAGCAAGAGCCTCTGTGAATATTTTCAGTTTGCTGTAAAATATCTGAAAAGCTAGACTGATTTTTCTCCTCAGATTTTATTGCACAAGGTCTTGTTTGTTGGTTGCCACTGACTCTGACTCTTAGAGGTCAATGTGTTTCCGTGCTGTTAGTCATGCTGTAGCACTCGTGTCAGAGGCTTCAGCTGGTCTAATTGGCACATTCTAAACAGCAGTCAATGAAGCTACAAAAGTTTGCATTTGCCCATCCTGCTCATAGATCAGATAGAAGTATTTTACAAGCAGCAGTTAATCAGTACTGCCTGCTCTGTATTTGATGTTTAAAGATCATAGAATAGAATCATAGAACAGAATATGACTCTATGGAATGTTTTGGGTTGGAAGGGATCTTAAGGGTCATCTAGTTCCAACTTCCCTGACACAGGCAGGGAAACCTTTCACTAAATCAGGTTGCTCAGAGCCCTGTCCAACCTGGTCTTGAACACTTTCAGGGATGGGGCATCCACAGCTGCTCTGGGCAATTTGTTCCAGTGTCTCACCACCCTCGTAATAAAGAATTAAATCCTAATATTTAATCTAAGTCTACCCTCTTTCACTTTAAAGCCATTGCTCCTCCTTGCTGCCTGTCCCTGCCCCAGGAGAAAGGTCTCGGCTCTTGCTGCAGTCTGAGGTCTTCACTGCAGACTCTCCTTTCAGGAGCTCAATTTGAATGGAGGCATCAGTCCAACACCAGGGTAGACGGTGCAGGCACCCCAATAACAAACTCCTGTAAGTAAAAACAAATGAAAACAAGCTAGCACAAATGACTTTATAATCACAACTGTGGTTGAATTTTTGTGTCCAGAATGCAGCTGTAAACTCTGTATTAAATTCAGTTGTGTCAAGACTCTACCTCTGAACCTTGATGTAAAAAAAGAAACAAACAAACACCACACTCTTTTTCCCCGCTGAAATAGGAAAAAAAATTAAAAAAAAAAGGGGGAAATTCTTAAAATTAAAAAAGGATATGGTATTGGTGCCAAACAAAGCAAGGTTCTTCTCATTTAATTTTTGCTGGCTTAAAACTTTTTTCTTATGTTGTAACACAAAAGCCCAGTTTTTTCATTCTAAGAAATCAGAGAGCTACAAAAAATTACCTTACTGATTTCCTTTATCTCTTACCTAGAAATCAAAACAGTGTAGATATATAGGTTGGTCCGTGGAACATGGAGTGAGGGTACCTTGACGTACGCAATCTTTTCAGCACAAATTTACAAAAAACAAACAAACAAAAAAAAATTGGGTTTTAACTTTTTACAGTTGTCTTCCGAGCTATAACTTAGGCTTTGCTGGTGGTACATGGGATGAAATGTTGACATTATGAAATTCTTCAGATGGGAATATTTTATTTTATTTTCTTCTATTTGATTTCATTCATTTTGTAGAATGGAAATGTCATAGGGATTAGTTAAAAAGCAAAACCAAAACTAAAACCAAAACACATTGACATTTCTGAAATTGGAATATTTCATTTAGTTTTGTTGAACTAATCCAGTAGGGATATTTTTCTGCCACTGAAATTTCTGCATAAATGTCTTTTCCAAATTAGGCTGACCCGGCCTGTCCCTGTACCAGCTCTTGCACTAATTTCTGCACTACTTTTTAAACTGAGAGATTTTAATGCAGCAGAATACTGGGCTGATCAGGCACAGCTACAGATTTTGTCTTCATAAACTTACATTTAATATTTCTAATATTTCTTCTACCTCCATGCTTCTTTTTTTCTACATGTAAATGAATACGCTAAGACTTACATTGCTACTTACCATAGAAGTAGAATAGCTCTCTAACATTTGTTGCCAGCTGATCGTGTATGTAAAAAAGTGTATGTGGGTTATGTAGACAAATAGAAAGAAATATTTGTCTTGAATTCTTCAACATATTTTGTAATTCACAACTGAATTCTGACTTTCACTACATATGATCTGTATCTCATAGCAGCTACTGTCTCTCTGCAGGAGACAGGTGGGAGAATATGAACTAGTTACTTACAGATATCAACCCAATTCAGGATCTTAGGATTTAATCATCAGCAGGAGACCTTAGGCTAAAGACAGAGATGAGATGACATCCCCAATTTCATTCCATATATAACTAAACAGTGTTTGATAATAAAAGAATAAGAGTACTCCATTCCTTCAAGGGGTCATCTTGAAGATTTTTCTGCCCTGAATATGTTCTTATTGGTTGTATCTTGTGATGGGAATATAAACAGAGGGGAAAAAAGATAACAGGTGTCTGCATTTTATTTTCCAAACAGAATGTGTTCTATCATGTGTTCATTGAGAAAGGAAAAGGAGAGGGAAAAGGAAAAAAAGGAAACTACTTTGGAAAGATCTGATTACTGTGTGATATTCAGTTTCTTTTAATGCATGGTTATGCATAATTTTCATTGAATTTTCACACATGCCTCTAAGTACACACTTAAGTAATTATAATGCGTCGCAATTCATTAAAACCTTTTCCCTCCTGGAAAAAAATAGAAATCATAACATAGGAAGAAAAAAATGCACAAGATTATCATTAAATATTGGAAAAAAAAAAAGGGTTTTTTAAGCTAATTCTATATAATTCTATGAAAAAAGTCTCACTAGTATTGTAGACTAATTGATGCATGTTTGTATTTATAGTGACTCATGTAGTTCTGCCTTCTCTTCCTCAAGCCATGATTTGTAAAATATTTTTTAGCAGGACTGAAATTCTAGTTGCAGTATTATTAAAGACAAAAGAGAAACTTTTTTTTTTTTTTTAATTCTTTGATTAACTATAGTATATTTATTTTGTATAGTGACGAGAGACTACTCAGGAATGAAAAAAAAAGGTTATTGTTTTTCAGTCTATCTAGCCTTCCAAGCCCCACTTCTCTTTGCTCTCTTGGTTCCACTTGGCTCCTTTTGAAGCTGTGCCTCTCTTAAGTGATATAGGTAAGACTAGCTCTGGGAAAAACTGCCATTAAAAGGTCTGTTTAGAAATGGCAAAGATCCCGACAATAAAAAAACAATACAAACCAAACAGCACAAATCCCCCAAATTCAGTATTGAGTCTCCAGAGATAAAGATTTTAGGAATGGTCTCATCGTTATTGTTGATGCTCCACTGCTTCTATTTTCACGACACCCTCAACTTCTAGCAGTGATGTGCTGGTTTCTTATCTAGCTTGAAGTAATCATGCTTAGCTTGATGAAAATTCCAAATGCAAATTCCAAACAAAGAGCCATGATTTGGGGACAGGTGATATGGGAGAACCACACCCCTTGAAACCACATGTTCTGTCCCTCTCCCTGCCACCTTGCTGTACTTCACTGAGTAATTTAACCTTACTCTGATATCAGATCAATATTTGAATAACCTGTCTTACTTTCTCCATTATATATTAGCAAAGGTTATAAGCTAAGTTGATACATATATAAAACAAAAATAACCAAAAATAAAACTATATTTTTCCCGTATTTCATGTCAATGGTTTATAAAAAACATAAAAAATCTCAATCTACATTGTATTCAAAGACCAGATACAGGGATGAATATTTCGTTTTCCCTCCAGTTCTACTCTACTGGAACAATGTACTCCTGTGCAAAACAAAGGAAAGGACTTACTTTATAAGTCTTTATATATGTTAATTTTATGTAGCAGCTTGCCTTAAAACTCACAGATGTTGGGCTAACTTAATTTAACTTTTTCCAGAATATGAAACTTTTTAAAACTTTCTTTTTAAAATAATCACCTTTATATGCTGATAAAGCCACAGCTTCTTATTCTCTGCAAACCAATATACATGCAATTTATTAATTTCTTTTCCTCTTGCAGAGATAAATATCTTCAAAGAAAAAAATGATCAAGCTTTGCTTTGGTTATAAAGGTGGGGGGTTTTTTTAATTTTTAATTTTTTTTCTTTATTTATTCCCTGTTTTTTATGAGGGAAATCCTTCCACTGAAATCCCATCACAGAACTTTCTTTAAACCCTTGCTTTGGGTAAATGCAGCCCATAAACAGAGTAGAGGATTAACTAAACAACAAAAAAATGAAATAAGAAGAAATAAAACATTGATTTTTGGGGTTTTGCAATTTTAAAAATTTTATTATTTTATTTAATTATTTATTTTGTTGTTGCTGTTTATTTTGTTTTGTTTGTCTCCCCTTTTGGGTTTCCAAGAAAACATTTTGCTCTTCCTAAAAAATTCCTGTCACGATTGGAAGTGATTAAGGGAAGACTGTTTACCTGTAGTCCCGCTGAATGAGCTCAAGAGAGTGAAATCCTATGAAAACAAACTGATCCCTTTAAATGTTTGGAGTTTTGGTGGGTTTATTTTATATTATTTTTATTAAAATACAAACAAAAACCCAAAAAAACAAACCAAACAGTTCTCCTGGGGCTTCACATCTTTATTTTTTATTCAGTTTCTGGAAAATGGAATATATTTTTCTTAAAAGAAAAGGAAAAAAAAGAAAACTAACTACTGAATTCTTAAGAATTTCTTCAAGTCATTATAGAAAGTATTATATATCCATAAAGTATGAGTGGTCACTATCTCTGAACAGAAATTTAACTTTAAGAGATTTCAATAAATATCATGTTACAATTGGCTGATCAGTTTTAAATTCTATAGACACTTTAATTTCAAATTTATTATCATGCTTTTACTTCCAGGCAAACACCTAATTTAAGCTATAGCTTTTGGATGGATAGAATTCCTATTTTTAATCACAATAGAATTGGTGAAAGAAATACTACAAACAGTTTAACTGGCATTATGAATTTTCTCAGTCCCCATTGTCTATATTAAAAACTGGGTCTTATTTTTTTAGGTAAAAAAATGTTCACTCAACTCTTCCAAACCTCCAACAAGATTTTTCCTCAGATGAGTAGAGCTTCTCACCAGTTCACTCAGAATTCAGTTGCCCAGTAATGTTGATTGTGCTACTAATTTTAATGTCAGCAAGTAATGGGTCTCCTCTGTGAAATGAGACGATGTTAAGCTCTTGACACACCTTGCAGGGAAGCTGGGAGGGCAGTCGAGGTGTCTGTAGCTGCTGAATGCTCCCACACCCCTGAGGTCCCTTTCTGAAGGAAATACCACCGTCTGTGAGATCAGGAAAGAGCTGGCAGGGTAAAAGTTTTCCTTAATATGTGACAGTCCAAACTATTTCCCTTACAATGTTAATACCAAAAGACTCCTTGTCATTAGCAGAAGCCTAGACAAAGAGAAGCAGAGATTGTTCATCACATTAGAACACCGAGCTGGGAATAAGTATGTGTTTCCTTCTGATTTGAGAAATGTTTTCTCATAATTTTTTAAATTACCCTTCTCATTTGATTTCTTTTTTTAAGGTGCAGACTATACAACTCTTTTTTTTCCTTTTTTTTTCTTTTTTTTTTTTTTTTCTTTTTTTAAATTTTTTTTATTCCTTATAGCTGCATACTATCTTCACCTTGTTAAAAAGTCTGGCCATTATTCTGGTGAGTTCCCCTCATCAGTTCTTTAACAAGAATTCTGAGAAACTTCCATTTTTCTTTGCTTCCTACTGTTCATTAATGTTTGCTTCACATGGCACATCTTAGATTACATCCTGTGACAATACTCCGTATTCCCAGTAAATGAGCATATCCTTTTTTCCAACTGTCAGCAATGACTTTTTCCCTTTTCTTACACCTATGTCTTTTTAATTCTACCTTGGTGAATGAAACATCACCTCTTCTGTATTGGTAGGAAGTCAGTGACAAGCAGAATTGGTAAAAAAGTTTTGCTAGGTGGTAAATAGTAACATATCATGGAATTCCAATTACGCTTCTTCTGTTTCCACAATCTTGGGCCCCCTTCTCCTCTTCACATTTTTCTGTTTTGCATAAGTTGTACCTCACCCTGTGCAGAGCTCATGTCAGACCACAAACCAAAAGTACTAAATAACAGCTCTCACCAAACATTCCTGTTTCTAAAAACAAGCAAACAAACAAGAAAACCCAAAGCATAAAAGGTTAAATATAAAAAGAAAATATGAAAATGTGATCTTAGTTTATGTTAATTCCTTACTCAAATCTAACACCAAGTTTTAGACAAAGAAATCACGTTTAGCCTAACACAGAAAAAAAATGCTTCAGGTAAGAGCAGCAGAAATAAATCTTCAGCAGTTTGTTTTTGATAACTAATTTCATAAATAATTAAATAATGTTTAGTAAGATCATAGGCTTATCAAAGAACCTGAAGCTGTATAATATTATCATGCTTGCTTTGATTTGAGAAAAAACTATTAACTGTGTATAATTTGATAAATTGTGTGTTCATTCCCAGACTAATACAGAAAATATATTACTCATACTAAAGTGGTTAGGATGAGTAACTTCCTCAAGAAGTTATCAGGAGATCATCCTCAAAAGGCTGACTAGTGATTCTGAATAATCTTACAAAAATCTGGCTGATCACATAGTATATACAGTATTTTCTATAAATTATAAATCTTTCTGACTCTGTCAGGATGGACGTGATAGGTGGACAGCTTCCCTGTGCTACTTCAAGCCCACTCAATTCAAGTTTTAAAGTCTGTAATATTAAGGGGGTTATATTTATTTAGAACCAGCTGATTTGACATCTGAATGTAAATACAGTAAACAGTGATTCAGAGTTAACCAGAATTGTTCCCTTTGCAGAACATGTTCTGCTCTGCTGTTGTTCTCTGACTTGGCAACATGGTCTAGTCATGTTGTCTCATAGTATTACGTATTCTAAAGGATCACATTTCCTCATTTGCCAGCTCTTGTGTTCTGGCCATGAAATTCCTGAACATCTGAGTAAGATATTCAGGGCTGGTCAGAATTTATTTTCCTTCCTTTCCAGAAAAATAAAATAAAAAAAAAAAAAAAAAAAAAAAAGTGTTAAAATATATGTCAAAAGTACAGACAAGATTTTTTGATTTCCACATTGAAGCATAGAAGCAGTTGCTTAATTTTCCAAGACTGGATGAGGAACAGGAAAGAGGGAGAAATAACTTTTCTTGAGTGGAGTTGCTTGGAGCTTGTTTTAGTTTCATCATTAACAAGATACATTCTGTCTGATAAAATGTCATGTTCGGTTTTTTATCATTGAGGACTTCTCAGAAATCTTCTTAGCCTGGGGCTATAACTGATGTACCACTAAGCTCTAAATTATCTCAACACAAATATGTTTTCCATATTAATTACTGAAGTGTTACTGTAATACACAGCTCTTTTTTTAACCCAAATATCCTTATTTCTTTATAAAAGCAAAGTGAACGATTGAATTATTGCTCAAAATTTCCTAACTTGACTTAAGATAAAACTTAATTTCTATGAAAATTTATAACCTGTTGCATAATTAATCCTCATATTCTGAGGGTCTTTGTCCCTTTTTTGGTGGGTATTATATTGTTTTATTATATTTTTCATTTGACTATAAAACCCCAGAACTATCTAATAGACAAATAGACAAAAATAGACAATAACTTTTGTAGACAGTTGTAAGAAAATAAAAGGGTTTATTTAGTGTCCCTAAAAATACATAAAGAGATAAACCAGAATCTTGGGCATGTGTTTTTTTTCTCAGTGTGAAGATTTTATGATTCTTGAAACTAAATTATTTTGGGGGTGGGAATGGCTGGAGGGGAAAAAACAGACTGTAGAAACTCCCTTCTTTGACTAACTTTTGTGACTACTCTAAATTGACCACTTGTTTCCCTGACTAATCTCTAAACAGAGGCCATATCCCTTTTACTTGCAAAATGCTCTCACACAAAATGAATTACCTTCCCACCACCCTGGTTACTTGCCAAGGAGTACTTTATTTTTCCACTAGGAAAAAGAAAATCAGCTTGTATTTTTCTTGCTAGAGCCTTCTGCATTTTAATGCTGAACTCTGAATGAACATCAGAGAGGCCTTATGATGTTTTGCACAAAAGTGCCTGTGTTCATAGTTTTACTCAGGGCACCCAAAATAGCATGCAGTAAGCAGTGTCATACTGTGAGTTTTCAAAAGTAAAAGCAGAAGTGACTTATACTGGCAGGAAGCTGTAACTCTTAAAGCTTTCTGCGGATCTGTGAAGTAAAACAGAACTTCTTAGTTCTGTGCATCACTTTTCATCCAACTTTTGCAATACCCACTTCTTTATACTTAGAAGGCCCTGAAGTTACACAGGTAAGATATCTATATATTTTTTTCTTTATTAGTTTCTAAAATCAAATTTAAAACATCTATCTGGCTGTCTCCAGTGCAAAAACCACAAAAGGCAAAGACAAACCCAGAAACACTCAAAACCTCTTGAAAGAGAAATCTGCTTTTGTTGTTTCCTCAGAGTCCACCTTCTAGCTTCTATATCTTTAGAATTACAACTTCCTAAGTTGGATTTACCAGAGGAAATAGTTACTTAGCCTGTTTTGTGTTCAACTTGCACATTAAAATTTTCACGTTGATTATCAGTCTGTGTTTCCAAGCCCAACACCTCTGACAAAAGTGCTTGTGATTGCTTCAGCTACACTCATGCAAGTGATTGTCACTAAAATGTGTTTACAATTCCTGAGGGTGATATCAAGAGGAGGGAAAACTCTCATGTTTTAAAGGAAATACTCCCTGCCTTGATACTCTTCTTCTTAATGTAACAGTAATAATATCTTTTGTCTTGTTTCCATTGACATTTCTGCTCCCTTTTCTCTTTATAATCCCACACCTAACAACTGCAGTCTTTCAGACCACAAAAAAATGTATGCTTCTACTTTTGTCAGATCTGGAGTGTAAAATGATAGTTTGTTAATAAATAAGATTTTCAAACAGCAGTGCAGTATATATACTAGCAAACTGTTTGCATTGTGTGTTTCTTTTGTAACCCTTCTATTAGGAGGTATAACTAGAATTTATTTTTCATGTTCAAACTCTTCAAATAGACTGTAGCCAAGAAACATCCAGTAGAATTATAGCCCAGAGATATTTAATAGCTGTTGATTTATTATTAAAATGCTGAATATCTGTCAGCTTGTTCATTTCTACAAATTATTTTGGTATGAAACTGTTGGGAATTACACAGCTTTTGGATTATATCATTATTTTTTCATAGACTGTTATTTAGAATTAGTTGTGGCTGCAAAAGCACTCCAGATAAACTACTTTTATTTTATACCTGGATAAATTTGTACTAAGGTGCAAAAATTGATCTGTGAACTCAATTTTAGGAGTCATAATGATAAATTTCAAAGTTCAGTATTTTTTCTGTTAAAAGTGTTGAAGCAAGCACTTACATAAAATGAATATAGGGCTGTGTCTGGAGTTCAGACTTCCTGCATTTTTACAGAATAAAAAAATGCATTGGTGTAAGAGCTAGCAGATAATGAAAATCCAGTCTTGGAATTATTTTTTAGGTAACGGAGAGAGGAAGAAAGAGAGACTTGCTCACAAAATACTCTAAGAAAAGTAGCTTAAAATTAAAGAACAAAGTCACAAATATATTATGGAAAGCCATGCATTTTTAGAACAAAAACATAACTATTTTTACCCTGTCTAAAGTAATTAATGAAATAATAATGTGCACTTGGCATTCAAAACTGCAAAAATGTATAATATCTCAAAAATGAACTCAATATACTTCTCCGCATCACAATCTTTTACAATTACCAACATGAAGTAAATTTCAGACAATATCAGCACAATTTGATATTAAAATAAGAAAGCAATATTTCATACATTATAGAGGCAGATTTTAATGATGCCCATGGTTTAAGCTGCATGTTGTTTCTCATCATTAGCCTTTGGTTTATTTGCTTTTCACTTTATGATTCTTTTGGATGAAATTTCCATTGTGTAGTCTTTGCATCACATTCACTATAAATGTATTCAAAAACTTCTTGTTTAGCTTAATCAGAAAGATTTGGTTATTTCTTATATCACGTGAATTTAAAAAAAATAATTTTGCCAATAGATCTAATGATAGAGTAGACAATACAGAATTAAAGTGTTAGTCCCTTTGTAGGTGAAAACCATTATTTTCCTTTTACTTTGTAAGTCACAGAAAGTTTTGCTTTCTTCTGTGGTCAGGAGAGATAGGTTCCACCAGAGTCCCTTAATTTTTTTTCTGTTTCAATTTTGTTCCAGCTCCTTTGATGGTAAAGGGAGAGAAATGTAACACAATGTCTTTCTTATCTGTCCTTCCAATCTCCTTCCCCGAACAAAATATTTATTTCTGAAAATTAATGACTCAAAGGGCCAGAGAGTGTGTGTGCATGGTAGCCTCCGCTATCCTGGTTATCCTGGATTCATTCCAGACCCTGCTAAGTAGACAAGGTACACATCCATTACAGAGGAAGTTGATGTGCATGGGTCAATCTCAACTAGACCACACCGGACAGACCTGGCAACATAGTTGTGTTTTGGATACACATATCAAGGTCTCCTCCACATATTCATTGCCTGTAGCATAAAAGAAATTGCAGTTTCTCCTGCTGACAAGATGTAACTGTTAACTATGTGTGCAAAAGAACATTACTGCCAGGCTTTGTATCAGGAACACAAACATAGTGAAGACCTTGTCAATGGAAGGTGGTATTAAATTAGAATCCCTCATTCCCAGACTGCCTGACCTGTTATAGCAAACTGCTTTTGAGACAACAAAATTAAGGATAAAGGATATTCAAATAGGAAAAAGGCAGGGAAAAAAAGAAAGTAAAACCTCAGACTTTATATCTTCAAATATAGTACAGGAACTAAAAATATGGTAATACCTGAAACAAGATTACCAAGGCTATCTTATATATTCTGATACAATGTTAAATCTGTGGAGGGCAAACTCTTTTTTGCATTGGGCCTATATACATTTTTATAACTTATGAGAGACCATTTTTGCAACCTTAAAATTGTTACCTAAACAGTAAAGGAAGTGTAAGATATCACTTAACATTTTCCTCTTTTCTTTTACTTTTTATATGGAATTATGACACACTGGAAGCCAAAACACATCCTAGTAAATTACAGAATGTAAATAACAAAAGAATTACTAAATTAAGTGACTCAACACTACCTTTATGTATTGATTGGGATTAAAACCTAGCCAGGATACAATATATCTGCAAAATAAACTCTTTTCAGTATTTTACAGATGCTTTAGGCAATGGTAAATAAAAAAGAAAATTAGAGTTCTTGAAGTTTTATTTTGCTTGATGATTTTCTGTTTAAGATTGTTTTACAAGCATATTAAGCAATATTATATATTGCTAATATATTAAGAAATATTTCAAATGCTTTGCCCTCATTGTCATGCAGCATAAAGAAGGTTTGTGGCTTTTCATTGTTAACATTCTGATGGTGTAGTTAAACTGATGAGTTCATTTTAAATACAAAGGTTACAAAAATTAAAAGGGATTTAAAGAAATGAGTCTTGCCAAATCATGAAGACACCATAGTTACCCACTCCTTTCCCTGTAGAGAACTATCTAAGAATGGTGAATAAGACATCTAGAGTATGTGGGGAATATCAACCTCCTGCAGTTCATAAGCAGAAGAAGGATAATGCAATCTGTCAAAAGAGGTCAGAAAAAAAAAAAAAAAGAGGATTAAAAAATTTGCAAAGCAAGCTGTAGTTATTTAATATCTCTTTATGAATTTTAAACTGTTAAATGAGATCTAGGCATCCCAAACATAATTTTTTGGGAGATGGAACAAGGATCTATATCTTATCTTCCTTTGCAAATAAATTGTGGTTCACTGGATATAGTTACAAGTGAACAGAGTTCACTCCCTAGAAGTTTTGCCCACAGTGAGCAAATATGGGATCCAAAAACTGAAAAGGTGTGAATCTTTGTTAAATCATTAATCTCTGATTTCTGGATGATTTGAAACATTTTGAAAAATTCAAGAAATCTGCCAACAAACTTCATAAATAAAGCAAGAAACTTCATAAACAAAATCATAAGATAGCAACACGTAAGAATTTATACAATCCAAAATGCTCTATATATTTTCTGCATTTTTTTAAGAATTTTACTGAAAATCGTAATACAAGCACACATGCTGATAACAC
Organism: Myiotriccus ornatus; assembly: GCA_036023395.1. Classification (NCBI taxonomy): domain Eukaryota; kingdom Metazoa; phylum Chordata; class Aves; order Passeriformes; family Tyrannidae; genus Myiotriccus; species Myiotriccus ornatus. Next base: position 97,099,500 of record JAYRBT010000082.1, read on the forward strand.
AAAAACATGCTCTGTGTTACGTATTGGTATAAACATGCTCATACTACCTGCTACAGAAGCTCCCTAGTGTCATGATGCATTGTCCTCTATTTTCGAACAAGAGGGAAACAAATTAGGATCAGTCCTAACTTTGCTTACTTTTTGACTTATCCATTAAATTTGAAGCAATATGAAATGGGAAATTTTTTTTCCCTGAATGGAGAGAATTTCTTCTCTCATACTTCAGATGAAGAAAAAAAAAA
>JAYRBT010000082.1:97099841-97114379 GCA_036023395.1 Myiotriccus ornatus
ATAGAATGATTTATGCTACTTTATATCCCCTGGAAAATAAAAAAGATGTTTCCAGACAAATGAGGATGACAACTAGACTTAAAGCACAAAAATGTGGTACGTGTATTGGTTTTCCCCTAACATCAAATTTAACATATAAATTGAATTGGTTTCAAATGCCGGGTCGTTAGATAGCTGGCATACATGGCTATTTTCATAAAAGAATGACCCAGAAAACATATAAATAGCATTTGGAAATGACGCATAGAGACCAACTGTGATGATTGCTCAGCTTTTCACATGCATGCTTTCAGGAGTGTGCAAATGTTATAAAATTAGACCCATTTTCTGATGCCTTACATGCAATTTTCTTCTACTCATTTCTTTATCTCAGCTATTTTGTTAAGTGATCATATTATAAAAAGATTTTTTTCCCACTTAAAGATTACAGGAAAGCAGAGCCTGGACTCAAAGACTCTCACAGTTTAAGACCGATTTGACAGTGTGGAGACTAAATGGGCTCAGTTACCTGAACATTTTAATCAGAGCTATTTTACAAGTGACACTACTCCTCTGGCCTGCAGTGTGACGCAGGGGCAGAGATGGTGCAGGTCAACAGAGCAGTCCCCACCCTGTGGTGTTCAGTCTTGGATGGGTCTCTCTTGTTCCCTCTTAGATTCCTCCCACATGTACACAAATAGTTTCTCTCCTTACATGATTTTGGGGTCCCTCCTCTATGTACCTCTCTGAGCAATCTTAGTCCCATCAACTACTGGTTCCACAGGCAGTATCTGACTGAGATTCCTCATTCAAATACCCACAGCCCATGCCTCTGGCTGTTATTGGGCCCTTCTGAGCTTTTCTCCTCTGCTGGTGGCTCCTGCAGCCAGGAGCAGCTAAGACAGAGCAGCACTGCAGGCTGCCTGCAATGGGAGCAGGGGTCAACAGAAGGCTGGACCCTGAAGTATCCTCATTTGATGGAGAGAGCTAGTTCCCCATCACCTTCTGAACGACCCAGGCATGCAACTACCTGCTCTTAGCAACCCAACACTAATAAAAAAGAAACAAAAAAGTTTTATTATACTGAGTCCTTAAAGACCAAACATAAGAATTAACCTAAAAAACCCCTAATAGTTGAATTTAAAAAAAAAAAAATTCTCAGTGGATAATATTGTTTTTTTTCTCCATGGGAAACTATTTTCTCAGAAGAGAAGAAAATAAGGAGCAAGAGTTTACTCCCAAATGTAGTGTCTACAAGCATGGGTTTGTGGCATATATGAAGCATTCAAAGACACTCTTAAATATAAATTTATATTCACATTTGCCAGATATATTATACAAACTGTAATAGTAAATAATTTTAAAGATGTGAATAACTGGTAAGTTGTAATAAATCATGGATTTTTGCTTTTCTCTCCATTGGGCTTTGCTTGCTTATTCCTTTTTTTTTTTTTTTTCTGATAGATAACCTCTCCAGAATAATAACTGATTTCTAAGTGGAGAAATACTGCTTAAGTCTCAGCTACTTCGATCTGATTCAGTCCATTTTGATTCAAATGAAAACAAGACAGCACAGCAAAAACTGTTGCATCATAAAAATGAAGGACTGTATTCCTGAGCATTAGTAATCATAAATGTCAGAGAGAGTAAAAAGTACACTATTTCAGTAGAATATCTCAAGATACGCTCTTTTGGAAAAATTTCAGTGGCCTTTACAGGCTGATGTGGCAGAACCTTTGGAGAATTAATTGATGTCAGTGAAAGACAGAAATCATATTTACCTGTAATGAATGAAAAATGTGAGACTTTTAATGTATATGTGACAAAATCAAAGGAAATTCTGAAGTGAGGTAATAAAGAAAACTTAATTCTGCTTCAATGTTTTCTCATATCCAAAAGTTGGATACTTCTTTCTACACGACATAGCATTTAGGATTTACACATGATAATAAGACACTATAATATTATGACATTACAATCATACTGATCATAAATCTTAGTAATCACATGGAGGAAAAGTATTCTGGCAATCAACTGTGTTAAGCAGAAATTCAAAATGTGTAGGCAAAAAGTTATCTGAAGTTTTATTGTTTGGGGTTTTTTTAAGTCTACTGAAAAATAGGAAGAAAAGTCAATTCCTTTGGACAGTGTTATTCCTCTACCCCGGTCTAGAGACAAATGATTTAAAAAATGTTCTCATATTATAATTCAAAGTAATCAGTACCAAGAAGATAAAGAACATGTTTTTTTAAGAATTTCAAACATTATTTTAAATTAGTTAATCTATGAAACAACTTTGTTCTGGTCTAATTTCCTTTACTGTAATAATTTTTCTCTATCTAAAATGGAAAACATTCTGAACAGAGGGATTGTGACCTGTTTGCAGATGTCTTTAAGGAATTTATTAGCTCTGGACAGAAAGAGAGTGATTTAGACTCCACATGCTAGTTACCTTTCTTACATTGTTGTAAAACATAGATACTTTTCTCTTTCCACTGACTATTGAGGGAGCCTGTGTAGGCACATTATACTAGGTATTTAATTTTCAGGTGCTTAAATTAATAAATGCTGTCTTAAGAAAAAATGGGAGCCTCAGGCTTTATGTTATTAAGAGGAAAAACACTATCAGTGCCATAAAATAAACATTCACAGGTATGAAAAAAAATTAGATAAATTCTTAGGTTATTACCAGACCTACAATATCTATGAGTTTATAATAAACGCTGTAATATTTCATTTTGTAGTCACTATTTTTCAATAAAAGAACTTTATTCCAATACTATGGTTTGTTCTTCTGGTGATAAAATTAATTTTATACCTCATTTTGCGGTTGTATTTAGCTGACAATGATTCTAGAATTATTGACACAAATAGTATTAATAAGAGTAATATAATAAAATAGTAAAAAGGTAACAAATAAAAAGATAGAGAGGAAAAAACCCACAAAAAGCAAAATAAACATTTTGGACAGTGATATATCTTGTTAAAGTGACAGTGGGTACTGAGGAAAAGCACTGGATGTTTTTTACTCAGCAGAAACTGTGAATAAGTTTGATTTAACTGAGGTGAGAGGCTGCAAATTGATTTCTTGATTCATTTAGGACACAGTCAGAGGTAGCATATAGAAAACCCTGGAGAGAAGAGGGCAGCTTTATTGTTTCCTTCCTTAATAGGTGTAAAAGGTTGGAACTCTGTCAAGTGGCAGCAAGTTCATCTGTGTAAAAGACACTGTAAGGTATTTGCCCGTGAGACACAAGGGTTGCTTGATGCTAGGCAGCACCATGGGTGACAGCCTCAGCAGCTGCTGATGGCTTGCTCCCTGCCACAGCTGGGGGAAGGAGATAACTGGGATTCTGAGCCAGCCCAGCACTGCTGCCAGTCACACCACTGAGCTCAGGCATGCAGGACACAGCTGTGCTGCTGACTAATCACGGGGGATTTATTAGTCACGAACTGGTCTGTCTTGCCCGATATTGCTTCGTAAAGTTAACAGTTAGTTAAAGATTGGTTTGAAATTCCTTCACAATTAGTTATAACTCAGTTTAAAAAAAAAAAACAAAACAAATGTTAAGATGTATATTCCCACATCCCCTTCTCAAGAGAGGAAATTAATTTAAAGAAAACAAGTTTTGAAAAATTAAAATCTTAAACTAAACTATATAGTTTTCACATACAAAACCCGCTGCTGTAATTTTTAAACACCAACATAATTTAAATAATGGTCATGAAATACCATAGAAACAATTTTCTATTTTTCTAAAAAAAGTTTCATTTAAGTACCTAGCACTAATGACAAAATGACTTAAAGATTTTTAGAAGGCATACGTCAGCAATAATGGCTTTATATCTTCAGGACAGTAGTTAGCTAGCTATAGACATGTAATGGCAAGTGTGCATACAGGTCTGTAGGTTTAAAGTTATTTATCATTTTTTAAAAAATAAATTACATATGCAAATATATCAAAGATAAACAATCTGATAGCATGCTCATTAAATCACTCTTCAGATTGCAAACATAAGTTGGTGTTCTTTTTTTTTGTCATTTACAGGGGCATAACCTGGCTGTACAGGAATAGTCCACCAGTAATGCTAATAATGTGTTAAAAAACATCCCTTTTAGTGTTGGAAGCTATTTTATACTATGAATTTCTGAACTACTTCTAAAAGTATTCATATATTTAGTTTCTGTTTTGTTTTTCAGTAGTCATAATGCACTCTAACTCACCCATTTCTGCATCTGTGATAAAGAAAACAAAAATAATTACAGTTTCTTGAACTTGCAATTTTCTTGCAGGTTACAATTATAGCAGGGGAAATTTTTTGCCAAGTTTTGCAATTAATCTGCCATTTGCTGATAGCATTAAGTACAACTTACAGAGTTCAATTTACTCCATTGAACTCAAACCCAGTCAAAGACCTCTTTTTATAAAGAATATCAAGAAGGATCTTAATTATCGGATGGATTAAGGGATTAAGCTCTGAGTATTTTCTATTTTGCATTGTGATATTTATATATCAGTTAGGATATTGTGCTTAAATAATATAAAATTATATTATCTTAAAATTATATTTTTCTTTCAGTTATTTTCATCCCTCTGCTTCTTACACAGAAATAAACTCCGTAGTTTTGGGGATATTGTAGAAGCATTCTAAAGAGAAATGAGCCTTTGGATTTAGATGTAATGGTGTTGGAAGTAGTTCTTAGATATTGTATTAAGTTGCTCAACATTCTCAGCAATATACAAGAAAAAGCCCTGTGACATGGAGAGATTAACCGCAGGCTTCAAAAGAAACCATCTTTACTAAGGAGTTGAAGCCATAAACGTGCTGCAAGCATCCCACTCACCATCCTACCTTATCAGGCATTTTCTCCCTTCAAACCTTCTCCTCTATTGTACTAGTAATAAATGACCTGGGCGGGGGAAAAAAAAATCAAAGAACTTTTTAGTTTTGGAGTTTGTTTCGGAGGGTTTTTTGTTTGTTTGTTTGTGTTAGTTTGTTCAACTCATAGAACAGTGTCTCCATTCAAAGAACAAGAGGGACTGATAGGGGCAGCAAAAAGGTCTGGTGTTAGATAAAAGAGAGGGAAAAGGCAGGCTAAAGTCACGGTGCTATTGAAAAAAGTTGTTAAACTCTAAGCAATAAACTGTAAACTAGCCTTTAAGAGGATTGCAAAAGAGCAAAGTAGTCCTCTAAGGGGGTAAAAAGGGGACTCTTACAATTCATTTGCCATTGAGCAAAAAACTCCCCTGAACTCTCAGTACTGAACAATGTTCTACTGAAAGCAGGTGGAAGTGCTCTTCAAGGTGAATTGCTTTCATTACAGAGGAATTATGTGCCTTGTATATTAAATCAGTCACTGTTTCCACAAAGATGGTGTTGTAAGACTGAACTGCAAGAATTGTGATAGCATCATATTTTGGTTTAAGGTTGCCTTTTCGCAAATCTTGCTTGGTCTCTATTTGTCCTAGCTGCAAGTAGTTCAACATCTAGTTTGTTGTCAATATTTGGAGAAAAATCAAGTGATGTGATCCACAGATAAAAATACCTGCCATCTTTTCCTGTTTGATATGAACCAACTGGAATTGTATGAGATAATTTATTTCCCTTCTCATTCTCTTTCACAGAGAAATATATTCCTTTTCTCTTGGAGGTTGTGTGTGAATGTTTCATGCAATTATCTCTTGTAGTTTTAACTAATCCTTCTTGACACTATTTCAGCAATGAGTAGAATCAACACATTAGATTTATTTCTCTACAGAGTAGAGCTTATTTTAGTGTTCTACTAAGAAAACTTGAAACCCTTGTATTTCTTCATTTGGAAAATAATACTTCGTATCCAGTAGGGATTTGTTTTGTTTTGTTTTCACATTGCTGTGCTAGTGCTCTTAGAACTGATAATGGGCCTCTTCCCAGAGAGGGGGATTTCTGTACTGTGTTAAAGGTTCCATACTACCATGCCAATACCCTGTCCCTGTTTCTACTCTTTTGATGCTACACAGTGAGGGTGAAATAGTACAATAACATAATCAGCATTAGCAACTTCTATTTTGAGTCATACTTTAGTTACGGGCAAGAAGGTCACAAAAGTAATTTGAAGGAAAATGAGAGTGAAAATGTACAGAATTTACTTTCCTGGCTGACAGGCACTGGCAATAACAGCAAGAACCCAGGATTAAAATATTTTTATTGCTCTTTTGTACATGCTCCTCAAAACCATGAAACCAGGGAGTAATCTCAGTTTCTCTCCTTGAATTTTCATCCAGTTGTCTAAGTACTTTGATTTTTTTTAAACAAAGCACTAATGAAATTATGATGCATTACTGAATGAAGTTTCAATCCAACTTAAGTAAGAACAAATCTGTATATTGCGAATACCTTGCACAGGAAAGGAATATGATGTACTTTTTGAAAGCAGTTAAGTATATTTCTGTGATTTAGACACTAGCTTTAAGAGTGGCCTTTTAATTCTGAGTGTCTAGAGGACAGATATTTTCATTAAAATTAATGCTTACAGTTGAAGACTAAATAGGCTGTAGCACACACAATACAAAATTCATATACTCTGTAATAGCCTTGGAGAGAAAAAAAAATCAAAACATATAACCAAAAGAAAACCCAAACCCATATATATATATCACAATTCAGAATTACAGAACGTCTTCTAATAAAAAAATATTTTCCGTAAGAAATCTCTAAAAACTCATAACGTGCCAAATAGCAGTGGAGGTTGAAGAAGGAAGATGAGAGGAATTCTGTCATCAAGGCAACTGCCTATGTTATCTCAAAACTGATGAGAAGTTCCTGGACAAAGCAAAACTTACCTAAAATCAGAAAAAAAAAAAAAGAACAACCAACCAATCAGCCAAACAACCCTTCTATTATTGTATGAGACAACATAGAAATTTATGATTGTGGCATATCTGTTTCTTGTTTTCTTTCACTTTTTTAAACAATATTCTTTTTATTTATCTGAATAATTTTCCATATCCTGTTGCCTCTCATGCCATTTATCTACTCTTTATAAGTCCCGGAGAGGAAACTATAAAAGGACCTGAACTGCCTGGACTGATCAGAGATAACTGGAATGAGTCAAAATATAAATCCAGGGATAAAATCTAATGGCATGATGAGCTCCCATACAGGGAGAAATGTAGATGTCAGTCTACTCCTTGAATTAAATATGCAGGGAAAACTTACAGGTTCAATATCCTATAGAAAGCTGGAACTAGAATTAAAATACAGGGAAAGAATGAAATAAAGCAACATAGAATAAAGCTTTAGTAGCAATTCCCATTTGAGCTGGTCTTTTCACACGTGCATGGTTAAAATAAATAACTGTTGTACTCAGGAATCTCATGAAAATGTAATACAGAACTCATTAATTGAGGGAATTAAATGAAACAGAATTTGTTCTCTAAGACATCTGAAGTTATAGGTAGATTTGATGATTAAAATTTCCCTATCTATTTACTAGTGCAATGCTCCTAAAGAATGTTTATTATATCTATAATATTTACCAATGCTATTTAGAGAAGTTGCAATGCAGCAGGACTGGTTTACAATTTCAATCTGCCCAGTTCCTAAATGTGGTATAAAGCAGAAGGTGTGGGGAAAGAGGGAAAAATTAAACAGACAGAAAAAACCTTGTTATTGTTCTCAGAGTTAGTGGGTGATCTTAGACCAATTTTAAGATTTTCCTGTTGTGATCAAGAAGCTGAGAAGCAGGGAATTGTCTGAACTAAGCAAACATATACTTGTTATTAATTAATTTTGTCTCATCCATCTTGACTCCACCCAGCATAACTTTTGACTAGGTTGTACTCAGTCCAAAAGTATGCAGTGACCCTAAGTAAATCATGATGCCCATGACAAAATGATGTGGTTCATTACACAATTGTTCTAAAAATCAATTGTTCCAAAGACTTCTCCTTCAGTCTTGCTGTGCTGCGTTTGGTTCCCTCAGCATGGCTGTTGCAAATTATATCTGTGGAATGGGAACAATAACAATTGACTCCAGTCCCATTGTTTTCACTAGATTGTGAAAAAGTATGCCATCCTCTCTTTCTGTTAAATCCACATGGCTTTTATGGAGCTTAACAGCTAAATTTGGGATTTTTTTCAAAAAAATTCTTAATAAATTAATAACATAACTCATAACCTTTATTAACACTACTGTTACCATACCCTGGTTTCCCGTTCCTTTTTGTTCTCCTTGACTTTTTGGTGGACTTACTATCTAACATACAAATACTTCTGAGACAGCTTGGGTCAATCAAAGCTCATTTTTCATTAACTAAGGAACTGACACTTGTTTATTAAATATATATAATCCATTGACTTTATAGACCTAAATAATTTAAGATCATTACTGTCTGCAGGATATGAGTTCTGGCTTATATAAACTAAGTGAATTAAGTCTTTGTCCGTTGAGTTACTATGGCAACTTCATGGACTTCCCAGTTTCAGTTGGCTTGCAATGAATTAAAGTCAGAAACTCGGACAGACTCCTGAAAGAAGGGGAATTATGTGGACAAAACTGGCTTTAAAGCAGTGAGAGATCCATAGAAACCTATTACAGTAATTTCTTTTGTAAAAACTTATTTGAGGGGGAAATTTAAATATATTGATTTAGTGAATCATGGTATCTCTGAAAGTTCATGCATATTCGTATGTTTATATGCATTGAAGTTATCCACTCAGCTGCACAGGAATGAAAGAATGCTCTAGAGCCTGATGAAGGAAAGGAAATATCTATGAAGCAGGCATGTCAATGGCCAGGTCCAAGACCAATACATAGTTTGAAAATATTCACTCATTTCAATGAACTCTGAAGCACAATTTGTTCACTGAAAATTTTCACGTGCCACCATAAAGGGATTAATTTGAAAGAAGTATCTGAAGTCTTGCACATAACTTTAGAAAATATGAAGAGGTGTCCTATATCCTATGCTGAGATTTTATTGAAACATTGCTTTCTGGAGGAAATTCCCCCACGTCTCTCACAAACATAGTAATTAACGCAGTGAGGGATGGGAATTACAATCTGTGCTTTTTTTTACTGCTCTTCTTCATGAGTTGCTGGCTGAATTTACAGAGATATATAGAAGTTACTAATATAAATTGATAATGGTCATAGCAGAAATAGTTGTGCTCATATTTTGCCAACTAAAAGCCATAAGTCTCTAATTTTTATAGGCAAGTTTCCAAGATCAAACACTGGTTATTATAGAGTGGTTCCTATTTAAGAAAATCAATACAGATAATGATATGAAACCAGTTGTATACATTCAATTTTACCCATAACATGTTTTAAATATTTTCATACTTTCAAATTTCATTTTGTTTGGTGTTGTTTAGTTTCTGGATTGTGTTTTTGTTTTGTGGGTTTTTTTAAAGTTTACGTTGTTACCTTGTTTCTTTATGCAGAATTTTTTTCCAGGAAATTAATATTTCACCTTTACATATTCTTAATTAAAATTAACCCACAAATCCTGAAAATGTCAGCTCTTTAAACATGTGTCATCTGTGGAAAAATTGGCTATTTGCAAAGACCTTATGTTTCTTAGATCAACTCCCAAATCTCCTGCTTGTCAACAGAATTCTTCCTGGATCCTTGAAATCTTCTCAGATCGTTTCTGCCTTCCAGGAGCTCTGCTCCTTTCTTGACTGCAAAACTTTCTTTTGGTAGTACGTGTTGGGCCACACTATCATGAAGGTCTGAGGACAATAACTTCTGTGGTTTTTTCAGTCCTTTCTCTTACCTCCTTTGTTCTGGAGGAACTACTTTGACCTTGCAGAACATCACACTAATGTCACAGCATCACCACCAGCCTTTGGTGGTTTTAATATTATTTTTAAATAACTGGGAGAGTGCTTCATACTTTACAGAGTGCTCAGCTGCTTTCTACCAATTTTAGCTAAGATATTAAAGATGGGTAGAAAATTGAAACATGCAAAGGACCTGTCTGTTGGTTTCCAATCCCTGCTCAACAGCAGTGTGCACTAACCAGAAGGCAAGTTATCCACTGAATGCCTCCTGTGGACTGAAAGGCCCCTGGCTCAGCACAGTTTGTGCCCCTTTCTGATGCAGGTCTGACTTCATTTACAGATTGTTCCTTTCTTTCCTAGTTACTGCATGAAAATCAAGTCTTGCATTTGAAACATCAGACTCTTCTATTCTCTCACCACTTGCCACTTACCCCTCATCATGATTATTACCCTATTAAAGTCATCCTAGCCAAGATTTACTTTTTGTGTTAACTCCTCCTGTTTCTGCCTCTCTTCTCCATTTGCTTCTTTGCTAAAGAGGTTTCTTCATTTGAAAGAAAAAGTAGGTGATGAAGTTTAAAAATGTTGAGTCTGATTGTGCATTTTAATATTTTTGTAGCACATAAAGTATTGAGGATACCTGCTCAGTTGGAGATACAAAAGCTAAGGCTACAAAGTACATAAGAGCTCTTGAAATAGGCAAAATTACCCTCTGAATGACTCACAGAAATTCTGGCTCAACAATATAATACAGCACAATTTATTTTTTACAATAGGCTTCTATGAAGTAAAATATCAAAAGAAATCTGCACAGAGAGGTCTGTTTGACAGATAACATTGAGCAGAGAAGCAAAAGAGGCTCACACAGGTAGCAAGAGGAGAATGACACGCAAAGATTATAGAGAGGGAAAAAGCTTGTTTAAAGATGCAATAAACTTATTGCAGGTGACCTATAGCAGTGGGGACAGAGCTGACAGGTGAATAGGTAATTCATTAATCTTCTGTGCAAACAGAAGAAGTTCTCAAACGAAGAAAGGGAAAAAAAAGTGGGGCGGGATGTTCAGTGCCTCAGCTTCTCAGTGAGAAAGAAGGCTTCAATGTAGCTGAGAAAGAGGAAGAATCATATTGTAGTAAGACCAAAAAATGGTTGGAAAAGAAAAGAAATTAATGAAAAGTTTAAAAAATCAGAACAGAAAATATGGAGAAATAATAATAAAAAAAAATTGTCAGCTTCAAAGATATCTAGGTGTCTATCTTTTATCAAGGGCATTGGTCCAGGAGATAAGTAATCTTGACAACAAAAAAATTAACTGAATTAAGATCATCTGAATTTTGGGGGTATTCTGAAGTCTTTAACTATGTTGAATTTTTAATCCAATTTTCCACTGCTGTCATACCTTTTCATTTTTTCTTTTCCCCTCTAAAACAATGTAATACACTTGAAAAATAACCAGAATGTAAGGACCCAAGATAAAAGTGTGTTGAAAGGGCAGCATGCATGGGTATTCAAGGTACCAAATAATAGCAAGGAACATTTCAAAGGCTATTTCCTACACTGATAAAATACTTTACAAAAACCACCCAACAACACAGTGCAACCTGAGCTTGACTTTTAAAAAGCGGAGTTTCAACACAGTTTCTATGTGCTGTTCCTGACTTTCTTATTAATGAATTTTTAGTCAAAGGGAATTAATAATTAATAAGAATGGCCAAAGATATCTTAATTTGATTCAAGGTAAGGACTACATTGAATGGTAATAAAAGTAGAAACAGTATTTTTCCACCTATTATAGAATAAAATACATTGCATGTACCAAGTAGCAAGATAAGAGAAAGTAAATTTTTTTTAATGGATAAGTATGCAAGTAATGAACAAAAATTATTCTCTGAAGCATCGAAAGGCAACTTGATTATGAAGAGTGTCAAGACCTAAGTCCCAGATACTATGCAACTTTGATTGTTTTAATTTTTCTTTTTTTTAACCTGATAACATTATTTGATGTTATGTGATAATATAGAAGTATCAGAGAGGTCTAAAGTAAAACTTATCCTTTAAAAATAGCTTTCAAGTCAAGAAGTTTTGGAGAATGCAGTACCAATAGCTAGAAAAAAACTATTTTTAGAATTTGCTTCATTTATGACTCTCATAAAAAAATTATTTTATTTAAAAAATGCAGAATTTGCAAACCTGATGGGATTTGCTGGACTATACATAATTTTATTCCACACCTCCACAGAAAAGAAATCCCTTTTGAAAATCTTTGACATGAAATAGATTATACAACACCCTTTCTGTTGCCTGGATGACCTAATGTTCTGTTCCTATGCTGTTCTGAATACCTCAGTGCCTGAAAAGTGCTTACAAAGTTTAATGGAATCAAGTAAGAACTGCATTTTCTTGATAAATTTTTTATATATGAGAGATTGAAAAAGGATATCAGTCTTCAACATAATTGATAAAACGAGTGAAGAAAAAATTTGTTCTGGTAGCACTGAAGAACAGCGAAACATTAAAATCAGGAGTAAGGGAGAAACAAGCCTCTGATCATTGAGACCTAAGCAGAACTGAAACTGAGGTGATTCCATTGCACTTTTCCAACTGGCTTCCACTCTGGTGGTGCCCGTAGTGAATGTATGTATGCAAGAGACTTTTTCTGTCCATGAATTTAAATGATACCTTTTAACTGGATAACTGGATTATGTATCAGAGCAGATTTTCTAGCTTATAATGAAAACTCTTAATACTGTTAAAAATAAATGTTCTCTGCTTTATTTACCTTATTGTTCTTTATGAATAAACAGAGAACAAATGATGTTAATAAAACAAACAAACAAACAACAAACAATTCTCATTTTTTTTTTTTTTAAGATACTTCTTTCTTGAATATTTATTTATTTACAAATATGAGATTCATCAAAGATAAACATTAACACTTGATTTAATTCTGGTTTCCAATTGACATAGACTGCATGATTTCATTTAAGGGGTTTTCTGTTTTATCTCATCTTATGTGGAAAATTAATTCTAAAGCCAAACCCAACAGTTTAACAATAGGTCAAATTCTAGCAAAGAGCATCATCTTAAATGAATTGTTGAAGTTTTTTTTTATCTCATGTTTGGAGGTATTAAATGTATCCCAAAACCATGACAAAGGCATATTTGTTGTACTATTAGTTTTAACATATGCAAAGAATAATTATGAATGAATGCAATAAAAGGGACCTAAATCCTGAAAAGAGTTTTGTAGCATTTCATGAAGTGTCATCTTGAAAATCATTTGACAAACAGATTCAAGTGTGAAGCACAGAATGTGGTCCTCTACATCGTTATGCTGACAAGTGGTTCTTCAGTACTGAGTGGTATCCTGCAGAGCTGAAAATGTTCCAGTAGGATTTGCCCAGTGAATCAAACATCTTGTAATTGGATTTGCTACTTCTCTACAATAAAAAGCAAATGCCAGAAGGCAAGAATTTCTATTTTTACTGTGTACATGTGTTAGTTTTTTTAATCAGCAAAATATTTAACCTAAAACACAAGGATTTAGTCATAATTTTCTATAGTGCAAACTATCTTAAAAATAAATAATAATCACAGTTGAGGAAACCTACAATTAAAGTTAATGTTTGTTTATTTTTAGTGTAGAGAGTGCAGTTTACCACACCTACTGGAATAACTGAATCTTTTAGCATCTCAGTATCTGTTTACCAAATCAATTACCATATCAGAATAAAACTCCTGAAGCTATTGAATGTTTGCAGAAAATGAATATATTTTTTCATAAAGTTAAGTCCTAAGGTAAGCATTTCAATTTTTCTTTGTCTAGGAAACATCTGGAGTGACGTAGGAAACAGCTGTATGGCAAAAAGTTTGTGTAAAAGGATGAAATATAATCATTAATTTACCAGTGTATAGACAAGAGACATAGATATTCCTCCATCATTTTTCTTCCCTACAAGAAAGTAAAGTAGGAATATCTGTGTCTAATCTGTGAAACTATTCACCAAATAACTTCATACTTTAGCTAATAACATGTGGAAAACCTATACTTCCAGAAGAAGAGAAGATGCCACGACAACCAGGGAGCAATTCTGTGGTTTAATTGCCTCTGGGAAAATCTGCTGCATCTGTGTGACATTCCTGGTGATACCTACTAGTCCCTTTGGGAGATTCCAGTAGACTCAAAAAAAAACCCCAAACAAACAGGTGCCTTAATTTTTCTTTATTAATTTCTGACGTTGCAGATTTAATTTGGATATTATCTGAAAAACAGTAGCACAACCATTCCCAGAGGAAGTTTACAGAAACATTGGCTTGCCTTTAGCTTGTTGGCTACACAGTGTTTACCTTAACCAGCATTTCCAAAGGTCACCCCTGCAAAGCAAAAGCTGTCTGACAGAGTCCTACCCACCAGAAGTTTACCTGTACACACGCTCTATTTTGCTGGTGGGAATGGTGTGAGTGACTTTTTTGTTGGACCCAGGGACCCTTTAGGGGAGTTGGGTTGTCCTTTCCAGGTTCTTTCTCAAGGAGGAAAGAAATTACAATGAGAAGACTGGGGTCTCCTGCTACCTTGGGAATGACTGAAATTTTTGAGGCTGCACTTTCAGGTCTATATAACATGATTGATAACAATGAGTGAAATAATGATTTCATGTTTCCATAATCATGAGAGTTTTTGTTTACAGAGTCACATCAGTGGCAGCAGTCCCATAAGGGAAGTCAAACATAAGAATGCTGAACCATACACAGAAATGTTGAGCTGGTCCCAGCTACATACATCTCCAACA
>JAYRBT010000082.1:97114479-97145770 GCA_036023395.1 Myiotriccus ornatus
TAAGGGAAGTCAAACATAAGAATGCTGAACCATACACAGAAATGTTGAGCTGGTCCCAGCTACATACATCTCCAACAAACTTTAGAACAGCAATCAATTCCTCAGTTCTAAAAATACTGGTGGAATATGGTTGCAAAAGGCAAGAGACTGGCTACCTCATCTTGTATGCTCACAGCCATCAGGACACAGGCATTGTGCAGGCAGTGTTATATGCCAAAGTTCAAATGTAATAGAGTAGCAGCAACAGTCACTGACTTCAATTCATAAAAAAGTTTATTTCTCGGTACTGGTTTACTCGTGTCCATTGGTAATTAGTACAGTTCCACTAAGGAAATGAGAACTACCAATGACACTGAGGAATGAGGTTGTAGAACACACAATATATTACCATATCCTCTATACTACCACCTCTGGCTCCTACGCTGAACAGGGAACAGATCTACTACTTGTCTTCTTTACTCACTGCAAGAAATCTCATCTTTCACCTTAGCCCCTTTCTTCTCTTTTTAAAAAAATCTCCTATCTTTCCCTAGAATTGTTGTAGGTTTTTAATTGGAGACATAGGATTTCAAGAAATAAATATTTCTATTTGATATTTCAAAACAATGTTATCCACATTCATAACATCTGAGGAATTGATCTCTATGTAAGTGAAGTTCTGGGTTACTAGTGGAGACACATGCAGACATACTGTGTTAGGATGCACTACCAGTCAACATAATTTGGTCAAATGTCACATCAAGATGTACATTACAGAAGACACCTCTCAAGGTTAAGTAGAAGCTTTTAAAATAGCTAGTTCTGCAACAGACTAGCAAGACAATTGTTGAGTTACCTGTAATTAATTGATTGAAGACACTATTACATCTAGATGTTAGTTTTGATAGCCAGTGTATAATTAAGAATACTTTTAGATGCAGCAGTCAAAATTTAAGAAAGAAAAAATGTGTGAAATACCAGAAAGTCAAAATAGATTGAATTAAAATATTTATATTCAATAAAAATAATAGCTAAACCTAAAATAATATTAAACACTAGAATAACCACGAAGAGAACAAACCAGGTAGATAAACGTAAGCTAAGAGGCTTGTGGTAAAGGTGACCTGAGTTACAACAGGACTGGTATAAATTTTATCCATTCAGAAAAATCAATTAATCAGTTGATTGCACAATACTTATGTATGGCATACAGCAACTGTGATTACATTTAGTAAAAATTAAGTTCAAGTAGCAAAATAAATTCTTGTTAATTTTTGTCCTTTCTTCTCATTGTTCCTTTTTATCAAGTTGGTCAAATATTGCTGTCACAATAGTGGCTTCCAGCTGGAGCTAGATATGCCATATTTAGTCCTTAGGAGTTTAGTATGCCTTTTTGTAGTGTCTCCAAATAAAATACTTAAAATACATGAGGAATGGAAAACTTAATTTAAAAAAAAACTTGGTGCTGATTCCAAAAACTCAAGTCACAGACAAAATCAATGAAAAAGATAATGTAGAGTTTTAACACACCACACCTGCAAAAATTATTACCCTAATCTATGTGAAATTCAGCAACAGTAAGAAGCAGCAAGAATAAGATTAGGCCCTTTACTTTGCACACTCTGGAAGATTTTATCATTGTTCTGCCCAGATTATAAAACAAATATAAACAAATAACCCCCCCTAAAACATATGCATTAGTTGCATTAATTGATATATATATTATTATACATCATTAAGTCTTTGAGAATTCCAGAAGTAATATAGCCTAGGCGTTTGCCATATTGTGCAAAACCTGAACTTGTCAAAGAAAATGAGTCTATACATAGTGTTTTCTGGAAAGAAAATAGAGCAGTAGCACTACAATACACTAGAACCATCAGTAATCTGTAGTGGTTAGTTACAAGTACCCTTTCTTCTTTATCCTATTAAGTGAAAATTAAAGATAGGAACATACAAGGGAGACAAATTTAACCACAATCATAATAACATGGATGCTTGAAACAGAACATGTAACTGAAACAACATCATCTTAGGGCTCGAGATAAGAAATGTTTAAGAAGCTGCATATTAATGAATTAGATTGGCTTACACGAATTTTTCCACTTGTTGTTTGCTTGATGTTATTAAAACAAGAAAAGACAACACCAAATTCCACAAAAGGAATGTCTTTCAGTCTGGCATTTTTAGTTCTGCTGAGTAGTTTCAAGGACAGAGAGATTTGTTTTTATCAGGAGTCACTGTTTCAAAATTCAGATATAAATAGGATCAAGTACATATACAAGATGGTCCTAATGGTGTCAAGTTAAGGAACATCTACCGCATCCAGAGTTACAATATTTCGTTGTTTTGCTACCTCCTAATTAAAAGGCTTTCCTTATATAAAATTATGGGGGGGTTGGTACAAAATTAAGTTTGGTTTTCCAAACTTAAGTTTGTTTTCCTTCAGTTAACAGAATTGGAACAGAATTTTTCGTCATCTTCACTGTAACCTGTTGCTTGAGGCATTTTTAGTGCTTTAGTAAGTTGTTGTTTGTCCTCATCTTTAGTCTTTTGTTTTCTCTGCCAACAAATATTTAACTTCCCTGTATCCAAGCAGCAGTATTTTTTAGACCTCTTACTCTTCCCACTGCTTTTCTTGAAATGTTAGGCAGTAACAGGTATTATTTCAAATGGATAAAGGATGTCACTTGGTGATGATTCCAGAACAAACCCAACAAAGGACTTTTCAACTTTGTGCCAAGAAGGTAAATCTTAAGTCTACAGGAAACTCATTATTTTCATTGGATATAAAAGGAAGATGCGGCTTTAAAAGTCATAACAACTGAGACTGATATTCTCATTACTCTGTTCCAAGTATCAGTCCCTATTATTGTAATCCACTGCATATGTGGAGTGGAGACATACTTCCTGAATATTAGGAGCAGAAGAGTGGTTCCCATTTCTCTCTTTCCCTTGGGAAATCATTATTGACAAATCATTTGCTCATCTCTGAAAATATATTTTTCTTTTTTTTTTTCAATTACAGATTATTCTACTAAAAAATCTATTTGTGCACACCACTATAGCAACCAAAATCTCAGTGCTTTTCCAAATCTTCCCTTCTAATGAATATTATAATTGAAACACAGTATAAAAGGTCATTTTGTTTACAAAGTCCTTACTGAATGAGTGTAAAACAAGAGACAACTGATGGATAGAGAAAGACAGGGGAGAACAAGGGAATAATGAGACAACACTAGTCATAGTGATTGGCAGTAGTCTCCATACAGAATCATCTTAAACACTGTGAGCATTTTTGTTTTTTTACTTTTAACTTTAAGTGTTTAACATTGAAATTTAGATTTTTAAGGAAAGACTAGAAATAGAGGAGGGAATAAGAAATTAATTTCTGGATATTTTATGAGAGCCACTTTTAAGAGTTAGCTACAATCAGTGGAACAGAAAGAAGATGATTATTTCACAAGGGAACAACTGGATTTATAAAGAATGGCAACGTGTGCTGGCCAGAGGCTGGAGGCAGTGTCTCAATGCCAAATGAGTAGGAAGATGTTGGAAGCAAATATGCTTTGAAAGGTCCTGAAAGTAAAGGCAAATTGAGTATGTTTGATACAGCAGAGATACATATAGCTCTCAGTTCCATTACATACCTTTATATTTTTTACAGAAATTTGCCTACTGTCTGTATTTTCAAGTCAAAATCTTTTTATACAGTAACAGTGTGCAACCTGTCAAAATCTAAAAATGTTTATTCATCTTTAGTTTATCTGAGATGTGATGCTTGAATTCATGTAACTCAGTGTATTAATATAAATTATTAAACAGAAGACACCAAAATAGATCAGCATACTGATTTTATTCTTTATGCTGTTCATATCTAATTTCTGAGTACATTGCAAAAAGGTGGCCAGCAACACACCTGAGTAGCCATATTCTGTACCCCCCATATGTCGCTGTGTATACATGGTGTCTTCAGATGAATTTGATAATGATCTTTTGACATTCACTCTGCACGAAATACTGCCCCACAAGCCTGAAATACCTTGTTGAACAATGTGGACAATGTCACAAGAAGCATCCAAAACAACAACAAAAGGCCCAAACTGAACATCTGTCTTTTCATATTGAAGTACATTTTTTTATGATTCCTCAGAAAGGTCTCTTTGACTGTTCAGCTTTCATTGTTTAAGTTGTCTGTCTTTCGGTATGTGCTGCAATAAAATGAATTTTCATTTTCAAGGTTAGTTTCTGCCCAGACTACTGCTAAGCGTTAAGTACACTCATTGCATAGAGCCTCTCCAAGGTCTTTAAGCCTTTCAAGCCTCACTCAAGCTTTTTTTCAGAGCCAAGTTGAGCTTTGTTGGTCTTGCTTTCCATGTCACAAATACTATTCTTTCAGCTATAGGAAAATAAGAAGTTTTCCACTGGAAACCAAAACTAGAGAGTACTGAAGTCACATTCCTTCTATTTAAGTGTTGTTTTGCACTGTTACAGTTTTACAGTGGAAAACCAGAAAATATGAAGAAATTGGAAGGTACACTTTAACATCTATGTTTCTATATGACTTTACTATTAGAACTTCCTTATCTTTTTTCCCTCTTTCTCTCCATATATATATATATATTTTAACAAACTGTTGTCCAACATCATATGAAATTGTTGGAAAATAATAAATAGTTTTCTGTGTTATCTGTCTTTTTAAGTAATTATTTTTTGTTTCCCTTTGGATAAGGTTGGGTATTTATAACATTATTATTTTAATAATTAACTTAAAATACATACATTCATATTTTATTTTAGACAACTAGACTTCTGGATTTTTCAGGCCTAAGAAAAATACATCCAAATATTTCTTTCCAGTGTGCTGTACAAACTGACAAATTCGTAAACCAAACTGCTCCAGCATAGAAAATATTATTCTTTAAGGCTAAAGCCTTGAAAGGAATGGCTAATGACATTGCCAAATAGGGTTTTTTGACTTGAAATGTGTGTGGTAAGTATTTTCAAAATTTTCCTTTTTTCCTCATGTAAGATGGCTATTCTTAACTGAGCACTGTACTATATTTAAAATTCAGTTTCCTTTACTCTGCCAAAAATCACTGAAAAGTCAGTAACAGCTTAAGATTTGTGAAAAGCCTTAATTTTCTGACCGTGTGTTTTGTGCCTATGAAACTAGCTGCAGAAACCTACATCTTTCAAGATGCATTTGCCCTTTGACTGTCTAATTGCAGACAATAATGTCAGAGGTGGTAAAATCAGTTAAGACAATTTCTATCAGCCAGGAAGGAGAAAGGCGTAGATTTTTTCTGCTTCTTTATGATGCCCTACCACTTTTGGCATTTTTGCAGGCATTTTGTTGAGTTGGGAAAGTGGTTAAGAAGAGGTTAAACAAATATCTGCACCACTCTGTTTCAGCTGCCAGACATCAGGGCCACTGAGGGTAGATGTTCACCCTTCAGGCAGTTCTGTGACTGCAGCTCAAAATAAGCCCTGCCTAACCAGAAACATACAATTATTCCAATCAAATTATTCCTGGGCTACACAATACAATTACCCAGCCTAATTTGAAAGATGAATTAATTGAAGTATGATTTTCCTTTTTTTTTTGCACAGAAACTCCCTGCATAGGATATTCATAAAAGACAGCTGAGCACTTGACTTTCATGCCAGAGACTCTGACAGAATATCTATTTTAAATAGAAACAGACTTTGTTTCAACTCTTTCTTTTTAGGGAGAGGAGAAGGTTTTAACACTGCAAATCAGCTCTTACATTAGCATAGAATCAATATATAAAAGCGGAAAGACAAAAGTGACGCTTTGTCAATTTATTTTTTTTTAATTATTTTTTCCTCTTCCACAGATTAAAATTGATTGAAAGAAGCTTTCAGCATGAATTTCTCTGCACTGCTGCCTCTCATGGTGATGTTGGTTCAACTTTGGCCTTACTCCCTCAGCACACAGAACCGCAGTGCTCAAAACACAGATCTGTCTTTCATGGCAGTCCGAAGAGTGAAACGCAGCTGGCTATGGGAGCCACTTTTTGCAACTGAGGAACAGATTTCACTCAGTCCTGTTTATATTGGACAGGTATGATAAGTAATGATTCAAGGACAGTACAAGGTTAGCTTTAGCATGCTGATTAGCAGCTTCTGCCTTGACTTGGAAGAGCAAAAATCTCCAGTGACCTGGAAATAGCAAGAAAGGTAGAAACAGGAGATCAGGAAGCTGTAATTAGGCATTGTTACATCTCTCCTTTCCTGTGACCTTACTGAGGGTCAGAGAACTCCAAGAGTTGGAGGTCATGGTAGTACCAAGGACCTTCTCCACCTGTTGCTGTCAAGGAAATTTCACATTCAACCTGTTACTAAAACTAGTTCCATACACACCAGATGAAGGTATAAAGCTGAAAAGTTCCTTTCTTTCTTTTCTGAATGAAAGTTAAGGACTCATTTATCAACATCTGGCAATTTGTTTGTGCTATTTTTGGCTTTGCATCAGAGCAGCCATACTGAGCGTAGTGCAGTTTACAAACAGTATTTAGCATGATTTTCTATTACACTAAGTAGCAGCTGATTTACCCGTCATTAATTTTTAATGAAGCAGATTAATACTAAATCCTTTTACCACTGAGAAACTACAGGAATCTGCATGGTTCATTAGATTAATGTAGGTTTAGCACAATGAGCAATTATTTTTTACCCTCCTTTAAAAATGTGTTTTAAGATAATTGTCTTAATGAGGCTTTATCTGCCCCTTTCTACTCTCACTGCTTATCATTATTATATTTATTAGTATTATTTATTTTTGTGTGATAAAAATAACTGTAATCTTGAGATCTAGTTTTCTTTTCTTTAAGGCTCTTTCTAGATGAATGAACCAAAAAGAGTTTAACTGCTAATTAACTAGCACTAAAATTTAATTGAGCCCAAAGGGTGAAGTGTTCAAAATTCATTAATTACTTTTTCCAAGCCCCTTCGAAGTAACTACTATGGAAGTGTGATGTCTCACTTCTGAAAGAACAAGTTCAGACATGTTGTATATTTTTTTAAACCATTATTACTCTTACAATACTTCAAAAAGAGTTTCATGTAAAGAAACTTCATAAATGTCATGTATTTTCACGATCTCACCTTTCTATTTCTCAAAGGTAAACTCGGAATTTTATTGAAGATTATCGTTATTTTGTTGCAGTGTTACCATTGTCTAGTCAGACATATTTATTTGTGCCTTTTTATTGAGTACAATATACTCTGCTTTCAGCAAATTAAGTGGTAGTCTATGATCAACACATGAATTTTTAGTAATTAAGGCCCTGAAGAAAACTGCATCAATGAAAATACACAGGTAGAGAGTCTCTGCTTTTAAGTTGCTATTCCATAGGAAATTCCTTTCACAGTCAGAGCTAAATCTTCAAATTTCATTTAACATAGACTCATGACTCCTTTTTCATTAGCAAGCTTAAGAAAAACAATGACAGATATTTGAGATCAAGTATAAAAATTTTTGTTCTCAGTTCTCAATTACAATGAGAAGACCATATATTTTGTTGTATTTAGCCTAAACAAACCGAGTAAACTGAGACCCTTTAGTATGCTTTCTCAGCAAATGTCATCTGCAAGAGATTCTCATTTTACATGTTCAAGGTCATGAATGCGGATAAAAGATCCTGAGTGAAGTCACTTTAACTGTCTAATCAGCCATTCTCAAGGCAGCTTCAAGAAAAATAAGGGTTTTATGCACTCTGTGGTCACATCCAAAGCCCATGTTAGTTTAAAGATCTAGAGATACTTCACCTCTCCTGTGCCCTGCAGTTCATTTCAAGGAAACCAAGTTTTGTGGATAACAAAGAATGTTTAGCCAGATGCCAATTTCAATGGTGTTAAAATGAGTTTGACTAGACCATGTTTTTCACACAACTACTTATGTTGAAAATATTTGACTTTAAGTTGTTCATATTTTTAATGGTTTTTAACTCCCTAGACTTGGAAGTTCTCTTTTGTACTGTCAAAGGTGATTAACTCTTCATATTTTAGGTCTTAAATACTTTGAGAGAACTCAGAGGAGGAACTCAAAACTGTTCCACATATCCCAGAGCAGTGTCCCCATCACATTCTGAATAAAGTACCATTTGATGCATGCAGACAATTATGCTTTAGGAAAATCTTCAAAAGGCATAGTTATTGTTCCAAAGAAAACTTAAAATTATTTTTGCAACTTCTGAAGTTATTACAAAATATTTGAGTAGAGCCAGTAGCGAAACAGGCCCTTTACACCCCCTAGTTACTTCTTTCCTATTCTGTGTCCTCATATCCTACACTAACCTGCAGAGCCAATAAGTATGAAATAAAACAGTGATATAATTGAAGTCAATGGTTAGGCACATTATTTAAAATTTTAACCTGTTGCTTCGTAAGAGAAGCTGGTTAAATAATTTCCTTTTTTTTTTTAACTTTGGATTTTTCAATTTTTATCCAGGCTCTTAGAGAATTTGACATCTTTTATTCTATAACCAAAATAAATAGAGAAAAATAGAGAATTTGTGTAATGATAGAAATTGCTGGTCCCATAAAATTCAACTGTGGATGGTTGACATGTTAAGATATTAAGTTATTGCTATTAAAAAGGTTCTATTATATATTGCTAACATTAAAAGGGCGTGAACAAATGTAGCTGGACCACAATTGTCTCCAAGGCTCAGCTTCATCAAAGGAATCATCATCAAAAAGTTCAACTTAACGAGACAACAGAGGATGTAGATCATCCTGGAAGGAAATGGAAAATGTCTCTCAATTTATTTCAGAATAAATAATATAGGCTTACACCACAGAATGGTTTTTCACCTCTTCAATATTTCAACAGAAATAGAACATCACTGTTGCTCACGTTTGCACTTAGTATTGCTGAGTACAGAGAAAAAAATACATAAAACTTACAACGTACACTTGTCATTTGCAATAATAAAAACTTTAGATAATGTTTAATGGCCTTTGCCTTGTTTTCAGCAGAGTTGTATGGGACCTGATAAAGCAACGAACTAAAGTGGGTACTTACATTCATTCCCTTTGTTTCAAAGTAGCTGAAGCATCTCTTTTCAGGTTTATCATGCATTCATAAGTCTATTACATAAATATTTTAAAATTAAATACTTTAATATACTTTAAAATTAAAATGGTTGGCTGAAAATGTGACAATATCATATTTTAAATATTAGTATCTAAGAAGGCTCGTTAGTGACAGGGTTCACTGAAACATGGAAACAAAGGTTCAAATGAATATTTCAAAAATTTATTCCTCCCAAAGTGTGACTTAATTTTCTGTTTTGTGCTTTCAGCTGAAATCAGATTTAGACAAGCAGGATGGCAACCTAAAATACGTTTTGACTGGGGAGGGAGCAGGAAGCATTTTTGTCATCGATGAATATAATGGAAAAATTTATGTGACACAAAAACTGGATCGAGAAAAAAAACCTTTCTACAGTCTAAAAGCACAAGCAATAAACAGGAGCACTCAGCTTCCTGTTGAACCTGAATCAGAATTTATTATCAAGGTTAGAGATGTCAATGACCATGAACCACAGTTCTTGGATGGGCCTTATGTGGCTACTGTTCCAGAGATGTCACCGGAAGGTATGGTATGCTGTGAACCAAAACCTTTATTTCCTGATTTTTTTTTCTGGATAGCTCTGTGGACACAAAAATCTTAATAGCATATGTCACAGACTGCTTCTCAGTGAGATGAAAGGAAACTGGTTTACAGGTTTGGAAAAGGTTATAAATACCTCTACTTAATGTCCTTGTTTTTAAGTATTTATTTTGTACTTGTTTAGAAATTGCTGCATTACCAGTAAAAATAGGTAAAGCACTGAAGCCAGTTGCAAAGAAGATGTGATGATCACCCTCACTCTCTGTACATTGCCTACTTATTTACACTGCCAAGCCTCTTTCCTATCAGTCAGCTTCTTCTTGTTTGGAATAGATTGTGTGCAATGAAGGATTACCTTCTGTTTTCCTAAGCACATGAATTGTAATTTTCCTGTCAAGAGTAAGAACTTAATTCCTGCACCTCTTCTTTTCCCCATCCAAATGATCAAACAGACCTGTATTAGGATATGTCATGTATTTGGAAACTTATTTGAGCAAATACAAAGCAAAGCTAACATCTGACAAATATAGGTGAATATATACATCTATGTGTACGTACACATATGAATACATAATATGTGGACACATACATTTAAAGCCTTCAGAAACCCCAAAGTGTGAATACAGCTGACATAAACAAGCATGTTATAAATACTATCTCCAAGTAACTATTTTCAAAATCAAAGGAAAACTAGATCCTTTAATCCTTACAGAAAGAATCCCAATAATCTTTTTAATTCATACCCCTACCTATTTTTGATTATTTCTATTTGCAATTGGTATTGAACAGAAATTATTGTGCTACTTTAAACACTATGAATTAATGAAGTCATTAATGCAGTAGCATCAGTGATCATAAAAGATAATAAAAACTATGTTTCATCAAGCATTACCTGTTCAACTTTTAGGGCAGAATCAGTGAATCTTTCACAGCAAACCGTAAACTTTATGTTCCTTTACCAGCCAGAATAGCAATTGCAAGAAAAGGATATTCATGCCTGGTGTTTAATCATGGGGTTAGTATCCTAATTTCTGCCAGGAAGCAGCAGCTCACCATCACTACCAGTAGTACAAAAGACCTCCATTTAATTAGTTTACTTGCTAGTCATGCTGCTTATACCAACTTCTGCTGGGGAAATCACTTCTGATTGTTTCTCCACTGCCACTTTTTTCCATCAAGACAGACTTAGTCTGCATTTGAGCTCTTGGTCAAATAACTTTTCCTAACATAATCAGTTGCTTGTTTGGAAGGTTCTTCTAGACTTTACATCTTGCTCATTTACTCAGGTTTGGAGATAAGAAGACAGGTGTCTTGTAAAGGAACTTTTTATTTATTTTTTTTTTAAGTGCTTCACAGTAAAAATGGGTATCGTTCATTGTCCAGAATTATCTGGGATTGCACAATTATAGGACTTTGATGACTCCTTTGTTTTTTTTTCCCCTGTGGGAAAACATTGTTTATAAGGCACATAGTCTCTTATAAAATGTTTTTATTTAAATAGCTGGTGCTATAGTATGGTTTCATTTATACTCACAGAGACTTGTTACTATTCACATAAGTGTATAGACAACCGACATAAATTTTTTCTATTTTATCTTTCTGTCTTGATGATGGCTATATGGGGAGAAAAAAAAGAAAAATACTCAGGTAGGGCAGTACTCAAGGACAAAATAACAGTAGGAACCTTTTATCATATGCCTCTGTTTCTCACTTGAAACCATTAATAAGCAATTGATAAATGAGAAGTTTTACTCTATACTACCTTGAGTTTGCTGTAAACAGATAACCAAAAAGTGAAAGGCTCAGCTGTCTTTATCCACTCTCATGTGTCATCATTATATATTTAAATTCCTAAAATACTATATCACTTCAGAATAAGATTAATTAAGCTGCAGAAAACTTAATCTACTTTCAGATATTCCTGTGATATCATAAATAAAAAATATTCTAGTGAAATGTAGAAATATATAAAAAAAAAAGTTAAAAAATCAAAAGTAACACCATCTACCATTTGTCAGAGTGGGTGAAAAATGAAGATCCCTGAGTGCCTCCTCTCTCAGACACAGATTGCCTGAAATAGTACACTCACAGATACGCAACCATCCAGCATATGAAATGTGAATCCAGGTCATCCTGTGGATCTTGAAATATTTTGTACATTGCTTCTTCTGTGCCTGACCTCTTTAGCACTAATACCATAGCTATTCCAGAGATCATTCTTTCACGTGTTTCATCTATGTAGACACTGCTGGAATACAAATATGTATGTCTGGAATATACAATGTAAGTGGAGTATATACCTTGATAGTGGTCAGCTCCAACACGTGAAACAGCTGAGCCACACAACATGAATACTTCTCTAGGCTCACTTGCCCTGCTTCTCAAAAGGTAGAGACTGCACTACTGAGGTAAAACCTGTTTCAATGTGCATCCTAAACCCACCTTACAAGGAAATTTATAACCTCCTAGCAGACAGAAAGAGTAACCAACTAAAATTTGAAGCACTGATACCATAATAGTTCAATATATCGGCGCTTTTCTCCCAGTAAACTAGGATATACTCTTGCATAATAAGGGATGAAGAACAGATTTAGTTTAAGTGATACAGTGCAACAGAGAGCCTTACCTTTTGCTCTGTTTCTCTAGCATTGGCTCAGCTCACTGATGCTAGATCTTCTAGTACTTTCCTCACAAAAAACACTCTCGGGAAATGTGGTCAATATTTGGGAAAGCAGGTCATTACTAGTGAAAATTTTGTCTGGAACTAAGAAAGAGAGGAGAGAATAATTCAGAGCTGGCCACTTGCCTCAGAGAACCACAGCAAAATCAGAAATTAGGCATGGATAATTTTGCCTGCAGTTAGTTGCAAATATCAAATATATATACTAATGTGCCAGCAAATTAGAATATATTTTAATTCTTTATTAACTCTCTTCTATCTTCATTACTAAATTTTATTAGGGTTTTAAAGGCAAGTGTCACAGTAAATGAAATGCATGTCAGCAAATGGACCCTCTTCTGAGAACACAGGTCTGTGCTTTTCCCTCAGGCACTTGGTACGATTTTACCTAAAGTGTCTTCCATATAGCTGTTAAACTTGTACAAATGCAGTATATCTGATGGAGTGGTTAAGAGTCAGATGCAATAATCTATCAGTACTTAATGTCCTTATAGATTTCAAGCTCTAGTTAGAAAAATGAATAACTATTTGCCATACGAGGGCCCCATAGCATACCTAATGGGCTGCAGCAGATAAATGGCACTACTATGTTTTGCCCAAGAAGGGTAAAATGAAGCCTGAAGAGATAAAAAATAGTAGTTTGCATTAAATAAAGCTGATCAAAAAGTTCAATTGTGAATTACGTCATGCCATGCTTACAAAGTTAGAAGCTAGGGTTTTGGGGTTTCCCGGGTGGGGGGAGGTTGTGTGTGCATATTTATATGTTAATTGACTGTTTAAGGTATGATTTGTAACTGTATTTTCTCACAATTGTGTACTTACAAATAGTGTCTTTTGAGAGTTTTTGAGTACAGAATATTAACATTGCAATTTTTGTTTCTCAGATAAAAATGGTAAACATTATTCCATTCAATTAATGGGTTGGGTTGGTTTCTGATTGTTTGTTTGTAGGGTTTTGTGGAGTTTGTATTTCTTTGTTTTGTTGGGGGGGTTGTTTGGTTTCTTTTTTGGTTGATTTGTTGGTTTTGGTGTTTGTGGGTTTTTTTTCTGATTGTTAAATATATAAAAAAGTACAGATTTCATGGCATAATATTTTTCTTCTGCTTACTATATAGTCTAGAGTTAGAGGTTCATATAGTGATCACAAAATCTTTTTTTCTAAAAAAGTGGGAGAAACTATAGCCTGCTCTTTACATGGTCTCCTGTCACTCCATTTTAGAAATGACCTTCCTCCTGAGAGTTGAGGATATGTTATTTCTTCCCTCCAGGTCAGCTTCCTCTTTACTAGATGCCTCTTGCCTATTCACCTTTCCATTACATCCACTAGCTGCATCTCACTGAGCCCAACTATAAAAATTCCATGCTTCTGCCTTCTGCTATACTCTGGAAGAGTCAATAGGCAAGCAGAAAAGTGTGCTCGGGTTTTAGAGAAGCAGGAAATGTTGGTTTAGAGTCAAGATTTCTATATGATGGTTAGAAACTGTGCAAAAAATAAATCTACCTTTAAATGCGTGAGATGCACAAATGCTGTAATAATAACTTTGTAGTCCTAAATATGTTGGATTTTATTCCTGATTTACTAAATATGGTGCTGTAAATAACTCCATTTCTAAACCTAGTTGTGGGTAGTTTGGTTTATTTAGTAGAAAATAGCATTCATGATAGACCATACCCACTGGATTATTCAAAGTTCTTGATCCCTTCCTAACTAGCACTCCACTTCTTTTACAAAGCAATTGCATTCTAGCTATGCTAAATTGTCTTAAAGGTTGAGTTTTCTGTAGTAGTGACAGCAATTTCCATAGATCACAGCTGATACAAAGTTAACAGTTGTGTGGCTAAAGATTTCATTCACCCTTCAGTCTTATTATGGAATTCTGTAATTTCTGAAGCATATATGTGCCTTGACTAAATATGAATCTGTAATTTTATCTTTAACATTTCTCCAGAGCAAGAGGATCTGTATATATATTTATACATCTATACACACATCTAAAGCACATATAAAAGTCAGATATTCAGTATTGTAGGTATGTTTTGAAGGACATATACATCCAAAACTTCATGGGAATTATTAACAGTTTATTGTACTCTCCACCTGAGAGAAGGTAACATGCATTATGGAATCATTTGCAGTATTGTTGAGTAAATTGAGAGAAAATGCAAAACATACTTTTAAAAATAATCAAAATATTTAATTTAGCATATCGTTATATGAGAAAGCATTTTTTATTTCTGTTTAAAAATAAAACTGTTTAACTGTTAGAAAACACAGCAATTAATATATTTGTTTTATTGGAGACAAGTATCAACTTTGCCTTTGCCATAAAAAACATGTTTCTGGTCTAACTCCCTTGCACTCCACTGTTTCTTCTTCTTTCCTCCTCCAGCATAACTATGCAAGCTGTATTGGTAAGCAGGTGCAACCCTGTGAACATTTGCCAGAAATTTTTAGAAAGTATCTTGATTTCCCACTATTCCTCATGAGAAGTGATATTTGTATTCTAATGCAGAACCTAGGTGAGGAAAAAAAGACAAAAATAATTATTACCTTACAAAATTATGTTACTTTGAATGTTTTCTTTTAAAGGACAATCATTACTGGTAGTGCCAGTCAATCTCCTATCTAGGATATCAAGAGCTTCCCATCAGAGATGAAATCAAGCTCTGTAGTTTGATTCTGCTGTGTTTCTTGTACTGGGAATTCTACCATAATTTTTTGCACTGGGACAGCTCATTAAAGAGTCAACGATAAAAATTTTATCTGAGCCTTGTTATACTTCTTGGCTGCTTTGCCTGCTAACAATTAATTTCTTTATCACCAATGGGCCTACTGGTGATAAAGTATCTGTGTTTTCTTATTCCTATGGGAAACTCCCATAAAATACTTTGAAGAATATAGAAGGGGAAGAGAAACAATTTGCTGTACCCCATTCAGGTATCAGAAATTAAAGAAAAAGGCATGATATGTGTAGTATTTTAAGCAACATAAATGTAGTGCTAAAAAATTATGCTTTTTTTTTTTTTAATTTTTAAATTCGAATGCAACAAGATTAGTTGCTGGAGAAATATTTTCCCTTTTTAATGATAAATTTTAGAAGATGCCATTTGCTTTTGTAAATTTTTAGGACTGTTTGCTAATATATCTGGTACGTTAAAAGGTTTTGAAAGACTTTATGTTCTATAATTATGAGATAATTTATACAAGAAGGAAATAAACATTATCTATTTTATTTTTCCTTGAGGTACTTCAGTTATACAGGTAACAGCTACAGATGGTGATGATCCTTCTTATGGGAATAGTGCCCGTCTACTTTACAGTCTCATTCAGGGACAGCCATATTTCTCTGTGGAGCCAAAAACAGGTACTACAAATGAACTTGTAACTTGAAACATTCATAAACTAATAAAATGGATACAAGCAAAAATCGTTCTTCATGTCAATACAAAAATCAACTGATACCACTCCACACTCTTACATCTTTGCATAGTCCCTAGATCTAAAGAAAATAATTTTTTTTCTTTCCCATAGGAAGCTGAAATTCTTTCTCTCTAAGAAATCCAAACTTTAGTTAGCAACATTTCTTATTAAAAAAAAACAACTGGGTTACGAGTAACCAATTCAGCAAATGCATCTAGGAACACTTCCCATTTAACAGCTCTATGACCCATTATGTCACATTTCTATGTTGGAGGAACCAGAGATACAGGACATCCCTCCAAAAACCTACTTTCTAGCATGGTTATATATGGCAGAGGAAACATAGGGAGTATTCTGCTCCCCAGAACTCTATATATGCAGAATGGATCTCTCATACTGCACATTTGCTACCACGAGTACTAATTCCCAGTATTAGGACAGTTTTGCTGTGCATGGTCTAGAATGTAAGTTGTTAACTAGGTCCAGTGATGCATTTTTATGCCCATATTATACTGTCAGATATTGGGGAAAAAATGAGACTGTTATATGTTATTACATTATACTTTTCGTTTTTAGGGGTCATCAGAATGGCTTCCGAAATGGATCGAGAAACAAAAGATCAGTATTTGGTCATCATCCAAGCCAAAGATATGGTTGGGCAACCAGGGGCATTTTCAGCAACAGCCACTGTTACCATCAACCTCTCTGACATCAATGACAATCCACCTAAATTTCAGCAGCGTGAGTATAGGTTGTTTACACTAACTGAAGTCTTGAAGAAATTTAGATCAATTGTAGCTCTGTTAGGTTCACAGGTAGGTCTTTTCAGAACAGGACAGTGCTTTGGGTTCAGCATACAGATTAAAATAAAAGTAAAATAAAAATAATTTAACCCCCCCCCAAAAAAAAGCTTAAAAATCATGAGAAAAAAAAAATATCTATCATTGAAAAGATTTCAGGCCTGCTGTTTTTACTTACTGCTAGACTTTGGAGACAAATCACTTACTAAACTGTTTTCCCTTTAGTTTGCCCTACCTAAGCACTATTTTCACTCACCTTCCTTCTTCTCCTCTCTTCATTCTTTTTTGGCAGATACTGTAAACTTTTTGGTAAATGATGTGAACCTATCTGTCCAGGGAGTTCCTAGCAGATGTGGGAGCTGCTTACTGGGCTGTCAGGATAAACTAGTGAAATGCAGTTGGGAAGTGCAGTCCTCCACTGTATTTTCACCCTGTTGTTTCATAGAATCATAGAATAGTTTGTGTTGACCTTTAAAGGTCAGCTAGTCCAACCACCCTTCAATGGACAAAGATCTCTAGACCCCCATCCAACCTGACCTGGAATTTTTCCAGGAACAGGGTATCCACCGTCTCTCTGCACAATCTGTGCGAGTGTTCACCACCCTCATTGTAAAAAAGGTCCGTCTTATATCTGATGCATATCTTCCCTCCCTCCTTTTAAAGCCATTGCCTCTTGCTGTTTGCTCTATTTAGTGCTTAAGTAGGCCTGAGAGGGCAGGACCTGTAAGGGAAAGATTGTCATGTCCTGTACCCATGTTCTATACAGTGCTAGATTTTATCCTTTGCTCTACTAAAAACTGGGAACTTTTCCCAGCTTTCTGAGAGCCACACGCTTTCATAGCTACAGCAGCTTTCAACTAAGGCAGATCACTAAACTGTGTCAGTATTTGTTTCTTTAGGACTCTACCATATGAGTGTCTCTGAAGAGGCTCCTGTGGGCACCACTGTAGGCAAAGTCTTTGCAGAAGACAACGACATAGGGGAGAATGCAGCCATGAACTATTCCATTGAAGGAGATAGCTCACATGTTTTTGACATCATTACTAACAATGAGACTCAAGAAGGAATTATCTTATTAAAAAAGGTGAGATCAGAAACCTCCTAAAAAATATCTAAATACTAGAGAGAATTTCCACAAGCAAGCTGGGTATTTAAAAAAGGCCTATTGCTTTGGATTCTACTATTTTTTTTTTCCTTTCTTTAGGCTTTGCAATTTGATTGGAATATTAGGTGGGTGAAAAGAAAAATGCTTTTATTTCTGTTTACCTTTTTGACTCATTCCTATTACTGCTGAATACAACAGTGACAGTCAGAGTATCTTAATGTCATCTCTAGCTGTGCAACACAGTGTATCCCATTGTGAGAAAATGTTCTATCTCTTCTGTGCATCCTCTGTAAAATTTTTATCAATTTTTATCAGTGCAAACAATATTACTCACTTCCAACACCTCCTGTTACATAAAGCCAGAATTTATTACAGTATTAGATAGACAGTGAAGGTTTTGTTATGACATAACTTTGAAAAGACACTAAATACATTAAAAAAATACCAGTTTATGAATTAAGATACTTATAAGTCTTTGATACTGTGTAATTTTTTTTTTTTTGGAATCACACAGGAGTATTTCTGGGGCATCTAGAACATCACCTGAAATGAAAATAGAGCTTGATAGTGAAGTGAAATCCAGGGCTTGGAAGAACTGAAAGATATAAGTGTGGTGGTTTTGTTTGTTTGTTTGTTTTATTTCATTTTGGTTTAGGGGTTTGTTTTTTTGTTTGTTTCTTTTCCTATATGGATTTGTTACAGTTCAGAAAGCTATTTATTTAGTAAATCCTTTTGTTATTATTTTATTATTTCAGTAGATAAAGACTATCTAAAATAATAACGTAACTATGATTTTTTTTACAGTGTTATCTGACTGTAGCATTAACACCAGCCTAAATGTGAAAGCAAACAAAAGCAGTTCAAAGTGTTTCTAACATAAAAAAAATAAATCTTAGAATCAACTAGTTTTAGAAATAAATGGGGTTTTTTTCAAAAATTCCCAAATGAAGGATAGCACTATTTTGTCTTTAATCTCTCACCATTTATGGAACTATATTTAATTCAAATATGAAGAAAGAAGTATTTCAAATCTCTCTTTTATTCTTAACAGACAGTGGATTACGAGAGCAAAAGAAGATACAGTATTCAAGCAAAAGTTGTAAACAAGTACATTGATGAGCGTTTTTTGAAAGAAGGACCATTTGAAGACAAAACTATTATCAAAATCAATGTGGAAGATGCTGATGAACCTCCAGTTTTCACCTCAGAGAACTATGTGATGGAGATTGTTGAAGGGGCTATGAGTGGCTCGCTGGTGGGGGTCGTAACTGCGAGAGATCCAGATAATGATGACAGTCCAGTCAGGTACTTAAAATGTGAATAGGTCTCAACTATAAACGTACTTGAGATTTCCAAATTGTATTTCTGTTCCTTACCTTGGTTCACAATCACAGTTAATTGCGTTCTCACTGTGACAGCCTACGTTACTCAAGATGTTATGGTTTAACCCACTTAGGCAACTAAGGACCACACAGCTGCTCACTCATTCCCCTAGCCATCAGGATGCAAGAGAGAATTGAAAGGGTAAAATTGTGAGAACTCATGAGTTCAGATGAAAACAGTTCAATAATAATTTAAAAAAAAAAAAAAAAAAAGAAAAGAAAGTAACAGAAAGGGAAAAAGCCCAACTTATAACAAAACCCCAAGAAAACAAGTTATGCAAAAAAGACCCAAGACAATTGCTCACTGCCAGCCAGCTGATACCCAGCCACTCAACCCAGTAACAGAAGATCCTGCTTTTAATAACTTTAATAATAAATAATTTTAAAAGAGAAAACAGGTAATTAACATATGATTTATAATTACAATAGCTTCCTGAATTGCCTAACGTCACTGTGTACTATGCAGTTTAAACAAGCTAGGCTACAGTGAAAAATGGTTGAGACATAAAATAATTTATGGTGTGTAGACTTCTAAAAGCAGGGATATATATATATTATGTTATATCTTCAGAGGTTTAGGCAATGATTTGTTATGATTTCATATTCATTTACTCTTATTCAGTAAGCTAGTAACAGGTTACATTAAATAAGAAAGAATGAAAATATACATGCAATTTTTCATTCCCACCCAAAAAGGGATCATTTGGTGGTTTATTTAGATGACTGCAGCATCTCCTATGGAACAGTTAAATGTTAATGCATATCTATGACTTCTTAGTTAGAAATATTTTGAAAGCACTTGCCTCAAAGTGAATATGTCTGCATAGTTCCCGAACAGTGATACATAAATTGCCTCACTGAGTTTCTTTGGAGTATGTCACTTCAAATATATAGATGTGTTTACTGGGCTAAGTGCCATGCAAATAAATATAATTTTAAAACCATTGCTACCATAAATGACAGCAGTTCCTTATAATACAGAAAACAAGATGTGTTTCCTTGTGGACCCCAGGTTTCAAACAAACAAATTAAAAAAGTCATGCAACAAAACCTCACTACATCGGTAATAAAAAATAACAAATATCTAACGTAGATTTTTTAGCAATTGTTTATCAAGAATCAGTTTAATATAAAAAAAAAACCAAAACAAAATTACAATATTAGAAAACCCTGAACAAGTTTTGATGTAGGGTATGAGGAATACTCATCTAAAGAGAAAAAAAACAAAACAAACAAACAAACAAACAAACAAACACAAAAAAAATACCAACCAAAACTACAAATACCAAAAATAGATGTTTATAAATGTTAAAAATTCAGCTCAAATTGTAAGAACTTTCACTTACAGTATTGTAATGGTTCCTTGATTTATCCTTACTTATTTTCAAAACAGAGAAAATGTAACTATAAATAACAAGTTAGAGAGTCATCCAACTTCTGGTACACTAATTGAGCCGGAGTCCCAAGTGTCAATAGAAAACAGTAAGGCTTGTCAAGCACAATTAAAGGTATAATAAAAGGGAGTAGTTTAATGAGGGAATTCAAAATTAGAGTGAAAAGAAACTTGCAACTATTCAAGCAGGTTTGTTTCCATGGAATAGACTCTACTAGGACTGCATCATATGGTATTTTTCTTTGTAGGTCATTTAAAATATTAGTAAATATCCTTTTTTGCACCAATATCTTTGGTGGTTTTTCTGTCCACCTCTGATCTGTGATCAGTGGTTAGACTTTAACCATTTGAGTGGTATTCACATGTGCGTGCCTACATACAGACATAGCATATGGAATCTTTTCAGGGAACACTCAGGAACACAGGACTCATTTGCAATCATCTCCAGCATTGGGATTTTGTACACTGCCTAGACACCTCATTACAGATAGTTTTCTGTCTTTATAATGCCCGTTCCCTTGGCATAAGAGCTTGTCAGCAATGATAAAATAGATTTGCCATTATACCTCCACTTAGGTGTTGGTGTTATTCATTTCACAAGTGGCACTTTTGCTGTTTCTTTTCAACGAAGTCATTCACCTGCTGTGAGCCTGACTTAGAAGTATGAATGAATAATGCATTTCAGATTCAGTTCACATTAATATAGATCTGAGACATATTTAGTTTTATAAAAAGAAGAGCTTTGATCTTGGCAGCAGTGAGTTTTAAATGTTTATAAGTGTACATTTTTCATGATTTCTGAGTTGTTGCAGCACACATTTATATGCATACATACACAGCTCTTTTTCCTCAACTCGCAGTAGCTTTCCATGTCCTCGCCTCTGATGAAACATTTTGGTATTAGGAAATCTCTTTACTTTTTTTTGGGTGCAGGTACTCTATTGTCCAAAGCACGCCTCTAAAGAGACTGTTCAGCATCAGTGAACACAATGGAACAATCTTTACAACTAAACCTCTGGACCGAGAGATAGCTTCTTGGCACAACATAACTGTTACAGCCACAGAAACAAGTGAGTAAGAAATTTAAGGAACGCTGTGTTTTATATACTGAGAACTGTAATTATCCTCTGAATATGCCTTCTTTTAAGCAGAGAATACACGCTTCTTTCTCATAATATTACTGTTGCCTGCTACATTAAGGAGCATTATTAAAATGATTTGTTAAATAGAAGCAGAATGTATTTGAACTCCAAGGTCCTGTGCTTTTTCATAAAAGATGACCTTACAAAAAAAAAGAAATTGTAATAGGATCAAGAGTGTAACGCTTTCAAGTTACACTGAAGCATATGAATTGTTCCTGCAGTGCAAGATCTTAGGTTAAATTAGACCCTGGTTAATTTCACACCAGATTTTTGACTAGTGTGAAATTAGCCAGGGTCTAATTTAACACCAGTCAGAAACCTGTGGCTCAAATCAATTGTGTATGTAAGGCCTAAATCAGCTAGACTTCTATTCAGTAACAATTAATCTATGAAGCAACTTTTACATAGATTTCAACTGTCAATTTTGTTTGAAAGTCAAATGCAAATTACCTCTGTTTGTGCTTTTGATGCTTTTGGTTGCCCTAAATCTGGGGCAACATTAGAAACTTAACAGTTACTGGTTTATAAGACAATTTAACAAAATATTATGGGATATTATTTAAAAATTAATCCCATCCATCCTTAGGAAGGAGAAGAACCATATGAAACCAGAGTCCAATCAATAAATCAGAGAGGTTTTGCCAGATACTCTTAACACTTTTTTTAATCCCGAATCTCAGTTAAATGCTATTTATTGCTAAGACCACTTTAAACACATATTCATAAACAACATTGTTCCCCTCTCTGTACATATGTAGAACATTACTGTTGGAACTGTACTGTAGGATAGTCAGTATCCATTTTCACTGAAGTCTTTAATTTGTATTTAGGAATTGATAGTTTTATCTGCCTTTTTAGCTTATCCATGAGGTTTTAGGCATAAATGTGCTTTCCTTCTCATGTTAGGCAGCTGGCAGGTGTTGGCAAAATTGATCTCTGGTGTAGTTTTGTCTTGCCTTGAATAGCACTATGGAAACACAGCAGGATGACTTTGATTTGGACTTTTCTGTTTAGTTAAACAATAAAAGAGGAATGAACTAAATATTTCAAGTGAATAACTGTCTCCTGCAGCAAAAGAAAGTGAGTCTTTCACAGCAATGAAAGTGGTTGTAGAGAAACGGAGACCTCATTATGTTCATATTCTTATTCTTTATTTCTTTAATGATGACACGGTCACTGTCCATAACACTCTGTTCAGAAGCACTGAAGTTAGGTCACCTTGGTCTGGCGTACCCAGAATGATTTATACCATGAACTAGCAGCATTTCAGTCCTTTTAATATAGTCATAACACATACTCTGGGCATGAGATATTTGGTGGATGACATTGCGGCTCCACTGAAGCCAAATCAAAATGCCATTAGAGTTCACTCAAACAAGATATTCACTGCACCTGAAACACATACTAAAACTGCATTACAACAGCAACCTCCCTAGGAGTCTGTTGATGCCCTGAAACTCATACAGTACACCATAATTTGCCTCCGTTGAAGGGACAGAGATCAGAGATGAGTAAGAGAAGCTTCCCTCTGTTACTGCAGGCCTGTGGTGTGGATCATCCTATCCTTGTGCCATTGAGAGAGCATGTTTTAACAGTATCCAGAAGTAACTCTAATTCACTGGAATATAAATGCAAGCTGTCAGAATTTGCAACGTGTTGAGACTTATTCCACTTTGTGTCTAAAATACTTCTTGATTTTCAAGAGAAATCAAGTTTCCTTTGATCAATTTTTACTTGGTTGTAATCAGCTTTCACCTAGTACAAAACTGAAGCATAAACAATAGTATTCTAACCATATCTGAGAACAATAAATCCTTAATTCACCATTATCCAGTTGACAGATGGTCAGTTGTGCTGTTCCCCTGTGCTCAGTACTGAGGTCAGTCCTGTTTAATATCCTTATCAATGATTTGGGTGAGAGGATCACATGCACCTTCCCTCACTTTACAGTTGACATCAAGTTGAGCTGTGGGAGTGTTGATCTTCTGGAGAACAGGAAAGCTCTGCAGAGAGATGTGGACAGGATGTATTGATAGGCCAAGGCCAATTGCATGAGGTTCAACAGGACCAACTACCAGGTCCTGCACTTTGATCAAAACAACCCCACAAAGAGCTATAGGCTGGGGCGAGTGTGGCTGGAAAGCTGCCCAGAGGAAAAGGACCCGAGGGTACTGGTACACAGCTGGCTGAACAGGAGCCAGCAGTGTGCCCAGGTAGTCAAGACCAATCACATCCTGGCTAGTATCAGAAAGACTGTGGCCAGCAGGACTAGGGCAGGGACGGTCCCCATGTGCTCGGTACTGGTGAGGCCGCACCTCAAGTACTGTGTTCAGTTCGGGGCCCCTCATTTCAAAAAGGTCATTGAGCTGCTGGAGTGTGTCCAGAGAAGGGCAATGGAGCCAGTAAAGAGGCTGGAGCACAAGTCTTATGAGAAATGACTGAGGGAGCTGGCGTTGTTTAGACTGGAGAAGAGGAGGCTCAGGAGAGACCTTATCACCTTATCACAGCTACCTGAAAGGAGGTTGCAGGGATCTGTAGGTCAGTCTTTTCTGACAGGTAACAAGTGATGAGAGGAAATAGCCTCTAGTTGTGCTAGGGGAAGTTTAGATTGGATATTAGGAAAATTTTCTTTCAGGAAAAGATTGTCTAACGTTGGAACAGGATGCCCAGGGAAGTGGTTGAGTCCCCATCCTTGGAGGTATTAAAAAAAATGCATGAATGTTATACCTGGGCACATGGTTTAGTGGTCAACATGGCAGTGTTACGGCAACATTTGGGTTTGATGAACTTAGAGGTCTTGTCCAACCTCAGTGATCCCGTGATTCTATGATTGTGCAATCTGTTTTACTTGATACTGACAGTCGTAAGCAAATTAACCCACAAAAAGCAAAGCAATTTTACCACTGAACCTTCCAGATTTTCTTTCATAGTGGGTTCCAGACTTAATACATTACTACAAAATTGACAATTCTTTGAATATTTAAATAATGGATGATATAATTTATTCAATATTTAATTGTCTTCTTGCTTTGGTCATATATATGTGTATAAAGTTGACAAACTTCTAACGTGTTAAAGTAGTCCTTTTTAAAAAAAATTATTTCTGTCCATTTCTTTAGGAAGTAAAGAAATTTGCTTTAGCCAAATTATAATCATATTATAGTAATATTACAATAAATTATAACAACAACATTTATTGTTAGTAGTAGTGGTTTTTGTCAGCCTGTTTTGCCTCCTCCCGCCCCCTGGGTATCAAGGATGGATTCAAGGAATACGGACACCAACTTTAGAGAGTAAATGTGTAAGTTTACCATAGAGCAAAAGAGTGAGGAATTACAAAAGAAATAAGAGTGGTTTATGAAACGATACACACGTATCTAATCATTATGTCAAAGAAATTCTCATAGTGATTGAGAGATACATTGCCAGCTACCCTAAATAATACATTATTATCATCCAGACCGCACTTCAGCTGGGGAGGCCCCTGATCACAGCGAAGGACTGGAGAACCCTTTCCTGGTAACTGGCAAATCTGCGCAGTGCGTCCACTGGCAGAGTGAAGGCTCCATCTTTGCTATGAAAGGGTTCAGCTTATACAGTGTTAAACACACCAGCTTACATCACTTGAATGGTGTGGAAAAACAATCTGATTTTCTTCCTCAATTTGTATTCCCCTGAAGCTTGGCTAAGGCCCAGAGGGAGACCCAGCAAGTCAGTCTGGCCCATCTACTATCAGATCCCCCATGGCCTTGACTAGTCACTAAATAAAGAACTTACAGCTACACTGATATGTAAAATATGAACCAGATGTGACTATGTGAAGCCTATTGTTCTTCACAACCTTGGCAGCAAAGAAAAGACATATTTATAACACATACAGGCCTTACTAATTATTCATAATATGCTGTGCTAACAAGCATAAGTGAGTATTTTTAAGGCATTACTAAGGATTATATAGCATCTTGGTTAATAAGCAGATATATGGCTAAATACAATACTAGGCTAAATAGAATATTAGGTTGGAGAGTTCATCTTATAATTCAGCTTTGGCTCAGGGCCAATACTGCAGGCACCAGCATTACATAGTGCTAGTATTATTGTTATTATTTCAAGTTTATTTTTTCTGGCTGATGATGGTGTTAAGCTTCTTTTAATCCCCTGCAAGTATTGAGTCCTCTTTTGTCTCTAGAAATGGTCACTGATTTTCTTTTCAAGTTAGTCATTTTAGTCCCTAGCAATTAAAGAAATATCTTCATTTTCTCACAAATTCAGCCTATTGCACTTGACACGCTGTTCTCTTACACCTTGTCTTTCAAGTTCTGATCTCTCTCATAGAGGTTGTGACAAAGAATTTTTCTGCTCATTGAAAGACATTTAGCTTAATATAGGATATAAGTACAATAGCTGAACTCAAGTTCTGATAATTTTCCTGTGTGAGGGATAAAAGGCAAAACAAGTTTTGCCTACCTTGTTCCCCAATGGCAACCAAAGCAGTACATCTGCTTCACCAAAACCATCATTAAATATCCACCAGACGCTGATTCCAGGAGTGGCTTTGCAATAGGTTGCTCGCTCTCAAAACAAAATAGCTGTGATTTCAGAAATATTAAAAGCTTCCATACATACAGAAATTCTCTTTTTTTTGTCATTTAACCATATGCTGGAGGAACAAAACAAACACCAAAACAACCATGGCACAACAACCCAAATATATTACAGAATTAGAAACAAGACTATTGAAAAAAAGGAATTTTTTTTTTTTTACCTAAAGAAAACAGATGTGATTCCAAAAACGGGTCTAAATGTTTGTGCCATCAAAGCATACAAAATGTAGGCTTTAAAGCTAGTATAGTATCCATAAATCTCACAAAAAAACCCAGGGTAGAATAGGCAAAGCTAGCTGGATCCTTTTTGTTCCACTTTCTATACAACTGAAGCCACCAACGGTATTCCCTGCTTTCTATTAAGAGTTACGAAGTTTTTCTTTGAATGACAGTGCAGTTGCATCTCTGCCCTACACATCCAATTCTGACTTCAGTAAAAGAGTTTAAGTAACCTCAGACTCTTGATATTATTTCTAAAAGGGATGTGGGCTACTCTTTATGTTTATCTAAAAGCTGAGTATTATTTCGTTGTCTATTGTATTATTATGAATGTGTGATTCAACAAGAGAAATGTCATCTCACAAAGAATTATTTCTGAGATGGCTCTGACAGATCATAAGGTTTGGGAAATTAGCACAGCTTTAATGATTTCACAGGAGAAATAGAAATGAGAAACTGCTGACTATCTACCCCTTTATCTCTGTGGTAGTTGCTTTTGCTGCCATTTCCTTTCGTAAAAGACTCAAAGCTATCAGCGTATATTCCATAAGATCCAAGAAAACAAATGTTTGCTCCAAGCAACTAGTGAATTATACATTAAAAAAGTAATGTAAGAATCAACCAAAGTGAGGCAGTTGGAAAAGAGGCAGAGAGGAGTACGTTTTGCTTTTGTCTTAAAGGTTTATTTAACTAATCTAAGACAATACCTTAAGGACCTCTAAACAGGTCAGATGCAGTGACACTAGGACCAATCCTGAGACACATTTTAACTATAATGAATATTCTCACGATTGACATACTTCTGGTTTAGATAGAGCAGATTAAGATAATGACATATTTAAGTTGATAGATATTCAGTATTCCTGGAATGTTTTAAGATTATTTTATTCATGAGAAAAAATGTTTTCATTTTTTCATGTCCACATTAATGTGAATGTTGCTGTTGCAGAGAAATTTCTTGCCTACTAGAA
Source organism: Myiotriccus ornatus (assembly GCA_036023395.1). Taxonomy (NCBI): domain Eukaryota; kingdom Metazoa; phylum Chordata; class Aves; order Passeriformes; family Tyrannidae; genus Myiotriccus; species Myiotriccus ornatus. Next base: position 97,141,819 of record JAYRBT010000082.1, read on the forward strand.
TAATAAATTTTATTGTGGGGAAGGCAGACATTTCTTAGAGCTGTGCTGTGTAAGTGACGATTCAGTGTGTTGACAGGTTTGATACCTGTCAGATACTTCCAAGAGATACTCAATATAGAATTCAGGAATTAAAGAGTAGTTTGGATTGGAAGGAACCTTTAAGTCACCGAGTCCAATTGTAAACCTAAAACTGCTAAGTCCATGATTAAACCATGTGCTTACTGCCAGATCCACATGTCTTTTCAGTATCTCCAAGGATGGGGACTCAATCACTTCCCTGGGCATCCCATTCCAATGCTAGACAATCTTTACCTGAAAGAAAATTTTCCTAATATCCAATCTAAACTTCCCCTAGCACAACTAGAGGCTGTTTCTTCTCATCACTTGTTACCTGTCAGAAAAGACTGACCTACAGATCCCTGCAACGTCCTTTCAGGTAGCTGTGATAAGGTGATAAGGTCTCTCCTGAGCCTCCTCTTCTCCAGTCTAAACAACGCCAGCTCCCTCAGTCATTTCTCATAAGACTTGTGCTCCAGCCTCTTTACTGGCTCCATTGCCCTTCTCTGGACACACTCCAGCAGCTCAATGACCTTTTTGAAGTGAGGGGCCCTGAACTGAACACAGTACTTGAGGTGTGGCCTCACGAGTGCCAAGCACATGGGGACCATCCCTACCCTAGTCCTGCTGGCCACAGTCTTTCTGATACTAGCCAGGATGTGATTGGTCTTCTTGACTACCTGGGCACACTGCGGGCTCCTCTTCAGCCAGCTGTGTACCAGTACCCTCGGGTCCTTTTCCTCTGGGCAGCTTTCCAGCCACTCTTCCCACAGCCTGTAGCACTTTGTGGGGTTGTTTTGATCAAAGTGCAGGACCTGGCAGTTGGCCTTGTGGAACCTCATGCAATTGGCCTTGGCCCATCAATACATCCTGTCCACATCTCTCTACCGAGCCTTCCTACCCTTCAAGAGAACAGCTCCCAAACGACTTGATGTCAACTGTAAAGTGAGGGAAGGTGCATGTGATCCTCTCATCCAGACCATAGATAAAGGTATCAAACATGACTGGCCCCAGTAGTGACTGCTGGGAACACCACTTGTGGCCAGTGCCAACTGGATTTAACTTCACTAACCACCTTTCTCCGGGCCCAGCCATCCAGCTTATTTTACCCCAGAAAACAGTGTGTTTGTCCAAGCCTTGAGATGATTTCTCCAGGAGAATGCTCTACCTGAAAGTATTCCTTCCCTTGTTTTTTGTTGGCATATTTATAAACATCTTCATTACATAAAAAATTAGGTTTTTTCAACCTAGTCTACACACAACTTTTGTACCATGATACTGGTATAGTTATGTCTGGCTTTTCCTTGTCTCAGGTAGTACTAGCAATATAATCTTGTGTAAATGCAGTAAAGGCAGGGGAAAAGTACCTTATATTATCAGAGTTTATTTTCCTTTTCATACAGGAATAAGCTGTACTGACAAATCTTTTATATACAAAGCCACAGTAATAAAGTATACTTGCATAACAGAAGCAGTATGTCTTCTGTGAGTACAAAATGCCTAGAAATTAAATCTGTGGTGTAAATAACACTCAGAAAAACAATAATACTTTGACCAAAAATAAAAGTTTAGCCTAAGAAGCCTATCAGCAGTTCTGCCTTAGATATGCCTGAGCAAAATTAGACTTCTTTGAGAGTATGTGTTTGGAGACTAGTGGATAGAAGAGCTCTGTCATTCTAAATTAAGTCTTGGTTTTCTGTGTTGGCTAGAGTTTGGTGTCAGTGCCCACTGCTATTTCACTGTCTAGCAATGGCAAAAATATTTTTAAAACATATAAATTTTGGTGATTTTTTCTCCCAAAGCTTCAAAATTTGAAAATACTTAAGAGGAAGTGTAACAGAATTTGTTAAAAGACCAATCATTGTGGTAACCACGATGTTAAGTGACGTGAGAAAGTGCAGCCAGCTCTTCCAGTCACTCCAGCTCAAGACTCTCCTGCCACTGGTCCACTGGAGCCCAGCCTGGTGCCTGCGGACCCAAACCCTCTGCCCAGGCTCAGGGTTGCAGCTGACACTTTCCTGTTTGCAGGCTCAGCCAGTAGCACAGCTGAGCACATCTGAGAAACTCACAATGAGGACACTGACATGGTCAGTCATGCAGATTGACACAGACAACATCAGTGGTGCAGTCACACACACATGTACAACACTCTCCAGATTCACAAGCACACACACACTCATAGATCCCTTCTGGACCTAATTCTGTTTGCCCAACATGACTTCCTGTATCCTAAGTCCTCTTGTCATCTTCGTGGGTCCCAAACTCACCAGCTAGTGCATAGCTGACACTTGCTGGCAAACCCACAGACCTCACATGCTTGTTCCTCATGCATCCCACATTTGTAATTCCCCTCTGAGCATATCTGCATGGAACCCCTGAGCACCTGTCCTGGATCTAAGGACCCCTACTCACTGTTCAGTCCAGCTTAAAGTTTGCTAGCAAAAACATACACACACTCCATGCACTCCAAGCCTGGGGAAGATACAGACATTTTGCCCCTGTTCTCCTCAGTCACCCCAGCAGCTGGCTTCATAGGGCCCTGTCTGACTTCAGTATCTGGCACCAATTTACACTCACACACATGCAGGTCTCACTAGTAGCTGTCACTTAGTCCCTGCAGCACACGTACATATGCAATGAGAAAGAGTGAGAAAAGATTTGATAAAATGTAAAGTAATAGGACAGGCTGGCGACCAGACGCAGGGCTCAGCCAGGCAAATGCACTGACTGGACCTGTTTTGTACACAAACAGCCCCTTTTATACCTCTTTCTGTCTGACTCCTCTTTGTTCCTCCCTGCATGTTCCCCATGGGTCCTTACAGCTCCACTGATTTCCCCATACCCCAAACTTCTGGGATCCTTCTGACAACTTCACGGGAATAAACATTCTTACACTCTCAGGTGCCGCCAACAATTAGTGGATCTGACCAGGTTTGGACCTCTTTATCACCTCCCTTTATCATTTGTCCCTCAAATTTATATTCCTGTATGTTCCTGTTTATGGCTTCCTCTTTTTCTTATTAACTCCTGTTGCACTGAAAAAAAGTCCTTAATCAGATACCCTTAGAGGAGCTGATACTCTTCTTACACATGACCTTACATATGGCTAGTATAATAAATTGTTCTGTGTGAACAAAACCTCATTTAATTTTTCCAGATCAGGTTTTATCTTTTTGCATTTAAATTAGTTTCTGATCTGGTAAATAAAAGTATTAACAAATCCAAAATTTTACATAAAATGTCTTTTTTCAAGACTCTTATAATGGTATACTATTATAAGAGTATAGAAATGTGTCTGTAGGCCTTTGTGATTATTTTCTTCTCTGCAGAATATAGGTAAAATTTTCTAATGTTTACATTACCTTAAAATATGTGGCAGATTATTTATAACTTTTGATTTTTTTTTTTTTTTTAACCACTAGGAAATCCTGAAAAAATTTCAGAAGCAAATGTGTATATACAAGTTCTCGATGTTAATGATAATGCACCAGAATTCCCTAAATATTATGAAACATTTGTTTGTGAAAATGCAGTTTCTGGACAGGTAAGCAAGTAGAAATTAGCCATCAGTTTTCTCATCACAATGAAAATTTGGTCTGAGATGTTATTATTCTGTTCAGCATCGATTATTTCAGCTCTGTGAGTACAGGCTGCATTTTGTCTATTTCCAAAATTAGTTCTGTAGATATATCTATAGTTTGGAATTTAAATTTTAGAACACTGACAGGTATTTCTCCCCCTTTAAAACAAAATCAATATATCTTGTTTGTTTCCAAAAACAGGTAATAAGCCAAGTACAGACATTTCTGCAAGGAAACATATAGAATCATAGAATCATAGAATAGATTGGGTTGGAAAAGACCTCCAAGATCATCAAGTCCAACCCCTGATCCAA
>JAYRBT010000082.1:97155291-97195792 GCA_036023395.1 Myiotriccus ornatus
ACAGGTAATGGTGGAAACATGGGGTTTTTTTGTTTTAGTGTGTGTGTGGGTTTTCTATGTATACGTATGGACACATGCAGTAATTCACTCTGTCAGGACAGAAAGTCTGGTACAGAAATATTTATCATTCTTTTTTCTTTTCATTACACGTAGATGTAGACAGAAGTATTTTATTCTGGTAAAAGCTATGTTTCATATTTGAATTAACTGATATACAGCAGGAGCTGAAATTAAGCTGCTTACTGTGTTTCGTACAGAACAGATTTCTAAATACTAATAGTTAAACACAAAGCAAAGTCAAAACCTCTAAAACTTTTTTTGCTGTTTTAGATAGTATGAATCCAGTTTTTAAGCTAGAAAAAGAATTAAAAGACAATTTTAGTGAACTTTATTTTTTTTTGGTCTCTTTTTCTTGCCACCTGTTTTCACAGTGTGCTGCTAGACACACTTGTTTAACCCTTTTGATTGGTAAGCTGTCTATATTTTATCTGTGAACTGCTGGCTCAGTAGCAGCTGGTTATATGTAACTATTTTCAGAACTAATTAATTAATCTGAGCAGGCATCGGATACTGAAAATGGTGTAAAATTTCTTTAGCTCTGAACACTAAAAACATAGCTCCTAGGACAAATTCTATTATTGCTCATGGAATGCACATCAAAAATAAATGCTATTTATTCATGATTGACAATATATTCACCAAATATCAGTGCCTGGGTTTACTTTTTTAACTTTCTTATTATGTAGCTTTGCACAGTACCATTGGTTATAAACAGGTCAGATTCCATTGGAATATTAATGTTGTTGTTGGAAAACATATAAATGCGTATCATCATCATAATTTATCTTCTAGATAACACAGCCGGAATTTTCACAAGCAAAAGTGGCTTCAAGAGGCAAGACCAGATTTTTTTCTACTTGCCAATCTTAATTGAGGATAAAGGGACTCCATCACTGACGAGCACAAACACTCTCACTGTCACTGTTTGCGACTGTGACACTGAAGTAAACACCTTTTATTGTCGATACGGAGCTTTCATGTATTCCTTGGGTCTCAACACAGAAGCTTTAGTTGCTGTTTTGGCATGCATACTAATACTCCTAGGTAAGTACAAATAAGAGAAATTACTTTGTTTTCTTTTACAGAGCGGTTAGTTGAGTGACAAAGACATACCTCTTGACTGGAAGACTCCAAGTACTGGGCCATTGGGAAAAACTGAAATAAGACAAATGTTTAATTTCTTTTCTGTTTTCTTAACTACAATTTCTCCCTTTCCCTCCCCACTTTTCAGTAAAATTTGAATTCTAACACTATTTACTAAAATTTGGGTGTAGTTGAGTCATGGACCTCCTCAACCCTCCAGCATTCCAATAATAAAGATTTCAGAGCCAGTAGTCTGTATGGAGTCCAGGTAAAGCTGAAGACAGCATTACACAGGAAAACTTGCTAGTATAAGAGTATATTAGGAGGAGCAGCACTGCACTCATTCTGACTTAGGAATGACGAATAAAGAGCTGAGATCAATAATAAATAATAAAAGAATAGCAGAATGACGTTCTCAGAAAGCAAATTCAGGCACAAATAGGGAGTTTCTCTGTCAGTTAATGAGGTTATTTCTCCAGACAGCATTTTCTCCAGATGCTGGGCATCTCCTTTTTCTTATCAGGAGACATATACTTAACCTCCATTACATTTGGGATCTTGTGGATTCAAAAAGTGGGTTTGAGAGTGTTTCAAATGCAGGATTTAGATAGATGTATTGGACAGCTAACGGCAGAAACATGGTTGTTTTTTGTTTTGTTTTCCTACGTATAGGTATTGTTTTGTTTTCCTATGTCTAAGTATGCACACACGCAGTAATTCAATCTACCCTGACCAAAGAGTCTGACATGTAAATATTTCTATAGAGAGTTGTGCTAGTACCACTGCAAAGGGTCATGCACAACTGGTAAATGGCACTCAAAACCAGACTGATGACCCAAGGCTGGCTGTTCCCACACTGAATGGGGCTATGGCTGCTGCAAGATATATTGGAGTGACAGCACTCAGGCAAAGACCTGCTTCACCTGATGAAGCACACACCTATCACTGCAACAGTGCATCTGTCTTTTTTAGCAAAAAGATATTCCTGCAGTGTTCCATGAGTGATTTAATGACACTGACACGTTATAACAGCAAGCACGGTGCACTAATCACTCGCTAAAGGTTAAATATCCATCCTGAAACTCTGAACCTACCTGAGTTAGTGAGGGTGAGGTGTGGTAGCTTTTGAGGCTAGGGAAAAAAAGAAATAGAGACAGGTAGGTTTGTTTTCCAAGGCAAAACGATTAACCTTAGGTCTTGGTCAGTGACAGTGGTCATGGGCCTCCACACCAAATGCAAGCTAATGCAAATAAACCAACACAGGAAGACTTTAAGTCTCTGTTGCCTGCCTAGTAATATGGCATATGCCATATAGCAGTATGTTTCATGAAACACCATATCCAAAAATACCACAAAATAATTCATAGATTACAAACTCATAAATTGTGCAAACCAAGCATAAACTGATTTCAATAATATTAAAAAAAATTAGAATCAAAACAAGAAAACTGCAGCATATCTAGCTGCACAAATGCAATGTCCAGAAAGAAAGAAGCAATAACAACAAAAATAACATTGCCCTAAGAAACAAAAACTTTCAGTGCAAATTATTCTCTCAATGTGTTTGCTAATGAGGGCAAATATAATAATAACAATATTTAAGTTTTTATATTACTGAAAGAAATACACACAACTACACAGTAAACATTTTTTTTACATATAAAGGATATCTAAACAAAGAAGGTTTTTTCTGTGTTCATTATATAGTCTGACCTCTACTAGTCTGTAAATTACAGCATACAACATATTTATCATCATTAACTAAAACAAAGCTGAGGCCTGAAAATGAAGGCTTACAGCTCTATACTAATGTGTTTTGATCTGCTATAGTAGCAACAAAAGACAGAAAAGACAATTCAAATAAATTTAATGGAATTGAGTTTATATCACATATATTCTGCATTCTGTCCCCAAGGTTATTGTTTATTTGCCTTAGCATACAGAATATAAATATGGAATATGAATATGGAATAGAAACCAACTCTAATAATTTCCTGTTGTACCTTTCACCTCCTGACTGAATATCTTGGTGAAAACTCACTGAAATTTCTCCTAAAATAGAACCCTATAATTTAGTTTCACACTAAAATGAGTTGTCAAGAAGCAGCACACATAATTGTTAGCTACGACTCAGCAACTTCATATGGCTTTGAACTCTCAAGATCTGGTGACGTGCAGGAAACTGTAGAAGCAAAACAGCCTACCAAAAAATACATTTGGTTTTATTTATCCATACTTAGGCATTGAATAGATAGGGCAAGGCTGAAAACAATGGAAGGGAACCTCATAATTTTTATGTCTAAATGGGAGTACTCTTGGCAAGACATCAGCCATTTCTTGACTCCATAAAAAAGTCCAGGGATGCACTAGTTCCTTTGCATCCATCTCCTGGTTTCCAACAGAGAACACAGGAACAGGCTTGCCTGCTCTTCCAGTCACCTTATTTAAATTTGAGGTTAGGTCTGCCTTAGGCCTTTTAGTCAGTTTAAGTTTACAGGCAGGTCAGTGTTCATTTCAAGTTTTATTTGGTTGTTGCAGGATATCTGAACTTTGTGTTATCCACTTAAGGGACTAAGGATCAGGCAAACTGTATCACTGCATTATTCAGGTCATCAGTGGAATTATTCACCAGGGGTTTCTTGGTTGCTTTCAGAGAGGTCTTCTCTCCAAGGGGAATAAGCACATGGTGTCTACTGGGCCTATGTATATCACAAAAGTCAAAGCAGGGACATAGTTAAATATGTTAGTCCAAAAGAAAACCAAATTACAACACTCTTTACAGACACAAATATTTTAAATTTATTAAATATTTGAATTTGGTGTTGATATTTCCCAACCAAATTAAATAGTTTACTGTAAATAGGTAGAAATAAAGAACTACTTCAGTTTCATCATGTTCTTAGGTAAAATACTGTAATTGTTGGCAGTTGGATCATTTCATGTCCTGAGGAAAAATTACAGTCCACAAACTGCTTACTTATTAAGTAGAACTTATCCTGATTTCAGTTAAAAACTGAAATAATTAATCTCTTGAAAGTCATAGACTAATTCAAAGAGATCATTCAGTTAAAAATGAAATTAGGTAGGATTAAAAAATAATGCTTTAAAATAAAATTTAAAAAAGCTTACACATATGAAAGAAATGAGATCATCTTCATAGACCTTGACAATTAAACGACACAAAATTTAGTGAGAGTCTGCAAATCAACATAACAGAAATAGTTAGACTGCATTCTGCATAGTTTGTGGAACTGAATGATTCAACTAGATGAGGAGGATATCTTACTCATTGTCTCATTTTTCATTTGATCTTCCTGGGGCTTTGATCAGAGAGATAGTAAGAGATTAACAATTTAAATTCTGAATGTGAAATGGATATATTATGTAATAAAAAAAAGTAGTTTCAAAAAGCATAACCTGTGTATCCATCAGTTCCAAACTCACATCTACAAAAAGAACCGCTCCATTTCATTCAACTATTTTATAAGTCCCTTTGTAACCATTTTCCCAACACAACCATTGCTCATCTCAAAACCATAAAATCCATAAAAATTACAGCTCTATAAATTTACTAAGGGAGTTTCACTTTGCAACAGCACTGATATTAAGAAAAGTTACCATTTAAGTCTTTCCAAGCATATTCAAATTCTCTGGTTCTGTTTATCTGCTTAATTTTTCCTTTTGCTCTTCTCTTCTTCTTTTTTTTTTTTTTTTTTGATAAGTGTTCTTTTTGGCAATTGTAACCATAAGACAGCAGAAGAAGAAGGCTCCCTTTTCAGAGAAAATGGAAGAATTCAGAGAGAACATTGTCAGTTATGATGATGAAGGAGGTGGCGAGGAGGACACAGAAGCCTTTGATATTTCAGCATTGAGGACACGGACTCTCATGCGAACACACAAACCTCGGAGGAAGGTCACCTCCGAAATCCACAGCCTCTACAGACAGTCTCTGCAGGTTGGCCCAGACAGCACAATCTTCAGGCAATTCATTTCAGAAAAGCTTGAAGAAGCAAATACAGATCTTACTGTTCCTCCATATGACTCACTTCAGACCTATGCGTTTGAGGGGACTGGATCCTTGGCAGGATCGCTCAGCTCGTTGGGTTCAAACATGTCAGATGCGGATCAGAGTTATGACTACCTTGCAGACTGGGGACCTCACTTTAAACAGCTCGCAGGCATGTACACCTCCCATAGAAGTGTGGGGGATTAGGTACCCCTTGGTTGGTTCTTTTATTTTCCTAAATCTCAGCAACAAAAAACTGCTGTGGATTTTTTAGAAAGGAGATCATCCCGCATTTATACATGGAAAAATAAGAGCCGAAGGGTTTTAGTACAGGAAGTCTTGGATGTAGAAATCTCTTGAAAAATCACACCAGGGATGTCATGATGTGAGGGGATGTAGCCTGCTGTTTGAAAAGCTTGTGGTTATTTAAGTGCTTGAATGCAAACTGTGCTGCTTTGGAGATCTTGGTCTTCTTCTGGATACTGAAAACTTGGGTCTTGCATGTACAAAAGGAGGAGTAGAAGCCATAAATGGATGTTGCAAACATTCTATCATCCATAAGCTTTAAACCATTTCCAAAGTTAAGACAGACTTTTGCTGTTGCAGTTGAATACATTCATTAACCAAAGTTAAACATACATATTTGTATAATGCTTCATTATATAAATATACTTGTGTGAAAAAGTAGACCCTAGATATTCTAATACAGTTGTCAGAAGTGCTCACAGAATCATCTATTTATTATTCTTAAGATGATAAAACTAAAACAAATGTCTTTTCCTATCAGTGTAAAAATAAAGACCAATTACAACACCAGTAAGTATTTGCTACCATTTTAGTTTTTAATGAAACTGTTGGAAGATGTGTAAACTGATACTTAATTTAGCAAATAAGATAGAAAAAAGAATCAATATTTAACTTAAATACTGCGATCGACCACATATTATATATTACTGCACTTAGAACAAAATGCTGTCCAAATAGAGGCATTTTTTCTTCTATTAAGAGTTTAAAGGATGACTGATTTACCAGCACGGATTTATTTTTTTATTATGGAATATAAAATTAGCTGCAGTAGTCGGTTTTATTATAACAATATTAAGAATCTTTAAAATGCTAAACTGATGGCTATAAAATTTTATGTATGACATTAGATAATAAGATAATAAAATGCTTTAATGTTAATCCACTTTGAAAATGATCCTGAATCATTCTGTGAGACTCAAGTAAGATTTCAAAATTAAATTTCCACTGTATTTTTTCCAAACATTCAGTAATGAATATAAAGCTGTCACAGAATATATCTTTACTCTTACCTTTACCACTACCCTGCAGCAATTTTGGAACTGAGGTCATCAAATGTTTTCAAAATGGTCTGTCTGGAGAAAACAACCCATCTGTTTTTTATTCATCTCTCATTCATCAGGTACTCATTTTACAGAAATCACATCATGTAATCAACTGATTCAATCAGCTAAAGGCTGGCATCAGGATAAAGAAAATTATGCAACATATTTCTTTCTGCTTTCCTTTTTTTTTTTTTTTTTTTTTAAGTAAGATTTTAAGTAAGTTCAACTGAATTACAGAGAGCCAGGAAAGTTTATGCAAGGAATAAACAAACAAACAAAAAAAGGCGTGCAAAATACAAGCTCTGCAATGTTTCCATCATGTTTACTCATAACTGAAGAAAACCAAGGCATGTAGGCTTAGTGGAAAGGTGCCAGTGCAGAGTTTAAATTCCTGGTAGCTAAAAATAAAACATGTGGAGGAGTTTGAAAATCAGGAGAGATTTCCAGTGTGAGGTCTGGTAAGGACAGAAACATTATTCATTATATTCATAGCTGGAAAAATATGTAACAGGGAGTGGGGTTAGAGTGGCCATCCAAACAGGTGCAGATGAAGCAGCACCTGCTTCATTAAAAAAAAAAGATAGTTCTTTCCAGTCTCGTGCTGGGATGCCAATATGGATTAACAGCTACAAAACAGTTTTAAAATCTTCACAAGTAAAAATACTGTATTAATGCTCTAACTTTTTACTCCAGTCGCTCTCAAACAGATGTGGCAAAATAACTTTAATTTGAGATAAGATCGTACATCTTAGTAATTTGCTCCATGAAGAGGAACAGAGAAAAAGAGAACAACTATACATGTGCTGATTGTTGGAAATAGTGAAAACTACATTTTTAGGATTAGGTCTATAGATTTATGTGCGTTATACTCTAAACAAATCCTTATTCCACAGATGGTCCCAGTGGAATTAAGAGAATTCCTCATGTTTTCAGGTTGTATTTAGTACAAAAAGGATAACAGTGTCTGATCCTTTCTCAATCCAGAGATTTTGTCCATTTATGTGGGGAAATAGCCTTGAAGACTCAACCATATTTGCCTTTATAATTTTCCCTTTTTCCCATAAGGTGCTTTAACAATAAATAATTTTTGTAACTAATGTTTACCACGGCCATGCAATTTTTGCTACCAATGCATGCCATTGTCAGTAATTTCTATATGAAAGAGAATAATGGCCTACAATGGATCTTACACGATCTTTAACTGAAAAAGCTTAAAATTGTGTTTTCGTAACAGAGAAATGGCATGTTTTGCTCTGAAACAAGAAGTTATTCCTAGCTGTTACTGGGCCACATCTTATTGGATTCAGGGTATTCAATCTAAGTCAAACCTTAAGTTAATTTATTTCCACATGTGAGAAAAGAACCACTGAACTGACCTAATAATTTCATACTTCTTTTCATTTAGCTGAACAATGTCTAGAAAAAGGTTTTGTAGAATTGCCTTTTTTTTTTTTTTGAGGAAGTAAACATTCTGAGGAAGCAAAAATTAATCACATAAAGACATCACAATAATGAATAACATAAAATTAATAAAAGATAAGCTATAAATCAGAATTTTTGATGATGAAATCTATTAAATTGTGTAATGGTTTTACCAATAGAATCCTCCACTATCTTTATCTTTTAAAAAATTATTAGTAGCTATAATTCACTATGTTATTGGCTGATATGAAGAGTGAAAGTATGGTAAAAGATAGTAAATAAATATTCAGCTGTTCATGACCTGCCCAAGGGAATATAAGGAAGACTTATTGACTGGTCAAAGGAAGTATGATCATACACACTGCTTTTCTGTATGAATTCTTGGAAGAGATTTTTCTGGCTTTCTGTTTCAGCCTCACTCCTACGGACTCAGTGTTGTGTTATCAGTTTTATTATTTAAAAACCAAGGAAATTAAAACTATGCATAATAAATGCTTAACATTTAGATGTTTGAAGTTAAAAAAAAGTAAAAATCATTCAATAATGTATTGCAGCTTCAGACTCATTGTTCTGCTAGGAAAAACATATTTAATTTATCCATTCAACAAAAATAAAACGTTTCTACTTGTTTTTCACTTTCTATATCCTGATGTAGGTGTTTTACTGTCCTAACACTGAGAAGAAATCCTCCATACCATTGAGGATGGTCTTAGTCTTTAATTTGCATAATTTTCCTCCTGCATTTTCTCACAGGTATTGTCATTACACTCATAGCTTTGCTTTCAAAATTTGTATCGGAAATCTGGTTGTTTTAACATTCATTCTAATTTTATGGGCAACCCTATCAGATGAGCGCAAAATTTGTTCGAAAGACAGTGTGCATTTTATGTTTCAAAGTCAGATCTACTATATGCTCTCTAAGGAGCAGAAGTTATGAAGAAGGAGATTATGTGATTTTACATTCTGGCCTTGATCCAGACTATAAGCAAGTAGAATAGAAGTTATATATATATTAAAAAATCAGTATTTATTAATAAAATCTGTAACATTTCTCCACCAGAAAATTGGTAAACCTGTATTTTATAAAGAAAAATAGAGTAAATTTATGTTTACTAAAACAATATATTTACAACAGTAATTTGAATGCTTTCATGTTTGTTTGGAAAAAGAGAAATTCTTCATATAAGGGTCCATATCAGCCTTATATACAGAATTCAAGGAATAGTGACATTTAACTTCAATGCACAGAAGGATAAAACATGCATAGAGACTGCTTGGATCAGTATGAAACACTTTACCCACAGCAAATAGAAATATCATTACTCAAAATTATGCATAGGACTCAGCAGGATATTTGCCAGTAAAGACAGTTAGATACACAGCATTAAGAACAAATATTAATAAATAAAATTAGAAACCATTACTACTTCACAAAACTCTCAAACAGCAGAAACTGGAATGGAATTTCAAAGGCTTTTGATTCCCCATACATTTTAATTGTGATTTAGGTAATTCTTTCATAATATTAAAGTTTACAATTTAGATAATACTCCATATATGGAGGTTCAAGTAGATTTGGCTTGTAGAGAGATAATAAAATCTGCTTACATATATCTGACCAAAAAGATACAGCAGAAGTTGTTGGATTAAATCTTAAAAGGATGCAAACCTCCCCACGGATATAGGAAACATTCCTTCTGCCATTGTTATGGGTAAATTAGGCTCTGTCATCAGAAATGCTTCTGAAAAGACATTTTATAAGGGATATCTTGGACAAATATTTTAGTAGCTTAGGAGGTGGAGAAACAATTTTTTATATGCTGATTCTGTAAATTGGACTTAAAAATGTAAAAAATATTCCCCATTATTAATAGTGAGGGCACGTGAGAAACAAGCAAGAACCTGGATGTCCCGAAAGAAAGAAGGACAGAAAATTGATAAAATGTAATGACAGAAATACAGATCATCCACTCTGGAAATAGTACTTAAAAAAACCCCCTGCAAAAAAATCTGCTATTATAATTTGCACTTATCCAGAAGAGTAATTAAACAGGACAAGGATATTCCAGCTTCTAAAATAGCTATGAAATGACAACAACATTCAATCCAGAAAAGAAAATAAAAATCAAATATGAACCAAAGCTGTATAACGCAATAGATAAAATAAAATGCTGACCATGAAATTAAATTTGTATTAGACTACCTAACTGTTTAATTATTTGACAGTCCATTATCTTTCATCACTCTGCCCACCCATACAAATATTGTTTCTGAAATTTGCACATTCATTTAAACCAAAGTAAGCCAAAGGTAGTTCCCATAATAATAATAATTAATAATAATTTTATGTATGTATTATATTTTATATATTTTATATAAAATATAATTATTGTATTTATATAATTAATGAGTATTGATTATTAATAATTTTTTCACAGAGAGAATTTAGTTAATAATTTATTATTTATTCCATATATACAAATACTTTGACAAGGCCAGACAAGGTGCTCAACTGATGTAAAACAGGTAATAAAAGAAGTTTATCCTTGAACATCTTATTCTATACTTTCAAAGGTCTAATTCAATATGCCTAGATTTCATTTATACTCTGAACTTCATTTCATGGTTGCAAATGCCTATCAGCTTACATCACTTATGAATTCAAAATATTATTACAATTACTTTACAAATATTTTATGAGCATTCCTAAAGATCGATGACAGAGACTATAGGAATACATTATCCAGATTCTTATTTTCAAAGCATCTTATTGTCACAGAAGTCTTACCCTGCTTTTCCATCACTGAAAACAAAAACATCCTAGTCAGTTTCCATAGGCACTTGCATCCATTGTGGTACATCTCAGCCAACCACAGCCACCTAAAAACTGGAGTAAATTGTTCAACTTCCTTGCCGTCCCATGTTGCCACTACCTCAGGCACCACAGAAATTCAGGGCAGGATGGACTCTCCAGTGCTTCAAAATGAGAGTCGTCCTTCCTTATGGGACTGCATTAGACATGGTAGACCTTCCACAGCAAAGACTCCTACTAATACATTTCCTTCATGTCACTGAGGGCACTAACTTGCTGATTAATCACTGCCAAAGCTTCGTCTTCTTTCACCAATCTTATGGGGGTATAAGGATTCTACTTTGTCTTTTTACCTTCACATACATTTGGATTTATTTTTAAAAACTCAATATTTTTCTTCGCCTGTCAGTCTTGAATGATTATTATTTCTTCATGGTATTCTCTTAACAGCTAAAGGTTTCCAAGTCAGCTCCTTGAGGAGAAAGCTATTTTGATATCACAAATTTCAGAAAATACAGAGAAAAAGACATGAAATCAAGGCCAAAAGAGGTCAAATGGTTCATGTAGCTGCTTAACTCCTGAGCTAGACACAAGATGTAGGTTCTGAAACATTCAGCTCCCTACCCAGCTCCTGGACTAGAGTCAATTTTTTGCAGGTCTGCTTGTGTTTTCTTGGTCATTAATAAAGTTAGTAAAAATAAAAATTATATATCAACCTGAGTTAGTCAGTTCTGGTTTTGTATGTCACTTTGAACAACTTTTTTGCATGCGACCAAAAGATTTGCTTGGGGACTTTTTTGTATGTTTGCTGACATTCTTTATCTCTTAATCTTTCTTCTCTGGTCTGAATATAATTTATATAGTTTGTTCTACATAGGCTGAACACCTCTTTTTTCTAAAGCTCTCATTTTAACCAGCTCCCGATACTGCAACCCTTTTGTGATCAGAAGTTAAGCACTAGTAAGCTGTTTGCACCCTGTAGCATCCTGTTCCAGTGACAGTATCCTGGGCCAATACTTTCAAGGTCTCTTCTTATTTTGTGCTTTTATACTACGTTGAATTTTATTCTAAGACCATAAGTTCATTCTACAGCCAATAACTCTTTCAAATAACTAAAAACAAAGATACATCTGTATATATAGTTACACCGCATGTTTACATAAAGCTAAGCAAAGGTAAAACAAAGATAATAGTTACCTGGCCATTAGGTAATTTCTTTTATGGCAAAAAAAAAGCCATGAAATGTATCTACTCAGGCCAAGAGAATTCCAGAGAATAGCTCACAGGTCCTGGGGCCTGTGTTATGCTGACACTAAGCCACTTCGTAACATCTCCATAGTTGCTACCTGTACATCTACAATCCCTGTAGGGTTTTCAGTCAGAAACTAAGAAATAACTGTTTCCTTGAATTTCAAATATTTCTGGAAGAGGAATTGCCTCTGAAGGGAGGAGAGAATAACTCTTACCCTTCTGTTGATCTGCATTACCAGAGAAAAAGTAAACAATATTAGAACTACTGTAATTTGTAAGCATTTGTCAAAAATGTGTTTTTATCCTTGGTATTTCTTCAGTGTGTATTTGCAATATGAAATTCCTGATTGTTCACCACATGTTTTGATTTGCAGATTCTTTGTCCAGCAAAGAAGTTTTTTGGTCTTCTGCTGTCTAACTGCTCCTATGTGATAGATGGTTCAGATTCACTAAAAAAAGCCCAGCCAACTAAGAACCCACAAGCCATCTGCAAGATTTATTGCAACAGGATTTCAGAAGTTATTTTCCATTGTTATTGGAAATGGTAGAGACATTGAGAACCTGATGATTAGAGAACAAATCTAAAAAGGATCCACAAAGAGATTGCTTTTGCTATAAACCAGAAAAAATTTGGAGCAGCAGAAATCCAAAAAAGAATCTACCTAGCTGATGCTTTCCTGTTTGCTTTTTCTGCTGTCCATGAAAAAACTAATGCAAGTAATTGTGGGAACAACCTAATGCACCACACAGCTGATGTAGCAGAGCTCTCTGGAGACCTCATTCCTTGAGGATAAAGTAGAGATCTGCAGACTGTTAAAGTTGACATAATTGGTTAAAACTAATGGTAGTTAGAATTACCATTTACCAGGGTAGATGGAAATGAATAATATTTCTAGATACTGAAAATTAAATCCAGCTGTACCATCTTTCTAATTTTTCCTTGCATTGTCCAGGACATAAACGACTATTCCTAACATTCCTCATAAAATACACACTTTTTCTGGGTTTTCTGCAGAAATCATATAGAACAATTTTATCTTTCCAAGTTTCTCCCCCTTATTGATTTATTGGCTTGTAGGATGGTGACAAGTGTGCATTTTTTGCTCTGAGAATTTTCTTGATGTTTCTTTTATGTGTTCCTTTAAAGGGAAAAAAAACCCAACAAACAACCAAAAAAACAGAAAAAAAAAGATAAGATGAGGTCAATCAGAAAAAAAACCTACCAGGAGTTCTGTAACTTAAGCTGAAAGAAGGATTTGGACCTTTATTTTTCCCTTGTAGGGAACAAAATATCCTTAGAAACACCTAACAGCGGTCCTACTATTGCAGAGACACAGGACATCAGAGATGCTTTCCATTATCTTCTTCTCTTAGAATGGCCTGTTAGAGATATTTCACTGTAGCTCTTAAGTTCATGATGGTGCAGTGGCAAGCATTTTTGCAACCCTTACTAGGGAAGTGATAATGGGAAAAAGTTTCTAAGGTAGATATAAACAGATTGTTAAATACAAATTATCTGATCTCTTATTCCTTTATGAGGAATGTCTTTTTATGTTTTTAATAATTATTTGACATTTGAAGTCTGAGAGTTTAACAGTGTCTAAGAATGGGTATTACTTGTCTACAGGAAATGTGTCATGAAAAGATACGGATATCTTTATATCAGTTTGCACAAGAAATGGGTAAAAAAAAAAAAAAAAGGACAGAATTTCCTTTCTCACAGTCGACCTCAACAACCCCCAAATCTGCTTGGAGAACAGCACAGTCTGGTGCCAGCAATCCAAGAATTTCTGGCACATCAGGTGTCAGCTGTTTGACGCAGGAATCAGATGGGCATTACACGACTGATCCCACGGGCCATCTAGGAGGTACTCTAATTATAAAGTAGAAAAATATCAGTATGGTTCTATGGGTAGATTACAATATGGGTGAGAAACTGGCTAGTTCACCATTGCTCAGTCTAGTGGTGTTCCTTGGAGCTTGCTGAAAATAACTATTAAGCTCAGTAACAATTCCGTGGTCACTAGTAGGGAGTGCACCTTCATCAAGTTCATGGACAATATCAAACTGAGAAAGACATTGAATGTGTTTAAGGGCAGGGATGCCCTCAAGAGGAACACAGTGAAGCTAGAGGCACAAGTGACATAAACCCCCCAATAACAGCCATAATAAGAGATGTCCAAACATCACCAAAGAGGTAGTGTTGTTTGACATGTTCATATAAAACTTTCCATCATCTCTCTTGCTGAGGTGACTCAGAAGAAAAAGCAACATGTTGCCAGTTTAACTTCAGGGATAATTTTTCCCAAGTGTAATAGTTACATCCAGAAATATTACAGCTGGGATAAAGGAAAGGTACACAATAAGTAGCATAACCATCTGCTTATCTAGAAAGCTGTTAGCTCACAGATGAGCTCAAAGTCTAGGCTGTTTGGTTTGTTTGATGATTTAAGAGGTGCAAACAACTGTATTATGCATATGTAGCTAGAGAAAGCATACAAATTCTGCTTTCTTAGATAAATAACATCATCCCAAACCCAAGAATTCTTGCTTATTTCTTTGTTTGATCAAAGTTAGGGAATTCACATATGCTTTATTGCTTCTGACTTCCTGGAAATTTAATATTCCCTGTCATTTTTCAGAAGCTGTCATACCCTTAAAAAAGTAAGGTTTAAACCAGGCATACCCAGAAGACTTTTTTTATTCCTACCCACTTACTACTATCTCTCATAGTAGTTGCTGAAGGGTAGCTCTACAACGTGTACCTTAGAAAAGGATAAGGAAGGACAAGAAATAAAACCAATGCATCTCAAAACCAAAGAATGGAAATTAAGTCATAATTCGCCTTTGATAATAAAATATAAAAACAAAGAAACCATAAAAAACTCAAACCTTGAGAAGCCATTAAAAGGTAAGCTATAGAGATGAATCTGAGATACAAACATCAACTTTCTTTCCTTTGTGATTGTTTTAAAATGACACTATACCTCGATCCATCCTTTGAGCTTTCAAAAGTACATACATGGCAACAGCATAAATAGAGCAAAATATAATCTTCTGACAGAACAACTATTTTCTTCAATATTATTTACACTTCTAGTTTTCAGATTAATGTTTGAGTGCATTCCAGGCAACAGTCCCACTCAATCTGACATTATAGCTCTCAAAAACTTCCTTCTTCTAGTCTCAGATGCCTTTTTTAAGTGTGCATGCTTCCTCATCAAAAAAGCTAATTATCCAATTTACAACACATGTTCTAAATTCCTACCACCTGAAACCAATATGCTGAAGCCCCAGTGCACACTTAACCCCATCTTATGCAAAACAAGTGGAAAATAAACAAGTGCCTACTGATTTTCTTAGAAGGTATTTTTCTTTTTACTGAGACAGGATTATTAGCTGGAGCAATCAGTCATCCATCCAGTGAGAAATCATATTTTAAAAGTCCTTAAAATTATGTCAATGTGGAGAAATTTATAGTGTTTTTTGTTTTTTTGGGTTTTTTTTAAGTATGGAGATATTTACTGGTGGTAATGTTTCATACAGGTTTGCTTAGACTAATGGATGGGTAAAAGCAGCTAAAGAGTTGCACTGCTGGAAATTCTGAGTGTCTGTAGAAGCACATGGGCTCATTAAGACTGTACTCATATGCTTGAACACTGAGCAGTCTTATACAGTGTTATACTACTGTAACAATTCTGAAAGTGTTTGCCCCACAGTTATATCTTAGTGTTAATCCTCATTTCTTGATTAGCCCAAAAACTTCATTAAGAACCTTGTCTGTTGGGTTCCTGCACCTCACTGCAAAATATCAGAGTTAAGCAATAGGACTAAGCTCGTGGTTTTCGAACCACTAGTTAAATACATCTTCACTGTTGCAGTCTGCTATCTGTGGTGCTGAAAGCTTCATCAACTCAACTTATTTCACAGTTATTGAAACAATCCTAATGAAATACAGCTAGCTCTGCTGGCTTTATATATTTATTTATTTATTTTTCTGATGATTGTAGAAAATAGTTTTTCATCTATTTAAGCAGTGAATTTTTATTGCTTTACAGGAGAACTAAAGAGCTAGCGCTTACTGAGAATTACTGCACAAGCAGCTTCCACTAAGTAGATGATTATATACATCCTTTCACGCTCCTATATTAACTTAAATGCTGATTATTGTGGTTCTTTTTCATTTTCGTTCTTTCTTTTTTTTTTTTTTTTTTTTACTTAAGATGGTTCATATGGGTTCAAGTCTTAGCATGTAAAGCATAGATGTGCTACTGTAGGGTCTACTTTATATACCACAGAGCTTATTGGTGGGAAAATCCTGATATCCAGGATTAGCTTCACACTGTGATTAACTTTTCAGTGGCAACAGGATGGGATTTTTAATTCTAGGTTTTAATAAGTTTATGTCATTTATCAGTTGAACACTTTGGTTAGAAATACACGATTCTCCCATGAAGTGTTTTTATTCTACATCCTCTTTTCCAGCTTCTCATAAACCAATTTTGTAAATAATTCTTATTCTTTCTTAAAGGATTCATTTCAAAATAGACTCACACAAGGCTTTCAAACTTTAATATTTCAGTTATTTTCCTTCCCAAGTGCTTTTTCTGTCAAACGACACATAACTGTTAGTGCAGCATCCACTGTTAAACAAATCAGGCTCGTTTGTGGCTTACCTATATGATTTCAGCTGCTGGAGGAGAGGATAAAAATGGTAAATAACAGGGACTTAAAAGTAACTGAAATCTTGTCACGGTTTTGGAAAATGATTAGCTTAAAGGCTGTTTATGAGTCTGGCACACATGAAGAATATGAACAATCATACTCACAAAATGCCCACCTATACTGTTCTAAGGGTTGACCTTCGAATCCCAAGCTGACTAGCCATCACACAAAAGCAGCCTGGGGCACTGTGTGAGTATAAGGTGACTGCTCTTTAGTTACAAGATTGTGATTTTATTTTTTATTTTTTTTTGCTTCTCTGTGTATGATATGCTAAAGTATTTGATGTTTTGCAGTTATATTTTTCTTGAGATAGGTATGACTTCATTGTAGAGCACTTAAGGGATGTATACTTCAGGGTCATTCCATGGAGCTATGTCATTTTGTCTCAGAAATTACCATCAATTCAATTTGATTACAGGATATCTAAACTCCCATTCTCTTTTCCCTCATCTATTCCACTGTAAGTACAGCACCTCTCTTCCTCATGAACTGCTTTTACCTCCAATTTCTAAAAGTATAGCCATAGTAAATCTAACTGTAAAAACAAATTGTTGGTCTGGATATTGATCCCCATCCTTCAACAGCTGGAAATTATTTACTTTACTGCATAGATAGACAAGAAGTGTTTGTGTGAATAGGACCAGGAATGCTTGATGAGTTCACCAAAAACACTAGGAAAAGTGGTACCCAATGCAGCACAGATAGTATGCTCTGCTGTAGAAGACACCACTGGGAAGGTGGCAAAAGAAGGGGGGCACAAGCAGGACTGCTCCTGTCGCCCTTGTTCATGTGTCTGTATGCATTAATTAAACAGATACGTGGAGGGCATCATGTGAATATTCCAGCCATCCCCTGAGCTGTCCAGATGCTAGCCAGCTGCACATATAGAAACCATATTATTGTTCAAGCACACAAATAAACCCCCATTTGGAAGAAACTATGATAACTTGGTCTAAATGCAGCTCTGCTATTCAGCTCCAGAATCATAATAGGCTTACATGTGGCTGCCTTGACATATCTACACCTGCCTGAAATTCTCTGCAGAGAGGTGCTGTAGTATTAGTCTAGCCCTGACTTATTCTGTAAGGATCATTATTCCGTTCAAGGTCAAAATCAAAACAGAAGCTTCTCAGGGGAACAGACATCAGTATTTTGGGGGTTAACTATTTTAACAGCATCCAATAACACTGCAAATTGCAGAAGTAACCTTCCATTATAAATCACTTGTTTTTTCAAGTGGTGCTATGTTTTCTAATTAATTGCTTATATAAGACTGCTAGAAATTCAGTGTCAAAGATTGCTGGAAACTATGGGAGAGTAGTTGAGCACTTTAAACCAGACAAGAAAGGTTAAATTCTGCCTTTGAGTAGTACTCATGTAGGGCATACTACAGCCTGAAAACATTCACTTTATGAAATAAACTTCATCTATTTCTACTTTGCACAGGGCATGGAAAGCCAGATAATTTGTTGCAGTTGAGCAGATGCTTCTTTTGTTTTGACATTATTATTGTTATAAATAAAAAAAGAATGAACAATAAGCAATCCCAGCCAATGGAGAAATGTTATTGCTATAAATGAAGAATTTCTACTGCACAAATTGAGAAATCAGACAAAGAGAGCATCTCTTGAAAAGGTGTCTGAGAAAAAGACTAAAGGAATAAAGAAGGAAACAATAAAAGGGGTTATGGACTGAGCTTCCTTTGTTTCTCCACCATGGTGGGTGTCCCGCTGTTCAGAGACTGAGGTGGTTTCTGTAGGAGAGACAGAAGCCAGAGAAAGGGTACTGTAGATGAAAAAACCAGCTTTCCCTTAAAGGAGGCAGAGCTTGGAAGAGGTAAGGAGCACCCATCTCATCCTCCTTGTTGGTAAAGAGGTCAGAGCACATATAAAATGCATCACTCTGAGCAGCGTGGTCGCTAGGGAACACAGATGGTCATTTCCTACAGCACTAGGGAGCATGTGGCAGCAGCTTGTAACCAGACTCATCCTATAAAGTGATAGGCTTCATATATTAGGAATACTTGTTTGTGGGGAGGGCAGCGGTGAAGAAATCCACTTTCTGCATGATGAGGATAATTTTCTATGTCTGTGTTCTATAAGAAAAAGCTTGGTTGTGTTTTCTAGGGCTACAGGACCACATTTAGAGCTGTTTCCCAAAGTGAGTGAGATCTGTCCTTTTTGCTTACAATGTTTTGTCCACAAAGAAATGCTAAAGAATTAAAGCAGATATAATTTAGCCTATTGAATTCAGGCTGTCTGAAGACTGCAGGGCTTTCAGAATAACCTGCTTGACTGACGATAACTTAAGCTTGATGATTTATCTGAAATACCCCAACCTAGTGCTCAAAAAGTTAAACTGACAGCCAGAAGGAATGCCACTCCCATGCAGTTGGCATCTTTCCCCTCAACCTGTTTTACAAAATTTTACATGAAGGGTCTATTAAGTCCATCAGGTTGCTTGGCTGGTATTCCAGGGCAGATAGTTGGCACCAAGTAGGAATGACAAATTCTGGTTGTTCAGTATGTGACAGGATTTTTATCACTAGCTATCACACCTGATGACACTCACTCATTCAGGTTCATTGATACGACTTCTCTTTTTTTGTGTTCCTCTTAGTAGAGGTTTCTGGGGTGAGATATTTTACAACTATTTTATCAACCTCATATATGTGTGTATATATGTCTTCCTAATGAATATTTGAGGCAATGACATGACACTGATTTGAGTTTATCAGGTATGATGGGAGTCCAGCATGAGCCTAGAGAAAAACAAGGCAGTTTTAGTCTTTAGTAATAGCTGTTTTGCTGTGTTTGTCTTCCAAACATTTTAAGCTTTTAAGCATTAGTTTTGATATTAACTTCCTCCTCAATTGTTGGCTTATCATTTCAATTGGTATTGTTTTAAAATTATATTAGTATTTTTGTTCAGTTATATATTAACATCCATCTCTATGTAGCAGTTGTCAAAGTAATGAAACTTGGAGTTTTTTCAGTTCAGTAATAGCTTCTCTGACTTTAATTTTGTAGCACTTGCTTTTACATTTCACTCGTAAGATTTCACTCTATTATTTCTTTGAATTACTTTTTTTTCAGAAGAATTTTTACTATGTAAATCACTCTTTATGAGATTTATTTAATTTATCGCTGACATGCACTGTCGTACCTAGTGTAGGTAGGGGATTCTAAATTCCCTCCCTCAGGTTTCCACAAGCCACCATTAATGATCTTCATGAAATACTGAAAACATTTGCATTCTCTTTCACAAAACAGATGCTTAAGACTGATTTTCATAAAGGGTTATACTTCCACAGCATAACAGAGTTGTTGCAGTCAGAAGAGATTACTGGAGGTCATCAGGTCCAACACCCCCCAGCTCAAGTAGGGACAGCCGAGGCTGGTTACCCAGGACCGTGTCTAGACGGCTTTTGAATATTTCCCCAACCTCTACGGGCAACCTGTGTCAGTGCTCAGTCATCTCCGCAATTAAAAAAATTGTCTCCTGTGTTGCACTTTGTGTCCATTGTCTCTGGTCCTGTCACTGGGCACTACTGGAAAGAGTTCCATCTTTTTTGCATCCTCCCATCAGCTATTTTTTGACATTGATGAGATTACCATCTGAAGCCTCCACTTCTTCAGACTACCTGGTCCTATCTCTCTCAACCTTTCTTCACATGTGAGATGCTCCAGTCCTTCATTATTTTTGTAGCACTTTTCTGGACCCTTTCAATATGTCCATGTCTCTCCTGAACTTCGGAGCCTAGAACTCATCAGTGCTGAGCAGAGGAGAAGGATCACCTCCCTTGACCAGCTGACAATACTTTGCCTAATACAGCTCAGGATACGACTATGCCTTTTTGCCACCATGTTCAAGTCAGTGTTTACCAGTAACCCACAAGGTCCTTTTCTGAAATGTCGCCTTTCCAACTGGTTAGTCCCCAAAACATACTGGTGCTTCTAGTAGCACTCCCCAGCATATATTCGGGAGGTTGTTCCATCCAGGTGCAGACCTTCATATTTCCCTATACTTCCCTGTGCTGAAATCCATGAGATTCCTGTCAGCTGTTTTCTCTAGACTGTTGAGGTCTCTCTGAATGTCAGCACAACACTTCAGCATATCAGCCGCTACTCCCACCTTTGTGTCATCTGCAAACTTGCTGAGGGCACACTGTGTCCCATCAACCAGATTATTAATAAAGATGTTGAAGAGGACTGGACCCAGTACAGATCTCTGGGATACACTGCCAATTACTAGACTTTATGCCTCTGACCACCATGCTCTGGTCTAAGGTGCTCAGACAGTTTTCGATCCACCTCTGCGCTTATCCAGCCCCTGCTTCATCAGTTTGTCTGTGAGGATCTCATAGGAGACAGAGCCAAAAGCTTTCCACAAGACAAGGAACAAAATATCCGCTGCTCTCCCCTCATCTACCCAGTCATTTTGTTGCAGAAGACTATCAGACTGATCAGGCACGGCTTCCCCTTTGTGAATCCTTGCTGACCAGGCTTAATCACCTTCTTGTCTTTTGTGCCTGGAAATGGTTTCAGAATTAGTTCTGAGATTTCACCTTTTGTTTATGTACCATTTTCTACTGTATTTTAATGCTAGTCTCACATTAAAATCTCAATCAAGTCAATATTCAAACCTCTAGAGTATTAGCGAATTTGAGACAATCTTGATTGATTTTGCTACTTGTAAAATAGGCTAAGTAATATTTTACTGCTTTGTGTGAAACATAGTAAATTTATTTTAAATTGGCTCCTGAAGTCACAGTGTTCTGTAAAATGCAGGTTTGTCTCTTTTTTTTTCTGAAACATCTAGACAAATGAAACATCTTTATCATTCTTACATCAATTTTGTACAATTGTACAATTTGACCTAAGAGTAGGTTAAAATAATGCAAAATACTTAAAAAAAAAAAAAATTGGTACATTTACAAAACACTTTTCTGTAGCTTCTAGATTAGACAAGAGTCATGTTCTAAGTTTAACAAAATCCTTGAAAATTATTTGGGATTTCAAAGACAGGAAGTAATTAGCCTGAACTTATCATTTGTTGAAATGTCTTTTGAATCACTTATAAAGACACTGATTTCATAGACTAGCTTCCAAGTTCAGGTTGGCAATAAATTCTTAGCACCAAATTGTAAAGATGAGAAATAAGTAGTGACATCACTAATCTACAGAGAAATTGGGAAATTTCCAGCAATTTATTTACAAATTTCAGATAATTAATTTGATGGAAGGCTTGTCAGTGTTTGCTTTTCATATAAAATACTAGCTTCTTTTAAAATCATCTAATTCAGAGTGCTTCATTATTTGTCTATCCACAATCACAAATGATGAGGGCAGAGAGAGCGTTTTTATTTCAGGGAGAGAGTGGGTGGTGGGTGTTATTTGTTGGTTTGTTGTTTGTTTTTTTTTCTTTCCTGGTTTGCAATAAAACATCTGACACTAGTAAGCAGTAGCAGCTTTTCCTCTAAAGATATCTTGATTAACATCACTAAAATTACCCTGTAATGGCTAATGCTTTACCTATTTGAGGAAAAAGCTGCCGTATATTGTTTCCTCTTCTTCTTTTGATTTTTTTTTGTTTTGTAAGTTTAAGCAGCTTTTAGGTTTCTAAAGCAAAGTTATCATTCAACTTAAAAAATAACATTATTGAGTTCTGCTTCAA
Organism: Myiotriccus ornatus; assembly: GCA_036023395.1. Taxonomy (NCBI): domain Eukaryota; kingdom Metazoa; phylum Chordata; class Aves; order Passeriformes; family Tyrannidae; genus Myiotriccus; species Myiotriccus ornatus. The sequence continues at coordinate 97,177,676 of JAYRBT010000082.1, forward strand.
TAATAGTTGAATTTCTTGTGTCTGGTGGAATATATGTATCTGGTGGTTAGCGGGGAAAAACAATAAGAAATAATCTTTTGAGTCAGAGATTGATGAAATCTAATATAGAAATCACAGATAAAAAATTAACATGGAACTCAGTAGTGCCAGATTTGTTGTCAGTGCTTAGTGTTCTTACTGCTCAGATCTTCATGAATGTCTGAAATGACTCCAAATATCAATGAAAGAGACTCCCTATTGGCTGTCTATACCAACACTGTAGCTGTACAAGAACAAAGTACACAAAATGTGAAAAGCCTTCTTGTTTTCTTTCATTAGTTCATTTTGAGGTAGTATGTTTACCTCTTTGACTGGATGATTTCTGCCTGCTGCTTTTGCTTCTTTTATTGACTATAAGGAATTCAGTTTTGAGAGGGAATGAAACACAGCTCTCCAATGAAACGATAATAGTCACTATTGCAAACAACCTAGTAAAGTCTAAGAGATTATTTTATATAATTCTCTTTCACCAGTTTATATTTTCTGAGTTGCTACTGATTTTCTCCACTGGATCAGACTTTTAAAAGGTGAGGTTAGCTCGTGAGGAAACTAAAATTGAACTTCCAGTTTTCTCTTCAAAATGTTCAACATTATTGTGTTAAAATTCTTGTGCTTTTTTTTTTCTATTCCCATATTTTTCTAATACAGTTCAATAGTTTTTTTCTTTTTCTCCAACTTTGCTTCTGCTCCAGTCCTCATGTTATAATTCTCTGACTGCTCATATTTACCTCAAGCATATTTCCTAGACTAGATGAGAGAGTAAGAAAGATTTTCATAACTCACATCTTAAGCTGCTTCTTTTTGATATATTTTTCTTCCAAGCATTTTATTTCTACCTTTCTACTCTCTATTTCATAATTGTGTTTATTCTTATGATGTAATATTTTAAGTTTAAAAAAATAACTAAGAAAACTTTATCTTATTTTCAGAATCAACTAATTGGCATCTACCATATTAAACTTGAGCACACAATTTTTTTTTCTTTTGAAGAAACAAACGTATTACATTTACAGAGCTGTGGGGTTTAATCTGCATTTGGCATTACTTTCAACATTCTGCTCGCAATTAATGTACAGTAAAGAGTGTTCTCTGTAGAACCAATTTTATGATATATTTGCAGAGATACATTTTCATTTTATAAATGTGCTTTTAAATGCATTATCATAGCTCCTAGTGAGCCACTCATGGCTGAGTTGCTGCTCAATTTAGGAGTAAAGAAATCGTGATCCAAACAACCATATCTGCTTCAATGACTTCACATGTTAACTGTTTTAAAAAAAACCCAAAACACTGGCTATCTACATACATGGCCTTCAGGGAAGCAAGTATGGGTGAATGTAAACTCAGTCTCAAGCACAGTTTTGAAGGTAATAAGATCTTGACTTCAGAAACAAAATATTGATCTCTATGAGAATATTTAAAAAAATCTATAGAAGAAGGAGACCATAGATTAGGTATTAGGTCATAGTTGCACAATCTTTTCTGTTTTTTCATTATATTTAATTTTCATTGTGTGTGGGGGGGGGTGTTTGGTTGGTTGGTTTTTGTTCTGAATGAAGTTAGGCATAAGTCAATTATTTAAACTTTTTTTTTTTTTTTGTAGGAGTTGTTATGAATTGGACTAAATGATCCTTGTGGGTCACTTCCAACTCAAAATATTCTGTGAACTCTGTGAAATCTCTGAAGTCCTTTATAGCAATTCAACTATGATTGTATTCCAACAAAGCACCCTGATAGCAGTTTCATTGGAAACAAAAGTAAGCAAACAAAAAGGACTCAAAAAACCAACCAAATAAGCAAGCAAACACTGAATTTATTTCAAACTCTTTTCCTGGAGCATGAATGAATAAAAACTGAAAAATCACATGGATGTGATTTATTGGTATGTGGTAAGAACACTTAAATCCAAACTAAAATAGTTTTTGAATAGAAAGCTAGAGGGTTAGTGTCATTAACGGAATTGTACCTCTTTGTTGGACTCAAGAGACCAAATCCCCAACCTCTTTGAATCCAGAATCTTAAAAAGTCTGGGGGGAAAAAAAAACACAGGAAACTAACAGATTAAAAGGAGCACTAATCTAACGCTGTTCAATATTTTGCTAAAGCTCAAGGAAGACCCTTTAGCTGAAGTAGTGCTTCTAATGTTGTGTTTCCTTTCTAGATTGTATTTTATTAATGTTTTATTTTGTAACACAGTGTGAAGGGGCATAAAGGGACTTTTATATTTTATTTAAAATTAATGAGGAGTATATTATTTCACCAGGAAAGACCATCAGAAGTAAATTTTTTTCCCTTGCAAAAGGAAACAGGTTTGTAAGCAAATTTGGTTTTTGGTTCCGGATCTTCCTGGCTTATAAGGTGATCTTTGAAAAATTATTGAAAGTGCTTGTGTTGAAGTTCTTGCATTTTTATGCTGTACTGATATATGCAAAGTAAGCTCTTAGGTGCATTGCATGCCTTCATTAAAATCTACATTGTGATAGCAAAAATTCAAGACAACAACATGTATTCTTTTAATGAATTAAAGGCTCTTGACTATAAACCTTCCATCCAGTTAAGATGTGCTGAGATAATATCTTGTAGCTAAAAGACATTGACAGCTAAAAATTTTAGACATTCTTTGTTAAGTTATTGGCTTTCCAGCTGAACTCAAAACAAAGCCAACCTTCCCCATAAATATTCATCTTGCAATATGCCTATCATTTCATATATCATATGGGAAATACCTAAGAGAGAACAGCTCCGAGAAAAGGAAACCCTAACATATGAGAGATTCCCAAGGCTGGCTGCAATAAAATGTCTATCCTATGAAAATTTACAAGTTAACTGGACTTTCTCTAAAGTTTTAAAATGTCTTTTGATACAGTAGCTGCAGGTATCTTTCTCCTGTGGTACAAGGTGCTTGAGAATGCTCTGCACTCTTCTGCAGACATCTGAGACACTGGAACTGTACACGTGAAATGTAGGAGTCAGCTCAGCAGTCTGTCCCTCTCACCTTCCCTCCCTGCCACCCTTTCCAAAGACAGTGTTCTTACCAAAGTCTCAATAAACATTCTGTGATTTTCTCAGGACCATTAGATGTTCATTATAAGTATGCCAACTGAGCAAACAAATGATTTATTTCTTTCAAAAGGAACACTCTAAAATTTAGAAAAGTTCTAACGTAAGTATTTTGACCATTTTTCTTTAAAGTACTCTAGAAATTCAACAAGTCTATCATGTCTCTTTCATCATGAATGATCAAAATACAGGACAATGTATTAACAAGTCACTATTGTCTTCATCACTCTAAAATCTGAGACAACTGATTTTAAGAAAGGCATTTCTAACCTATGTGATTAAGATAGCCAATATATAATGGTCATAGGATAACAGAGCGGATGCACAAAGCAAAGCAACATGAATGGAGGTGATCAGAACCACAAGAGGAATTGTAGTTCACAATACTGTCTTCTTGAAACACCAGATAGCAAAAACCAGTCAAAATTAGGCTGTGTGTGCAATAACTCATTACTCTTCAAAAAGATCAGGGAGACAGTTTTTTCCATATGATTTGCCTGTTTGAAGTTCTACAGTAGTAACTACACTAACCTATTTGGCACACACCATGAGAAAGTCCAAATTCTTCATTCACTCATCAGAAAACTGATAGTTGGACAAGTTGTCCAAACTATGTTTCATGTGTGTGAGAATGAAATTAATAGCAAAGAAATGTAGGTATGATAGAAAAACATCCTCTCGGCTGATATGCATTCATGAGATATGGTTGAAATCAGATTTAATAACTACAAAACTTTACAGTGCAGATGAAGCCTAGCACAAGAGATTCAGCAATCTTTTATGACTAGCGGAAATAATATTCATTTACTTTACTTCATCCTGAGTTTGCATTTTAATGAAGTCAATTACTTTCAATTAATTATTTCCAGTTTTCCTGAAGTGACAGTCATAGCCCCTAATTACCACAAAGTTTAGGAAAAAAAATGCTTATAATAAGGTCCATTGGTATCAGGAATGTCTGATCTCACTGCATTGAAAAAAAATTTAAAAAGCCAACAAGATCCAGCATGGATCAACATTCAACAGAGATTTATTCAAAGCATTTTATATAATTTATTAACTTTTCATTAATTCCTTTGGAATTCATTAAATACTAAACTATTTTGAATCATCTGATTCTTCTAGGTTATTTTACCCATCTCCTTCTACCCAGCATGAAACTCAGCAGGGTTAAAGAAGTAAACTGAATTCAAGTAAAGGCCTCATTTTTTTCCTTGCTTATACTGTTTTGCATACTTTCTGATTATATAATTACTACAGTGTTCTTCCTTAGGACTTTCTTTTGGTTTGCAAGGAGAAATTTTGACTTAAAATCACTCTGAGAGTACACCTGAGAAAAGTCTGGGTCTTTAACACATATTTGATTCAACCATTTACTGACTTAAAAGCACACCTTACAAAGAGAAATCCTTAATAGTCACTGCTTAAAATTGCCTAACTGAAAAAAAGTGTACAAAACCAGCTGAACTATTCCTTCTCTACATTCCTTGGATACCATTTGTTATGCTTTTTAAAAACTGTCTTTATACTATTTGTGCTGCACTATATGAGAAAACAGATATAAACAGGTTTTGGGTATTAAGAATTCAAAGTAGATCACTGACCTTTGTAATCCAGGGTATTTCCTCCATTTATGATATACCTTTCTTTTGCTGGTGAAGAAAGTAAGTTTACTGAGGGAAGAGAGGCCCCAGAAAGCCAGTTAACATTCAAGAGTCACCTTGTCCAAGCTCAAGAGCAATGCATCCCAACTAAGAGGAAGTCCAGAAAAAAAAACAAAAAGTCTGCATGGATGAACAAGGAGCTCCTGGGCAAACTCAAACACTAAAAGGAAGCCTACAGAGGGTTGGAAGCAAGAACAGGTAGCCTGGAAGGAATACAGAGAAACTGCCTGGAATCTAGGTAGGAAAACCAAAGCCCTGATTGAATTAAATTTGAATAGGGACATCAAAGGCAATAAGAAAAGCTTCTGTAGGTATGCTGGTGATGAAAGAAAGAGGAGGGATATTGTGGACTGTCTCTGGAAGGAAATGGGAGACTTGACTACGCTAGTATATGATGAAAGCCCAGGTAGTCAATGACTTAATTGCTACAGTCTTCACCAGCAAGCGCTCCAACCACACTGCCCAAGTTACAGAATGCAAAGGTGTGGGGTCTCTGGTTACTGGAAGGGTGCTAGCAAAGCATCCTGGGAGTTGTAGTTTTTAAGTACTCTATCACACATTTGCAGTTGAATGACTGTATAGGATTGGCTGAAAAGGTCACATGTGTTGTGACGTAGTACCATTTGAAACTACTATATAAGCCTTTGTCTCTTTCAATAAAGCATGCAATTTACACACCACGTTGGTGTCAGTGTCTGGTCCCAAGGACCCTTTATTTATTATATTAACACTACTGCTACACAAAGGCAGGGATTAAGAGAATGAAGAATCACTGTCCACTGTTGAAGAATATCAGATTTGAGATCACTGAAAGAACCTGAAGATGCACAGGACTGTGGGACATGATGAGATGCATCTATGGGACTGATGCATGTGTCCTGAGGGAAATGACAGATGAAGTGACTAAGCCTCCATCCATTACATTTGAGAAGTCATGACAATACAGTGAAGTTCCCACTGACAGGAAAAGAAGAATTATAAACTGTAATTTAAAAGGGTTAATAAAGAAGACCTGGGAAAATGCAAACTGGTCAGTCTCACCCAGCAAGATCATGGAGCAGATCATCTCGTCAACTATGATAAGGCCCATGAAAAACGAGAATGTGATTAGTGACAGCCAACATAGTTTCACCTAGGGAAAATCATGACTGTCAAATTTAGAGGTCTTCTGTAATAGGGTTAAAATGTTGGTGGATGAAGAAAGAGCGACAAGTGTCATCTACCTGGACTTGTGCAAAGCATTTGACACTGTCTGGCAAAACTTCTTTGTTTCTAAACTGGAGAGACATGGATTTGATGGATGGACTACTTGGTGGATAAAGAATTGGCCAGATGGTTGCACTCAAAGAGTTGCAATAAACAGCTTGGTGGCCGAGTAGGGATCAGAGATGAACGATTTCCCAGGGGTTGGTATTGGTATTTGTGCAATTTAACATCTTTGTCAACAATATGTACAGGGGGATCGAGTGCACCTTCACTAAGTTTGCTGACAATACTGAGCTGTGCAGGAAAGGATGCCATTCAAACAGATCCTGACAAGCTTGAGAGATGGGCGTGTGCAAACCCTATGAGATTCAGCACAGCACAAGCAAGTTTTAAGGCACTGCACCTAATTTGGGACACTCCCAAGTACAAATACAGGCTGGAGAAAGAATGGATCAAGAACAGCCCTGAGGAGAAGAATTTGTGGGTCTTGGCTGATGAGATGCAACATCAGTTGCTAGCTTGCACTTGCAACCCACAAAGCCTACTGCAACTGGGCTGCATCAAAAGAAGTGTGGCCAGCAGGATGAGTGAGGTGGTTTGGCTGCTCTACTATGCTCTGGTGAGACCCTGCCTGGATCCAGGATCCTCACTGCATCCAGCTCTGTGGCTTCCCACATAAGGATGTGAAACTCCACCTGTTGGAATGGGTCCAGAGGAGGGCCACAAAGACGACCAGAGGGCTGGAGCACCTCTCCCATGAAGACTGGCTGAGAGACTTGGGGTTGTTCAGCCTGGAGGAGAAAAAGCTCTGGAGAGACCTTATAGCAGCATTCTAGTACTTAAATGAGCCTATAAGAGAGCTGGAGAGGGACTTTTTACAGGGCATGCAGCAAGAGGGAACGGTTTCAAGCTGAAAGAGGGTTGGTTTAGATTAAATAGAAGAAATTCTTTACTGTGAGGGCAGTGAGACACTGGAACAGGTTGCCCAGGGAAGCTGTGATTGTTCCATCCCTAGTAGTGTTCAAGGCTAGGTTAGATGGGACTTTGAGCAACCTGGGGTAGTGGAAGGTGTTCCTGGCCATGGCAGGGGGGGTGGACCTAGATGATTTTTAAGGTCCCTTCCAAACCAAGCAAATCTATGATGATTCTAGTATTCCATTGTTCAGAACACAAAAGGACACATACTTCATTGTGCTAATTAAATTATATCTGATTATTTTCTTCCTTAAGAGAATCACATGAGGCAAAGGACTCAATCCTCCATTGAAAAATGTCTAGTAGAAATTAACAAAGAGGAGAAAATAATAGGGTAGACAATTATGATAAAATGCACTCAAAAATTATGTTCTATGGCACTTCTGAGCTTTTCAGAAATTTATCAGAAAATATTGTTCAAATAATTCTACAGAATTTTCCTAAGATCAGAGCTTGTCTGCACTGTTGAGAAATATCTAACTTAATAACAACTGACTTTGAAGATAAAAACCAGCATAGCAAGGTCAGAATATTTTAAAATGAATGGAGCTTTGATATTTTTTATTATTGAATCTCTACCTGTCACAAAAACATTCAAGTTTTGTAAGTGTAGGCTACACTACCTACAGCACACTTTTAGCCTTCCCCTGAGCATATAACTGATTATTCTTGTTCTACTAGCGCTGAATAGAAATTTTCAACATTATGCTTGCTCTCTGGATTTCCACTGAATGCATTACATGACAAAACACTGGTGTTTAACTTGACCAACAGCAATGAGCCAAAAGCAGCCAAAACTGACCAGGAGTAGTGCAATGCAATTTGTGGGTTTATTTCTACAAAATCCTTTTCCTGTGGATAATTTAATCTCCAGCTATTTTCTTTTGTTCAGTACAAATAAAACCTAGATATTTCAGGTACCTCCCAGAAGTGAATACAAACAAAAAGCATTTGCATATTCATTAGTATCTACATTTTATTTTCATCAAATATACACCAAATGACCAATCTATGCTAAGTGGTTGATGGCAATTACTTCTGAAATTAGAAAAAGATGTTATTAAACTAGTGAACCTCATTAGCCTTATTTGCATGAAGTATAAAGTAACTATAATAGAGAAACTAAGACAAGAACACAGCTACTTCAGGTTGCATTAGAATAATTTCACTGGTATGCAGCAACATATTATGTAATTTCATTTAAGTTCAGTAAAATATGGGAAGGCCACTGCTGCTATTTTGCACATGCTATATTTTCACAAACAACCAAAGTGTGAATCATATTTACTAAAAGAGAATGTGTAAGCAGGTGCTTCTGAATTGTTATTTTATGAATAACATGTTTTAATCTCCATTAGAGATAAGATGTTGAATCATCTCCATTTATTGTGTAAATATATGGAGGAACACTGTGTACAAAGGAAAAGCTTCACTTATCAACCAGATCTAAAAAGACTCTACTGCTATCTTACAGCAGTTCAGTGTATGCCCTGTGCTGAAGTCATCCTGCCTGTGCTTCAAATATTCATTATTCATCTGTCTCTTAACAGAGTAGAAAATGCATACTTTTAAAGACATATTTTTATTTTTTTATTTAAATGCATACTTTTAAAGACATATTTTTATTTTTTTTAATTTAATAATCTGATTTTTTAAGTAATTAGGTATTTTTATGAAGACATTCTTCTGTATGGGAAGTGAATAGGAAACCATGGTTTTCTTTGTTATTTTTCTTAAATAATAACACACACTGTCCCAGTTTGCCTTTCTGATTTGCCCATCAGGACAGGACGTCCCAGCTTCTGATCTGAGGAGTATTTAAGCATATTCATCAACTAAAAGACGTGGAGGTGTGAAGACCATGTGCAGATTTATACCTGTGTTGTCCTACTCTAGATTCAAATGCTGGTTGGACTTCCCTGACTCCATATGAAGATGGTGCTTGCCAGCCCCATCTCATAGCCAGGTAGTGAGGCTGTACCACCAGCTGAACCGCGCTGACACACTGGCAGGGCAGAGCAGGGTTTACACAAACACAGGTCCATAGTCCTCAAGACAGAGGAGTCTCATCTCTAGGCAGGGGAATCACCCTTTGCCTCATTCTCATTCTGCTCCAAGGAATCTCCATTATCACTCAGTGTAAATACCAAATTTCAGTCTGAGGACTCTTCTTCCTCCTGGTTGGGTCCCTTTGCCTTGATGTTAATCACACTTTTCTAGAGGCTAATTGAGGTGCCAGAGGAGCAAATTCAGCATAGTTCTCTCTCCAGTTGGGCTGAAGGAAGTGTAAACACTGGCCTTTTCCATTAATCTATGTCTCTTTGAACAGATGTTTGTGAAAGGAAGTGTTAGCTCCTGCTGCAGTTAGGATAGAGCCAGATTCAGTAGGAGTAAGTGGACCTACTTGTAAAAACAAATCCCTTCTTGAGCCTGAGATACAAATGTCACACTTGCCTGGAAGCAGAGCCACAGGTACCTCAGGAAATATCATGCAGAAGACTCAAATTCTTTTCAAAACTAGCTTTGCGACAGACATGGAACACTTGAATGGGGACTGTGTACATACAGACCAAGAGCGACACAGCAGGCGCCTTTACTGATATGGGCCCATAAACCTTGGTGAAACTGTGCACTAAGGAGAACACTTTTATGTGGGAGAACATGATATATGTGTGAGCAATTTATATTGTGTGTAGTGCTTTTGTAGACTTTTACAAACTTTTATATAGTTTTATAGCTATTATAAGATATAAGTGCCAAGATGGCTAACGGTGTCTTTGCTGGAAGAAAAGGAAATTCGTGCCAACAAGAAGGTGGGGTTTGATAGAGTAAACAAATGTGTTAATAACCAATTATAAATGTATTCGTGGTGGATGTTTACACCTGGACAGTGACCCATAACCAATTGTGTCCTTCTTGTCACGAGACCTTGTCTGGAGATGCTATAAGAACCCAGAGCTATCCGAATAAAGCGGACATATTTTAGATCTCATAGGTCGTATGTGTATGTCTCAGAGAGCCCCTCAGTCAACACTTTTAAAATTCCCCTGAAGTTTTATTTTTAGTGTATTAAAAAAAAAAATCCTAATTTGATTGCATTTGGCATATTTGTACTGACCATTATGTTATATGCAGCAAATGAAATCTTATCATCTCTTAGCTTGAAAAAATCCCCACATATAAACCAGGCAACAAGGAATAATGTTTTTGCTAAAATGCCATCTCATGCAACCCAACTGTGTTTGTCTCTCTGCATGTAAAGCACTAGAGCAAGAGAGGCTGACAAGCTTTATTTATAATTCTGTATGACAGATACTAGTGTTCCTCTGTGTGTGTACAAGTGTGTCTGCATGTGTTATATCATTTAGAAAAAGCAGGAAAGCAATTACTTTGTCAACAACTCAGAACTAATCCTCTTTCCTCTCTTTCCAATTTGGCTGTTTTTAAATAAATGGTTAATACGCAAGGACAACTCCTTCCAGATATTTTGCTATAGAAAAGCTTTCACTTATTTCTCTTTTTTGTGTATTCTATTTAGTGCTATGGCACTGAACAATGAAATGAGTTCATAATTATTCATACTTTTTCTAACATTGTACCCTAGCGTTTATAGGGTTTTGGGTGATGGTTAAGCAATTGTTTTCCATCCATCAACATGCTACCATCCTGTACAGTGAAAAAGCCACAGAGGTGTCTGGCTGGTTCATTGTTTGATTGCTGTAGAAAAAAGAAAAAAAAAAAAAAAAGAAAAAACCCAAAACAACCACATAAAACCTTTATCAGCCATACACTGTTCAGACGACTTAAATAGCTTTAATACTTCTGTGCTAGTTTGAAGGACTTTGTGCTGAAGTACCTACAGCTTTGAGAATATATTTTTTTATACTCCCCCAAATAAAGCAAACTACCAATAGTACTTCAACAGGTGTTTATCTGTCCCTTGTGTTTTTCGGTTCTTCCAGTGTCAGGATCAGGGAGATAGTCCCATCCTGTAGCTGTCTGATCCAGTGAGCTGCCAGCTCTTGGACTCCTCCCTATGTTGTAGTGTAGCACACAGAATCAGTGCAATTCACAGAGGTCATTCTCATAATGGTTTGTACTTGATGGGATGCATTATTTTCTGTTGTTTTAAAGTTTCTGTTTGCAGGCAGTTCAAAGCAGCGGGGGATAGTAAATGCAGAATGCCTTTTCCAAGATTCCGCTGGCTCTTTTCTATTTACACAGTTTCTATCACACTTATCACAATGGCATCTAAGCACTTTTCAGTGTTAAAGATGACAATTACACTGATGGCTTTTCTAAACCTATTGAAGCCTGCCACCAGTTGGCACAGCTTCCTCTCAGCTGTGAGATACAGTCTATGAGATTGCCAATAATTTCAGAGGCTGACAGACCAGCAGTGTTTCAGCCCAGGGATTACCCAAATGAATACCCCTTTGGCTACTGTCTCAGTCTGTCAATTACAAGATTTCATCTCAGAATGCTTCTACATGCCAATTTTAATTGCTGTCAAAAAGCTGGTGCATGTAGCTGCAGATGCATAGTGCTGTTACAGTTTACAAGGCAGCAGATAACAATAGGATTAAGTAGGTGAAATGCTAGATACCTGTGGAAAATTTATGACGGTATGCAGTTACGTTGAGTTTCTATGACATTATTTGAATACGAACAAAATAGACATGGCAAGACTTTATTCTTTTCTTTATTACACTTGTCTTTCAAAAAAGACTTCAAAAAATAGCAACTATTTGTAGCCTGTTAGACATCTTCTCAAATTGTCGCTCCACATATGTTAAACAAATTTATCTTTATCTTTTCATGAAGAAGATAAAGAGGACTTTTTCTTCTCTATTTGCCTCATGCATCCATCATCCCTGTTCCTCAGGAATAGTATTTCAGTGCCATTTAGAAAGTACATTCTGAAAGAAAATCTGCTAATCAAAATGCTGATTTCTAAATGCTATCCTTGGGAGATTCTGAAATGTCTACTTATGGAGTTAAGAAGTTCATATTGCCATGTAAATTTATGTATGAGAGCATTCAAAAATCTCTCTCCAAAAAGTTAATGATCCAGGCAATGACAAGTTAACCTTCTTCACTCAGCAGGATGTGGAAATACAAGAAAGCAGGGTTTTGGTGCCATTGGGCTATTGTCTTAGTAGGCATAAATTTGCATGGCTTTGTGAAATCCACAGTGACTTTCAGGATCTGAGAATCTTCAGCAACAAGTTAAAATTGCATATCTCGTTCCAGCCTATATAAACTATAAACTTGCTTAAAAAATCCCATCAACACTAATATCATAAAAAAGAACTCATATACTGTTAAATGTATAAATCAAGCACACTGAAAAAGGCAATTTTATAAGGCCTTTTTTAGACAACTCAAAAATTATCCTTGAACCTTGACTTATTAGGAATGTCTCCCATTCACCGTGGTCATTCAAATCTTGCTGAAAGTGACTATGAAATAACATCAGCCAGCTCCCTCAGCCTTTGTGGGAGCGTCCTGCCAGACCCACGGGCTAATGGGTGTCCAGTTTGCTTAGGTATCTACTTGTTAACCTGAGCTAACCTGGTTTTTAACTTTAGGGTTCTCCTCTGTTTACAGATATTTGTCCATGGCAGATTAGGCTTTGGATAAAGAGACTGGCCTTTTTTTCATCTGTTTCAAGGCAATTGAACTACCTCAGAAACTGCATCAGAAACCAAGGCTGTTTATCCAGGACTATGGATTTAGTAGACTGCAAGACATGTGAAAGACATCTCCTGCTACAGTGAGGAAAATTACAACTACATTTTAAGATTTGAGAATCCGCCTAAAAACCTAAACTAAGACCAGGAAACACAAAGTGCATTTTGGTTGTATTTTAATGTACTTGAGTCAGCTTTATTATAATCTTTTTAATAAATTATATTATACATAAATTTCATCTATTATGTTTGTCACAGAAAGCAGCCCAATAAAATAAAAAGAAGTTTTTTTTCCAGATTACATGAAACTGGAGCGGCATGCTTTGCCTTTTGTCATTAATATTTCCATATTTTGTGATGGGAGAAAGACAACTAAAACAAGTGTACATATCCAGAGGAAAATCTTATTTTTCATTGTTTGTCTAGGCAGATTTATAACCTATCCCTGAAATGGGGAAGTTCACCCTTCTTAGCACTTAACATATGCCTACATTGTTGGTAATACTATGGTTTTCAAAAATGTCCTAGATATGTCACCCTCAAACATAATGCCATGAACTCCCATTTGTTAATCTGAATTAATGAGCAGATGATGTCCAGGAAAAATAATAATCTTATATTGTTAGGGATGATTCACATACAGATAAGTATTTTCTGGGGAATGAATCCTTTGTTGCAAAAATTGTCTACATTCTTCCTTCTTACGTAAGCATCCCTAATTTTTTAAGGGAAAACTTTTTAATGACAAAATTTTGACTAAACTTCAGTTACATTATTTTTGTGGGGTTTTTTTCCAGATTTCTTTTAATTATAATTGTTGGCACCAGGAACAACATGTTTTGTGATATTTTTGTAGTTTTTTTTTCAAAAGAGCAGAAAGAATTTCAATATTTATTCTTCAATATTTTCAAAGAATAATTTAATGGTATGATAGCTCATTGAGTCTGCTGTCATTCGGATTAGCAGAACAAAGTGCACAACTGTGCAGCAAGAGGGATTCTGGAGTGTTAAACAACACCCCACACTCCCTAGTTCTGGATTGCTTCAGAAGCTCACGGAACATAGAATGCAGTAAAAATAAGTCTTTTCACTGTCTCTATGATGTCCTTCTGACTGACCAATCCTTGTAGCTTTTTCTTGACCACGTCTCATAGGCTAAGGAACTGTTCTTGGGCCGTTGAACAACTTTGTCATGATTAAAAAAGAATGAAAAAGTACCAGAATGCAAAAGGGAAGCAAGTGATTCTTCTTGCTATATTTTTTATCAACGTGTATCTCAGACTGGGAAAGATAAAAAAGTCTAAGAGAGATAATAATAATAATAATAAGGCATATTTATTAACAACCTGGGTATTTTAAAAGCTTTATTTACTACCAGCTCCTTGGAAAAAAATTCCTACCTTTAGTTTATGAACTCAACCATGCCAGTATTTTAACCCTTCTGAGGCTGGGGAAACATGCTTATGAAAACAAACTTGTTTGTATTTGCAGTGCTAGCTGCATAATATTTTTCTGACAATCTTTATATTGCCATATTTTATGTTATTATCATAACAGGAAACCTATAGCTTGTGCTGTTTTGTGACATTAAGAAATGATGGACAGAAGTGTTTTGAGACCTGTCAGAGAGCTGTGAGAAAACTGGAAAAGTGAGATTGTGTGTTATCTAGAGCTGGTCAAGAAAGAAAAAGCAAAACAACATAAAAATAAATAAATCAAAATGTGGGGGGTTTCCACCAAAATGTATTGCAAAAAAATGGGTATTTCCTAGCTTTTTGTTTCTTTCAAAATCACTTTCTTTTGGAGCTTTAAGAAAATTGACTCAATAGGCAAGGACATTTTTGAGAAAACATTTAAAAATCACTAAGAGAAAAAAATTAACCTTTTAATACTCAAGAATAATCAGAACAGCTAAAACAAGACTTAGCTCCAATCCTCCATCCTCTTTTCCTTTCACTGGCCTGTTCAGTAAAACGTCTGCATTGGACCAGATCTCTGTGTGCTCTGTTGAATGGACAATAGGGCTGAGGAGGTGCCTTTCAGTGGGGGCACTGGAAGTTCTTCCACCTTTGCCTGTGCTGGAAAAATGTTCTCATTATCCAGAGCTCTCTAGATTTCACTGGTTGTATTTCCTCCTCACCATAGTTTGGGGATAAGACACCTGAAGAGTAGGACTCTCTTTGTCTCATCCTCACACTTCTGCAGATCCTCAGTGCTATGATTTTGAAATCAAGAGAAGGTCCGGAGAGTTAAGATTAACTATTAAGATTAACTAAAGAGCAACTCTTCAGCTAAAGGCTGATTGCTGTAAATTTCCTGTGTCTATTAGTTACCTAGTATTTCTCCAGTGAATCCTTTCGCGTCATTTCCATAACACATTATTGATTACCTATTTTCATGATATGTATTACAGAGTTTTTTGTAACAATAACCCCAAAACTAAAAAAAACTACAAACCAGTACAAACACTAAAAAAGCAGATATAAATCTCTATAACTAATTACATGTGTTTTGGAAATCAGAGTCTTTGCAGCCTGTTCTCTTTAGGCCCTCTGTACATGTATATGTTACACTGATTGAGGCCCATCTTCATTCCCTAAATTCTAGTCAAATATATAGACGGGTTACAGTACTCCTCAATACAGATGCACCATCAGATATGATAAAAAATAAATAATTCATCATTAAGGTTTGGCATTTGAAGAAAATTCCCTCTTCTAAAAAGGTTCAACTGTGTTTGATATGTGTGAGGGAAGAGCTTGGAAAATATATTTTAAGAAGAACATTAAATCCATCTAAGATATTTTTAAGTCCTATTTTTGAAGGTCTTATTGTAGATGAAAAAAGGAAAACAAATAATGAAGTAGAAACAAAACTACAGCAATTCAATATGTTCTTTCACATGAGCTTCAGTGCAGTTGAGAGAATAGATGTTGAAGTAATATACCTTCTCTCATTCATAAATAAATATTTTTAGGTCTTTTCTAAGCTATTTAGTTTAATTAATTCAATTTATCATGAGCATTTATAATATATTTAAAATATTTTAATATATTGATTTATTAAACATGAGGTGTTCAACTTTCATAGCTTTATTTTGTTTTTTTAAATATAGATTTTAGGTGACCACACTAAACTCTCTTCCCTAAAACCTACTTTATTAGAATAAATTATAGATATTCAGACTGGATAAGTTTTCATTAACTTTAAGAAGTACTTACTAACTTGTTAGGAACTTTTATGAAACTGTATTTTGGTAGATAGAAATCAGGATGGTTCTTCTAGAACAGCGTGGATTTATGCCACATGTAGCTTACAGCTTTAACGTCCTAGTTTTACTCTTGAAAAATACTGAGTACCTTCCACACAGAAATCAGTGCTAATTAAGGGGTAAAAGGATACCTCAGTACGTTTCAGAAATGAACTTTTGAGTCCACAGGATGTAATCTATCCTAATAAAAATATTATTTTTCACTTTCTTGCATGGATGTCACACTACAGTTTAGAAGGTAAGGGCAGCGAGGCTATAAATCTGGCCCTCATTCCTGGCTGAATCATTGATTTACGGCTTTTCTAGCACACAAGATAAATCTTAACAACCTTATCAAAGTCCAGATGATATCATCCAGCAGGGAACAGGTCTGTTTTGGCTTCTCCAAAATCCCAGAGGTGTTACTTGTTATCACACAAAGTTTCCCCTCAGTCTGGCATGAAATGAATGATGGAGTTTGGAATATTGCTATAGGTCTCACTTAAAGACATATTTTCTATGAACTTAGGAAAGCCCTTTTGTTATTTTGTTTATTTATTTTTCCATCTATAAGGCTGGTTCATGTCCATGGGGTATTAATAATTTACTCTGTCTATATGTTTGCACATTCTACATTCTGTATCAAGAGACTAATCTCAGCTGAGAGCTCTTTAAGCTTTTATAAAACAGAAATGTTACCACATAATTATTTTAATTGGACCTAATTGCATAGGTACAGCAGTAGCATCTTCAGAACACTTTGTTGTTCTTTTCTAGTGTGTTACAAAAGGTGCTCGTATTTAGCCATTCTGATCTGCTTTTTATAACTGGAGTTCCTAATTAGCAGAAAATTTAGTTGAATACTTTTTAAAATAAGAAAAATAATTTTCAAAAATTGAATTAATGAATATTCAGCATGAAAACCTTTTTTAAAAGAATATAGAAGCCCTTTCCAAGACTATAGTTACATGACTTGTCAAAATTAAACAATGAACTTGAAGTTCTGGGCTCAGTCCGTTAATAATGATTACTAATTGCTTTGTAGCATTAGAAGTGAGCACAACTATTTTTACACTTTGTCATATACTGGACCTGGGTACCCACCCAGTCAACGTGCACATCATTACATAATAAGTTGTCTGAGTTAACCTGCTTATATGATAACATCACATATGTGTCAGATGGAACTGATTGAAATTGTCTTGACCAAACAAAGAGGTTCTAGTTACAAGTGTATGGGCTATAGCTGCCATATTCAGGGTGAAATTCAAGTATAGAAATGGGGAATTCTGTATTTATCAAGTAAAGCTGGTGTATACTACAGGTATAACACCTCACTGCAAGCAAAATCCTTTTCTTTGAAGGCAAAGACAAAATATCTGTCATACTCAAAGAACGTGAATCACAACTTTGAAAAATTTCACATGTCAGCAAATTCAATTAAGAGAAGAAAACAAAAATTTAAACTTTTGAAATATTTGTCAAAAATACCCTTTTCCATTTATATCTATTTGAAATGCTTTTCTGGCTTTTTAATTGTGTTCTTTGCCAGAAAGAAAATACTTCTTTTTTTTTTTTTTTAAACCTAACTCAAAGAAGCTTGTTGAGAAAGCATACAGTCTAATTTCACTGAAATGTCAGTCATCCTTTCTCTTTATAAAGTTTAAAGCACTTGAAATAATTTCAGTGGAAATTGATAGTCACATTGAAAATGTCAGTATGAGCATTTGTATTTGTTATTAAAAATAAATATTACAATTTAAAAGTAATTTTACATTACCAGTTAGGTCTTTGTTTTGAAAGGCTGAAAAATATTTTTTGTTATAATAATTAAGCTCCTTCATCTGAGATCAACAACTTATTGTCTTAACTGTTACAAAAACACATAATGAGACCCTAAAATTTATTTTCATGAGACAAAAGTTAGGTGAATTTTATGCCTCAAAACTTTTTGGATAACTTGGGAGAGTCACATTCAGAGGACATGACAGAATGCAACCTGGTAAAAAGGCTAGAATAAATTAGATTGAATTTTATAATGCCTTGATTTTTCCCCATATGAAAACTATTTTATGCAGTTCTTACTATTTAACTTTCACTGTATACAAACCAGATCATTTTTACTGTCAATGCACTTTGTTTTCATGAATTTGTCTGTGAATATTATAAAACAGGATGGCATATTTTCTATAGAAACACAAAAGACAAGGTGTGGGGGAGCCCAGCTGGC
>JAYRBT010000082.1:97197146-97211500 GCA_036023395.1 Myiotriccus ornatus
CCTCTACCAATGACAACAAGGCATAATAATGATATAATAAATATCTCTCATTTTGTACATTCTGGGGATCACCTGAATGATCTGAGGATCACAGCACCAAATGAAGGAAGACTAGAGACAGTCACTAATATGGGAAAAAAATGAAACAAATATCCAAATTTAACTTTATGTCTGGTTTTGTTTTTCACATTTTCTCAACTCCATACTACTTCAGGCAACAGACATCATCAGCTCTTCATGTCAAAGCTCACTCTTTCAATTTCACAAATATCTGTTGGAAAGTAGGGATAATTAATGTCTCATTATTTTATTTCCTAAACCTATTTAATTTATGGACATAAACTTTGTTGCTAAAAATATATTAAATATCAGTGACCAGTAATAGACAGAGATGAATGAAAGATAGTACTGGCTACAGAATTTCATTGCCACCTTAGATGGAATTTGGAGTTACCCTAGTATTTAAAACAGAGAGCAAATGAACAATTTGATAGAAGCCTTGGCAGATCCCCTGCTTACACTGTTTTCCCATTAAAAGGGAGAAATACACTTGTAAAATGCCTTTAGATTTTTTAAAATTCTTTCAGAAACTAAGAAATTCAGTTATTATTTATTATATGACCAACACATTCTAGCACAACAGAGTCAAGGCAATGGGGTTTTCCACTGATACTGCAATATTAAAATTAAATGTTAAAGGAGACTTTTGTTGAGTATTTTTTCACTCAGGAAAGACTTTTTATTTGCTCAGTTTCTAACTCAAATGTGCTTAAGATTTAAATTTATTGACTTTGACATTAAGCCTTTGAGTTGAAAGGTACTAAAGGAGATTATTTAAAACAGAGTCATCTCTCACTCTGGGCTCAGCACCTGTAAATACAAAGCTTTAAGCATATATGTAAAGAATTCTCTATGTCTTTTACACTGGTCATAGCTTTTCTACTGACATTATATAAAGTCCTCTCTACATCTGTGGGTCAACTTTAAGAAAGGCATTCCAACACACACATCAGTCTGTCCTTTCCTTTTCAGTTGTGAGACGTCCTTGCTACCAGATTCCCTCCCTTAAAAGTGTGTTGCAAGGCCAGTTCCTGAGTCCTGGCCTAGATCATTAAATGGATATAGAGACAAAGGAATACTGCTCATTATTTACAAGTGTCTGAAATGCTACATAAATATGACAGGATCAAGTCACATCATAGACCCTGGTCAGAGAATCAATTACATATTTGAGTTGCAAAACAGCTAAATATGTGTTCCTGAGTTTTTACCTTTCTGCACATTCCAGAATTGCCAATTTACTTGCTTTTTATGATCTCAAAGAGAGACTGGGCTCATGCAGAGAAAGCAATTCTGATAAATACGTACTTTTCAAACTGCACTGCCTTATAAGCAATCAAAGCAATTTGAAAATCAATTTGATGTTTGACAGGGAGTCAGTGTATTCCCTTCAGGATATACTGACATGCCGAGGCCACTTAGTGAGAGGAACATTTTGACTATACCATTTTGCCAAAGTTGGAGTATCTGCAGTGTTTCTCAGAAAGATCATTGAATAAATAGGATACGTGTCTAACCTAGAAGTCGAAGTTCAGAACACTGGTAACTTTAAGCTGGTTTCTGATTAGATGTTACCATTGTATTCACTTTGTATGTCCCTACAGATGTGACAGATCTATCAAGAGATGTAAGGAAGTTCTCATAAGTTCTTTATTAAGCAGTAAGCATTAGCAAGCTAGAGAAAAATCTCTATAGTCTATTGGGGATATTCACTGACACTTTAAAATAATTTCTGCAGAGATGATTTAAAAGTCTGATTCTTGAAAGCAAGGATTACTGGTATTCATAAACTACTTCTGATTGAAAATATTGTGCCTTTTTTTTTTTTTTCTGGACTAGTTTGAGTAGCTATTTTGAATTATGTTACCGGAGTTTATTTTCTAGATCTCCAGAAACTCAATATCTCCATAGTTATATTAAAATAAATGGTGTCACTTTGAGTTACATAAAATGACGTATAGACCCATTGTGTCTGCTTTTAGTTGAGAAGTTGCAGCGAATCTTTTAGTTTCAAATGGAAAATAGTGATAATATTCTCACGGCTTAAAAATAGATCTATTTGGAAACATAGAATTCTACCAAAGCAAGAAAGACAAAATCTGAGGTATTCTTTTCAAAATTATAGGTAAGACAATGGTTGCATGTAGTCTAAAACCAGAATAAGTATATATTACTTCCCAAAAGACTAGTCAATCAAGGATTACTCAGGTCACCATGAGAAGCAACTGCCAAAACCTTACAAATTAAAATTGTATTTTGATAGATATTCCCAAGGATGACCAAAATAGATTTTTGAGAAAAATATATTTTTAAGCACAAATCAAAATATTACAAACTCATGATTAGAGATTATCAAATTACAAACGCACAAAAAAAGAGAAAGTCCTGGAAAAGCTGTAAATCTATTCTTATTGAAAGTGAACATAACTGTGAATGACATGGTCAGACTTGACAATATGAATTTATCGTAGTCATCCATAGATCACAAATTAGAATCTTCATGGACACACTGTGACATGGAACAGTTAAGGCATTTGTCCAAGGTCACATGGGAAGTCTCTTGCAGAGGTAGGAATAAAAATACTCCACCTTCCCATCCTTAGTACTATTTACCTTTTCAGTAACTCATTCTCCTGTCACAAGATGAACTGCTTTCCTGTTAAAAAACATAAAACCAGCTAAGGATCACTTTGGCACCAGCTGGAAATGAAGGTGAGTAAAAGATAGTGTGCCAGCTACTACTCTGAATTTCCTTTCAGCCAGACATGCAGCGTAATGTCATTTGAACTTTTGTTGATTTATTGATATATTTTTTCTCCTATTCATTTCCCATAGTCTGCTATGTCATGTGGGTAATTTATATCTTGAGAGATGTGGCCGATATTACACTTGGGGCCATCTAGCTGTATTTTTCTTTGTCTTTAATGCTTCTGTGCTTAGTTATACTTACAGAACTCCAAGGAAAAGATGGTGTACCTTGTCATAAGGCATAAATCTTCTTCACAAAGCCTTCTTTAAACTCTGAATACATACTTAAGGAAGAGAATTGCGTCAGTAGTTTAGCTGTACAGCAGGTAACGTAGTTAATGCTATTGGCTATAGGAATTGTGACTAGTACCATTGCAATAGCGCCTCAAATGTTGCTGTGCAACCCAGACCCAGAAGAAGATTTTTAGGGAGAAAACTGACAAAGTGTGAGTGAGTTACCTCATTTGCGGTGCTGTTCTTCATTCTGTCAAAAAGAAAAAAGAATGAGAAAAAGACAAAGCTTTGCTACATAGTGACAGTATAAAACAAAGTGATCCGTACAATGAAAAGACGTGCTATTGACTACAGAGTTTAGTTTGATTTTTGCAAATGATACTTAATTTTTATTTCCCCTGTTTCCCAGCCTGCATAGAGTGCCTTCTTCTTGCCTCTTCAAAATCTATGGTCATTCAGTCAGGTCAAGTTTAGGCCTGCAGATCAAATTATTGCTTTAGTAAGTCCTACTGAACTAGTGATTTTCACCTTTTAGTCTTCAGGCTAATGTGTTTTCAATGATTGTGTTAATTTAAGTGAGAATTAACTAATTTTGTTAGCACAAATCAATGCAGTTTCTTTTGTGTAATTTGATATACAGGCAGCCCAATTACCAGTGGCAAATGAACAGACACTAATATTAGAAAAATTTAACTAATATTAATGTCAGCTTAGAATTTCACACAAGGTAGGGGTGAACAAGAAGGCAAAATATTGGCAAATCATTTAAGTGGAGAGTCATCTAAAAAGGAATAAATTTGTCTTTCCAAGTGAAGTAGAGAACTAAAATACATCAGGCACTTTACATAGTTCAGAAATTAGAGCTCTAATGCAAATCAATAATCTGATTCTTACCTATTCACTTCTGTAAAAAAAAAGAAACATATTGAATATATATATTCCATCAGGGTAAAATATATGTGAAGCGAAGCATCGTCAACATAGTAAAAAACCATCAAGTCAAATTCTGACATACCTGTACCACAGAATTAAAGTACAAATAGACCCCACAAAGACAAACCTATGCAGTGGGATTTTTCACTTGCTATTTTACGTGATAAAGAACAAGACTTCCTGGCAGATCTCTACAGAGGTAGCAGCACATGCTGTGCATAAATAAGGATGAGGTCAGTAGGTCAATTTCCAAAAAGGAACTGCAAGTATAAGACTTTCATGGGAAGGCAAAAGAGAATACCGGTTGTCACTAAATACTTGTTCCCCTGTAAAATAATCAGTAGTTTTCCAGACAATAGACTTTAATAGTGTTAACTGCAGAAGTCGAAGAAAGACCCCTGAGCAGCTACAGAAATGACAGCTACTAATAGCAATAATTTTAATGCCAATAATTTTAATGCTGAAATCCTGGAATCCTTATCTTTAACCCTAAATTCAAACTAATTGTACTATCATTTTCTTTGTTTGTTATCGAGCTATTGGTATTCAGTATGAAATTAAAATTAAAAGACATTTGGATAATGAGGAAACATTATTCAAAGGACCAGAGCAATCTCATTTGTATATTTTTTAATAAATCACGAAAAAGTCAGGGTTTAAAGGAAGAGCCACGAACACGATCTCTTATTATCAGTTATTGTCAGGAAGACCCTGCATTACTGCCAATTTTCAGGACAATTGTCAATATAATAGTCTCAAACTGAGGGTCAAAACCCCACATGTTGCAAGTGAAGAATTAAAATGTGAATGAATTACAAGTTCACACACACAAGGTTGTGTTTCATTTAATGATGAAAATTTTAACATCAGGTATTACTTTTGTCTATTACCAAACAGATGTTACAATCTATTGAAAAAAAACTAGGTGGCTGTTACAACATGTAAGGAGGGAACATCAGGCAAAGAGATCATGTAGTTGTTCACTATAACTTCCTGAAAGGAGGTTTTAGCAAGGCGGGGGTCAGCCTCTACTCATAGGCAACAAGTGACAGGACAAGAGGACGTCGTCTCAAGCTGTGCCAGAGGAGGTTCAGGCTGGACAACAGCAAAAATTTCTTCATGGAATGGACTGCCCAGGGAAGTGGTGTAGTCACCACACCTAGAGGTGTTCAAGAAACAAACAAACATGGCACATAGTGCTATGGTTTAGTTGTCAAGGTGGCGATCAGTCAAAAGTTGGACTCACTGTTCTCGGAGGTCCTTTCCAACCTAAAGGATTTTGTGATTCTGTGATAATTCCTTCCTCCACATTTCGTTCTTTCCACCCTTCAAATAACACTAGGTGTAACAAAAGGTTTTAGCACTCTTTAGAAAAGGAACATTTTTATTCTGTGTCACACTGGCCAGCTAGTTGGCCGGAAATGATAGGATAAATCAAAGATGCCTATGAATATCTCCTTATTTTTTGATAGGCATGTATATGGTTATCTGTCTGATAGTATTAACAATGCCAAGAAAAAGTATAGTCTGAGATTTAAAACTGGCACTTCTGTCATGTCCCAGAAAGGAATATAAGGCCTACCACTCTGAATCCCTTAAGATTAGCTAGCCTACACTAAAGAAAAAAACCCCAAACAAAAAACCTCCATAAAAACCTAAACAAACAAACAAATAGCAAACAAAACCACCAACAACAGAAAACCCCACAAGCAAACAAAACAAACCAACACCTGAAAAACAAAACCACAAACCAAAAACTCCTCAGGACAGACAAGATGCAGCAATGAGAAAACTTCTTTGCATCTACCACTGGAGTTTGCTGATAACGTTTTCTTGAGGCTGCCCTCCTAAAATGGGCGAAACCTACCACGTCCTCAGCACCAGTTTTCAAAGCAAATAAGTTGTTGGGTAAGTGCCTTAGTAGAGGATTAATAATGAGAACTGAATTTCTTCCTTTTAGTAACATATTTTCCAGTTATGGCTAAAGGAAGAAAGTGTCAAAATATGTATAAAAAATATTCATCCAGCTTAATTTAAAGTTGGCTTTTTTATCTGGTTTCATTGAGTCATCCTGGCCTAATTATTTTTAACACAGTGACAGTGAACAACGTTTTCCGTGAAACAGCTGCTGCTGGAGTCCTTACTAGCTAGCAAATTCAGCAGAAAATGCGTGTGCCAGAACTGCCCTGAGAATCTGTGTATGCCACAGCACATCCATCTGCTGTATACAACACATGCCAGTCTCTTCAGTATGCACTGGAAAGGTAAGGATGTGGCGTAGGGAATGAGAAAAATTGAATGTGAAATATAAATAAGACATACCATACATGATTACCACACCCATTTGTTTTACTTCTTTTTTTAAAGCATCCTTTCACATTACCTTGTTAAGGTCATTGGCCATGTGCCATTTTCTAAGCACAAGGCATAAATAATAACTTTGCACTAAAGTGAGTTATCCATACTATGTACGCTAGTACCAAGCTTTCAAAATTCCAGAAAAAAAAGCAGGATTAGAGCTGCCATTTTCTTCTATGTATTCCTGCTTCTGTGCTCACAATTTCTGGCTTACGTTTCAACAACAGAAATCTGGTTTTTGAAATTCTGATATTCCATGGAAAATAGGACAACTTAAATCAACCATTAAATATGAGCCAAACTCTGTAAAATGATGAATTCTTTTGCATCTGCATGCTCCCATTCAGGATAACTCCTACTGTATATAACACCCAAATCTGTGTAGAGGTCAATGAAGAGATGGTGGGCCTGTCTAGAAAAAGACAATCTTACCAACCAACAAACAGCAACCTATTTTTTGTGCAGACAAAGCCTGCATAGATAACACCATAGTATCGGTTTACTGCTGTACAACTCTGCAGTTGAGATTTATATGATTATTAAGATTTGAATTTTTGCTTCGTCCGTCTGGGAAGTTCTTCAATTAGGACCCAATCCCTAGACATACTCAGGCAGGAAAGTACACCTCTCAGAAAGTGTACAGAAAACTGATAATGCTAAATCCCAGGAAAGAAATGCAATACTTTGAAGCTCTGTCAGAAAGGTAATATAGAGCTCGATCATACATCTTAGGCACAAGCTGGTGGTGTGAAACTACAGTGTATCAGAAGCAGCAAAGGAGGGTATTCATGAGATAACCAGTTCACTTTTAAGTGCCGAGTTCCCATCTTCACTGGAGGTGAGCAAAGATACCAAGAGAAGGCATAGAGCTCTTGGTCTCTTGGTCTCCCTGTCATTTGTTGTTTTGTTGGGTTTTTTTCCATTAGTTTCAGAGTTTCACCTTGGGAGGTTAGAGAAAGCAGTATATTTCAGTGCTCTTCTCTGAGAGGCTACATTAATTTGTCATTTGTATTACAGTAGGAAACAACCTTG
This sequence comes from Myiotriccus ornatus, assembly GCA_036023395.1. Taxonomy (NCBI): domain Eukaryota; kingdom Metazoa; phylum Chordata; class Aves; order Passeriformes; family Tyrannidae; genus Myiotriccus; species Myiotriccus ornatus. The sequence continues at coordinate 97,204,512 of JAYRBT010000082.1, forward strand.
ATGCAGTCTGGTAACACAGCTGGTTTCAGGGACTTCCATCACTTACTTATGCAAATTTTTGTGCAAGAAATGAAAGACAAATTGTTTTGGTCAGTGATTTTCATTACAGTGTCTGTGTTTTATGCTGACAACAGCAGGATGCGAGCAAAGATGTAACATTCCAAAGGTATATTACACCTAAAATTGAGGCTCATATTCAGTGTTCATTTAGTTCTCATGAAAACAGTTCTGACTGATTGATTTCATTGGGAAATTTCAGTCTAGAGGGCTTGAGTTAAAATAAAGTGATAGGTTTCTGGGATGGCTTTTCACTTTGTGTTCTCTTGGGCAGGTTAAGCATCTTTGTGTATAAGTGCAGACAATTTGTTTTAGAATATGAGTTTCATTTTATAATAACACATTCATAACGACATCACTTGCACAGTTTATTAATAATTGCATATTTAAACATATAACTTTTTTAAACTAACTTTTCTGTATCTGTCTAAATAAAAATTCAGTAAAAGGAAATCTGAAGTCATAGAAAAATTCCTAAAAGAAATGCAGATCATTAACATTTTCAGTACATACCTGAATAAATTGCCATCTTTTGCACACAAACATTTCTTGTAGTGTAAATACGCTTCTGTTGTCTTTGGAGCTTTGTTCATTGTTTTTTCTCACTGTGCAAAATCTCACACTATAGTGGGATACTCATTCTACTGTCTGACCATATACCCTTAAAGAGGAGAGTTCCACATTTTGGTAGCTACCTTCATCCTCACTCTTTCATAATTCAGTTTTTTGTCTAAGCATATAATGTAGAAAGTTGCAAAGAAGTCAAAGTCAAATTGATTTCAGTGACAGGACCAGAGTCAGTGGACACAAACAAAAACACAGGAGGTTCCCCCTGAACATCAGGAAACATTTTCTTTTACTTTGACAGTGACTAAACACTGACAGAGATTGCTCAAATAATTTGTGGAGTGTCCTTCCTTGGAGACATTCAAAGGCCATTGAACGTGGTCCAAGATAATCAACTCAAGATGTCTATTTGTGCAGAGAGGTTGGATCAGATAAACTCCAGAGATCTTTTCAAATCTCAGCCATTCTGTGATTCTTTAATACTGAGTTTGCCTTTGAAAACTGCTTAACACTGCCTTCTGGAGCAGAACTTTAAGGATTTTTTTAAAATTGATTTTCTCTCCTTGAGCTTAGTTAACAGTACTTTATGAAATATTTCTAAGCTGGAAAACAATCCAAAACAAACACATTGAATGTTTAATTTTGCTGCAGAATTACCGAGCCCAGAAATTTCATAACATCTTTTACATCAGTGTGATGCTTAGTCAGAACTCATATGGAATACCAACTACATATCAAAGCAGGAGACTGTGTACTCTGCATTCAATGTTTTTCCAGCTCAAAGCTATGTCCCTGTCACTATAAATGCATACGCTTGGTAAAGAGGCAGTTAAATGATATGTGTCTATTTCTAACATTCTTTCAGATCTTTAAAAAGCTTGCTTAAGTCTGCCTTATCATTTAAGTCAGAAACTGTACTCTGAGCTGACACCTGAAATCAGTCAACGATCAGTCTTTCTTTACTACTTTACTGTATCTTTTTCCTTTCTTTTTTCAGCCATCCTGTTATATTCTTTGTCCTCATGGCATCAACTCTCAGACTCTTATTGCTCTTCCTCCAGAGCTTTTGCTAGTGTTTTACCTTTCCAGACTCCAATATTGCCCCCATTCCTGCTCTTGAAACTCCATAAAAAGTCCATTGCCACTGCTTGTTCTGGCATAAAATACTCATCCAAAATTTACATAATCTTTATCTTTCTCTGGAAATAGAAAGCTTGAATATGTAATGGAGGAGGCTTCAGTTAAACATTAAGCAATTTAGTTAAAGGTTTTTTTGCTATTTGCAGTATTTTTGTTGCATAATTTTTGGATACTTTTTTTACAACTCACATTGAACCACATACAAATAAGTATGCTGAATAGTCTATGTCAATGAGAGAATCCAACCTTAAAAGTCTTGATCAGCAGAGAAAAACTATTTATTTTCAAAATATGATTTTTCTTAATATTTTATAGATTTTAAACAAAATTAAGTTATAATGGCCATACTGGACTAACACTTCTTTTTTTATTATTTATTTCATAATTTTAGTATGTCACTAGTTCTTGGCATCTCTAATTAAAAAAATAGAGTCCTGTTTTGCTGTCATACTTGTAAGGCAAATTATGCAGTTAAAAACTTAAGAAATTTTAAACAAGTATTTTTGCAGTTATATGTATCTTCTTGAGTCTACATATCTCTCACACACCCACTCCTTCTTTCAATATTTTATTTTTGTCTTTTTATCTTCCATTTGGACTTTTACATGTCTCAGATGTACTAAGTAATGTTTTCTTTCTGGAAAAGGTCAGCATCTGAAAATGGGACCCATAGTGATTTAAACATGATGTACATGATTTCTAAGAATCTTGGTATACATTTATCTTCAGCTGTTTGACATACAGTATGAAACTACTTTGCTGTAACCTTTTTCGTGTAACTTAAAGGCTAAAGTGTACTTGTTTCCCAGTTCTAATTCCCAACTGGCAAAGTCTAATGAGGGCAGAAGCTAGCATAAAATAAATCTGTTCTCACAAGACATTAACAAGGAATGAGACTAGAACAATGCTAATAATTTCTTACAACATCCTTTCTCTTGTGATCACGGATGCTTTTAGAAGACACCAAAAAAAAGTTTTCCAGAACTCTATGACTGCAAGTTAGTTTAGGCAAAAAAGAAAAGCCTTGAAATGAAGCACAGAAATTCTGAAATCAGAAACACTTTCTGACAGGATGACCTCCACAGTCTAACAAAGTATTTCAGAGACTCCAAATATGAGCAGTGAAAATCATCAGAAGCCACAAGGGTTTGTGCCCTTCTAAGGCACTGTGATGGTCTGAATTTCCGGCTCATCAATCTCAACAAGCTGAGACACTCAGAGCAGTGATGAAAACCACCACTGGTCAGTATAAATATGCCAAAACAACAGGACAATTTGACCTTCTTGTTTGGGAATACCCATAAGGCCTGCCCAGAAGACTCTGCCTTTGTGATCAGTAGGAATGGTCCTTTTGGTTAGGATTTAGGAAAACCAGACAGGAAACAGAGACAGAGTATTGCTACCTTTGGACAAGTACTCTGACACTTAGAGAGGCAAGCCCTGCTTTCTGTAATCAGAGATCACTGACTCATTGTTTTTTCCATTGCAGAATTTAGCTTTATCATCAGAGAAGAGTTTAGCACTTAAAGCTCCCCTTCAAAATATAATGATATATGATATATAACACAACAAGTTCCACATCAAATTCTTGTTGAACAAGCTGTTGTAATCATACTGCTTCCATTAGTTAGGAAAAATTAATAGAAATATTGCCTTTCTGTTTATGAACAGTTTTGTTTGTGAAGATGTTGGGACAAATGGATGTGCTAAACATGTTACTTACTCTATTAAGATTACAACTAAAAGACAGAATCACTGACACTTTAAATTTTTGTATTCTTTTTCTCAATCAGAGGTTACACTAACTTGTTTTAGTTCTTGTAATGCACCTTTTCTCAGCATGCTGGAAGAACTAAGCAGAAAGAAGGTGAAATCTGGGATGTATATTCTCGGGGATCTGCACATACAGAAAATTGTCTCAGGATTGGTTGAGTTTGACTTTATAACTGCTAAGTGTTTTGCTATATAATTTGCTAAAAGTTTAAGATTACCTATTAAAACTGTATGTATGAAGACAAAGGTAGCTGGTTTTACTCAAGTAAGTGTGAAAGATCTAAGAGGTCCTAGAATATAATACCCTAAAAATTTTTGTCCTTTGTGTAACTGAGATTTCCTACCCACTGACAACCCAAACTGTTAGGGAGAATCTAACATTCTTGAAAAGCTGCCAGCACCCTTAGAACAGAATTGAACCCAGTCTTCGTACATAATCCATACAAGCAAGTTGGATTACCATGCAAATTTTGTCAGAAAAATTGTAAGTAACATATAAAGTTTTAAAGTGAAGAATTTATTTTAAAAATATTTTTCCTTTTCAGTAATAATGTGAAGGGAAAAAAAAACCCTGTGGCTGAAAATTGAAGTTACTTATTCATTAGAGCCACTATTTAACAATCTGCTATTAAAATGTCATCTAAGCAACAGTTTTGTATCAATATTTGTAAATCTTTGACATCAACATATATTACTATTGCATTATGGTTTTGTTTATATTTCTTAATAATTTATAAACTGAACTAAACTGAATGATAATTGTGATTCCAGCTATACTCAGATCCATTCTAATTTCTAATTTCAGAAAATCTTTAATGTTGCAGTAAAATGGACACACAAGTATTATTTGACAGTCACGAGTGGTTTATGACTATTTAAAGATGGTACAGATAGGATAAAGTGAGATATCCTATGGAAAATGTGAGAATAGATATTACCCTTATAGAATTTTTTCTCCATTCTGCCAAAAGCAAAATGTGATAGAGGACGTTGTTGAAAAAAAGAATGAGTTTGAACACATTTGTATTCTGCAAAATCTTAGGGCACACGGTCAACTTGGATCCTAAAAATCACAAACCATGCTTTTGTGAAGTTTTTTGGTTATATATCTCCTGTATTGTCCTTTTTCTGGATAATGTATGTGCCAGTAGATCCTTTGTCTCATTTGCAAAACAACAAATTCAGCATGCTCTCTCTAAAAGTTAGCAAAGGCTGTCTTCGTACAAGGCTCCATTGTGCAAGGATGAGACCTTTACTGATAACAGTTCTGGGAGGGATCAGGTAGAACAACAAACAACTGTAAAAGTGCCAGGAAAGGTTGGGTGTGATACTATTGGTACAAGGTACATTGTCATGTGTGATGTACTAAGAGAGGATTGTATGATAGTAGCTCCAATAAATAGTTATCTTTAGATAGATGTCAAAATATTCTCTCTTGAGATTGGCAGCCGCCTTGACCACAGTGACCATGAAGTGATAGAGTTTAAAATCTCTGTCAACAGAAGGAAAAGTGCCAGCAAAATCTCAACTCTGGACATGAGAAGAGCAGAATTCAGGTTGCTCAGAGAAGCAGTAAGTGAGGTCCCTTGGGAAAATGGTTTTGCAGGTGCTGGGGTCCATCGGTGCAATAGACAGTATAGAAACATCGTTGGCCTGTTACAGGCAGAGGCGTTTAAATCTTTCTTTGCCTCAGTCTTCAACACAGATGATGGACCAAAGGGGTTCCAGTGCCTTGAGGTGGAGAACCATGACTGTGAGAATGATCAACTCCCAGTTAACCCTGACGTTGCGCGAGACAAGCTGCTCCAGCCGGATACCTACAAATCTATGGGGCCTGATGGGATTCATCTTAGAATCCTCAAAGAGCTGGCTGATATCATCACAAAATCTCTTTCCATGATTTAAAGCAGTCTTGAGGATCTGGAGAGGTCCCAGCTGACTGAAAGTCAGCAAACCTTGTCCTGATTTTCAAGAAGGGTAAGAAGGAGGTCCCTGAACACTACAGCTCTGTCAGTCTCACTTCAGTGCCTAGTAAAGTCATGGAGAAGACTATTTTGGAAGGCATTGAAAAACACCTGAAAGACAACTCAGTCATTGGTCACAGCCAGCATGGCATTATGAGAGGAAGGTCCTGCTTATCAAATCTGATTTCCTTTTATAACAAGGTAATCCACCTTGTTGGTCAACGGAAGCCAGCTGATGTAATCTTTTTAGATTTCAGTAAAGATTTCAATACTGTCTCTCACAAGATCCAGACAAAATGTCCAGCACTCTGCCAGATAAACACATCATGGGGTGGGTGAGCAATTGGCTCATGGGTTGAGCACAGAGGATAATAATGGATTGGGTAACATCAGACTGGTGACCTGTCAGTAGTGGGACTCCACGGGGCTCCATCTTGGGCCCTGTGCTCTTCAACATCTTCATAAATGACTTGGATGCAGGACTGGAAGGGATACTAAGCAAGTTTGCAGACACAAAACTGGGAGCAGCTGTTGACTCTCTTGAAGGCAGGGATGCACTGCAGAGAGACCTCGACAAATTAGAGCAATCACCAACCATATGAAGTTCAGCAAGTGGAAGTGTCAGATTCTGTACCTGGGATGGGGTAGCTCTTGAATATATACAGACTGGGAAATGAGATGCTGGAAAGCAGTGCCAAGGAAAAGGATCTGGGGATCCTGGTTGATGACAGCTTGAATATGAGTCAGCAGTGCCCTGGTAGCCAGGGGGAGCAACCGTGTCCTGAGGGGCATCAGGCAAATCATTGGCAGCTGGTTGATGGAAGTGATAATCCCTCTTTCCTCTACACTGGTGTGGCCTCACCTTGAATATTGTGTACAGTTTTGGGAACCACAATATAAGAGCAATGTAAAGCTGTTTGAAACCGTCCAAAGGATGGGAATGAGGAAGGTGAAGGATGTTGAGCAGAAGCCATACAAGGAGCAGCTGGGGGCACTTGGTCTGTTCAGTCTGTAGAAGAGGAGATTAAGGGGAGACCTCATTGCAGTCTACAGCTTCATCATGAGGGCAAAAGGAGGGGCAGGCATTGATCTCTTCTCTATGGTGGCCAGTGACAGAAGTTGAGGGAATGGCTCAAAGGTTTGTTGGGAGGTCTAGGCTGGATATTAGAAAAAGGTTCTTTACGCAGAGGATGATTGGATAGTGGAACAGGCTCCCCAGGGGTCACAACACGAAGCTTGATAGAGTTCAAGAAGTGTTTGTACAATGTTCTCAGGCATATATGGTATGACTCTTGGGGATGGTTCTGGGCAAGGCCTGATGATCCTCATGGGTCCCATCCAACTTGGCATACTCTGTAATTCTGTTATGTAATAAACCACCAACTTTCTTTCTAGCACTTATGAATGCAGAACATATTTTATTTAGATTTACAGCCTCCTGAGAAGACTGTTTCCTAGGTAGGATATACATGCAATATCCAGTGGTCA
>JAYRBT010000082.1:97219959-97236922 GCA_036023395.1 Myiotriccus ornatus
TTTTTTGATGATCTTTGGTGTTCAAATTAAATTGCATATTTTTAATTGATGGACAAAAAAAAGTATAAGACAAAATGTGCAATAAAAAAAGAAGGGTGAGGGTATATAAAGTAAAAAATGAGTTAAAAATAACATGAGGATAGCGTAGCTAAGAAAAATAAGTAGCAGAAATTTAAAGAGTAATCCCAAGACAAGCAGAATTATAGAAAAAATCAAAATCTGTACTAGGAAAGAGATGGGAAAGTTAGAAACTAAAATTAAAAAGCAGTCATCTTGATCTCTAATCTATAAGCACTCAGAAAAAAGGGCAAGAAAATGGGAAAATAGAACATGTGGCATACAATCAATAATATTAGACTATTATTATTTTTATCTATTTCTTCAGTATAACAGTATATTTGTTTTCAATATGGGTCTTGGAACAGATTTCCACTCTACAGTGTATTTTGAACAGTTTTAGTCTCAGAAACATATTTGACTGGGTCTGAATACAGGAGAGTGCTATGAAATGTCTCACACTTACAGACAGAACCTTTTTCCACCAAAGAAGCTTCTTAACACTCCTATAAGAACTAATAGACCATACTTTACACAGGACTTTAACAAAATATGTGACAAAAATGTGTAAACCTAATCAGTTGTGATTTTTCTTTGTTACTGATTTTTCACTGTGAAAACTCAAATCTGAATTATGTTCACTGAGACATAGAGATGCAGAACAAATAAGTAGAATCAAAGTGATGTGATACAGAATATAAATGTATCCACCTGTGTCATTTTATATGTCTTACATTGCTCTGTTGAAGGTAATTCTGCATTTCTAGAGTGTTTTATGCAGGATGAGTGATGAGAGATATCTAGAAAAAAATTATCAATATTTTTTCTTATGTCTGCAGTGTACCAAAATATTTGTAGCTTAACCTATAATATTCCATATAGGGATTTTTTTGTACTTGATAATGCTATATCCCGAGGAAGGATGGAGATTCATCTCAAACTCTGATTGAGGCAACCAGTTTGAATATGATAACTCTTCTTGATATGACCAACAAACACAGCTACTGTCTTGCAAAGTTTTTCTTTTTTTCATAATGTAGTAATTTTGTCTGGTATAAATTTTACTCATAGTAGCTTGTACAGGGCTATGTTTTTGATTTGTGATGAAAATGGTATTGATCACACTGTCACACGTTAGTGGGTCTTTAGACAAATTTATTAGAGAAGTTCTCCCCTTGAAGTCAGGAGGTGCAGAAAGGACCCCCCTCGCCTTCCAAACTCCTCAGAGAGGAGCCTTGGTGAAGTTAGCCCCAGACTTCAATTTTTAAGTACAGCTTTGTCTCACAGGACAAAAGGTGGAAAACTTGGAATATTTACATAAAATGAATTATTTATTATTATAAATGATTAGAAAAAAGATATTAACCAGGACTATTTACTACACAATACAAAAGCTGAAACTACTAGTAGTGTATAGTATAGTGCACTATATAAAAGAAATTATATTAAAGCTAGCAAAAACCCCATAGTTATTAAGTGGAGATTTGATGTAACTCACCATACCAATGCTTGTGGGCAGATCTCTTTCTCTTGACCTCCAGCAGTATTCTTGAAGGGGCGTCCCCACTTCAAGGGAGAATCTCCACACACTCCAAGAAGAGTATGTTAGAAGAATCTGATTGCATGAAAGTGGACTGGACTTTTATAGTAAAAGTGATTGGCTGTCAGTCATGTGTCTCCAGGTCAGCTTAGCATCTTATCTACCAAATCTTTGCCTCACTATCAGGATGTTAATTTAGAGCTGATGTGCCAGACTGGTTTTAGCACAATTCAGTACCAAAAGCAACACCTGTAGCCCCTCTCAGCCCATCACTGACAGCTTGCAAAATAAGGCATTGTTTGAGTTGTTTGACCACGTTCCAAGGGCAAGGTATCCTGCTACAGACAATGATGTTACTGCTGAGCAGTGCTCACACTGTGTGGAGGCCTTTTCTGTGACTCATACCACCCTACCATCAAGTGGGCTGGGGGTCCACACGGATTTGGGACAGGACACAGCTGAGACAGTTGACCCCAGCTGACCAAAAAGACATTTCATGCCCTAAAACATCATGCTCAGCAATCGCTAAGGGGAGGAGACTGGAGCTGGGTGGGGCGGGGAGGGTGTCTGCTCAGGGACTGGATGGACATCAGTCAGTTGTTTGTGGTGAGCAATGGTTTTCATTTGCATCAGTTGTCTTTATTTGGTGTTATCTATTTCTATTTTTTCCTTTTTTTCTTACAGCTATATGTTATTATTAGTATTAATATTATTTCTTTTATATTTTTTAACTGTCTTTAGTGAGTTTTCTGGCTTTTACCCTTCTGATGTTCTCCCACATCCTGCTGCAGGAGAGTGAGCAAGTGGCTTTGTGGCACTTAGTTGCTAGCAGGGGCTAAACCATGACAATCCAGTGGTTTTGTATGACAAATATTGGGTTATATTTACAAAAAAGGTATCCAGACATGACTGATGTCTCCAGTTTTCTACAGGAGCATTTTCCAGCATTACAAAGAAGTTGTGTTCCATGTATTAACCTGTATTTACCTGTTTCAGTGACCTATACTTATCTATTCATTTATCTATTTATTTAAATATTTATTCACCATTGAAGTATGAACGTGGAATGCCAGGTTTTGAAATCAGTTCTGAATAGGCTTGCCAAGGCAAAGGGATAAAAAACATTGTCTGCCACCATCAGAGCAAGTATGCATCACCTCAAGTGCGGCAGAGACACCTCTCAGTAATTACAGCCAGGAGGCCTACTCCACTAAGAGATGACCAACTGGCAGAAGGCCTTATCATAAACACAAACAACATGATTGTAGTTGTATCAGGCAGCAGCAACACAAACCGCTGATACGTCTCATCCCTCTGTTCAGCAGAGAGGACCCCATCTGCAATTACGGTGGGGGTAGCTGGTGGCCTGGGGACTACCCACACTGAAGCTGGCTGTACCTCCAGCAACAGTGGTTGAGACAATGAACTCACCTGTGTTTCCCACGCAGGACTATTTTCACAGTTGCCTTTGAAGTGACCCCAGAAATGTCCCCTGGGAAGGTTAGATTGAATGGAAAAGCTGTTTCAGCTCCCACCTTGCCTGAGGAGGATGCACCGCTCAGCCACAGAGAATAAATTACCATGCCTGCCTTTGACCCCTTTTGTTCACCACCTCCCCTACCTGATGGGCTCCTCTGCTGCTCTCATGTCATGGTTCTTAGAGAGAATTAGGTATCACACTGACCTTTCATGTGTTTTTGTAAACTCTTATGGGCAGAAAAATCCCCTTTTGCCTGTACTGTACACGTGACACCTATGTTATAACTGCATGACACATTGCAGCTAAGTGCTAAATGCCTCAGGTCTTTGACATAGAACAGAACTGCTAAATATTAATAAAACAAAAAGACAATAATCTTTTTACATATAAGACACATAAAAAATAATCACAAACAATGAAATCCTTAAACCAGTTTGATAGTTTTCAGACATTTAAAAATGCATTGAGAAATGCCATACGGTAAAGTTTATGGTCAGTCTTGAACTCATAAATCAATCTGTCAGAAACTCTTCATACAATATCTGTGTCTGCTCTAGGGGATTATACAAAATCATAGAAGCACTTTAAGTAAATTACTTTCCAAAAAAAACCCAGTTATGTTTCATATATGACAGTTAAATGAATGTAATTAAAACACGTGAATCATTTTTCTTATTTTCAAAAAAAGTTTTACAGGATGCTATCTGCTTAGCTATTGACAGCTTGCCAAAGTTAGAAATAAACAAACTAAAAGAAATCCAGTTTTAACCTCACTCACTAATGTTTTCTCAGGTGGTAGAAGCAAAGTCACTTCAGCATTTCATTTTATAGCCATCTTTGCTTAAAGACAGACCTAAATTACTGGAATTAATGGAATTATAGCCAGTGTACTTGAGATCAGCCTACAGTGTATGTTGTGTCTAGGGCAATCTTCAAAGACAAATAATGTGTTTTTTGCTTCCCCTTCTCTAAGTTGCTCTGCATGATATTCATGAGAAGATGATCACAGTCATCATTCTTAATAATTGACCAAAACTCATGCGCTGTTCACAGGAATCCTCAATATCTTAACTAATTTTACCACAGTAGCTAGTGTCTTTAACTGTATTCCTCCTAAAGTATTATATGTATGTGTGAGACATAGTGGGGGTGGGGGGAAAGAGTGTGGATTGGTGAAGGAAAGAATCACTTTAACCTAGGGAATAATGAGGTCATATAAAACACAAGTGCTCTTATGCATTCCTGTGTTTTCAAATATGTGTGAATATATGACATGCAAAATAGTGCTTCTGATCATAATATTTCAAAATAAAAACATAATGAAGAAGCAAAGAGCAACCTAATATAGAATCAAGGACCTTGAAATATTGAGTTAAACCAACCACAGAAAAATCAAATCAATTGAAAGCCTTGAGGTAACTTGCATCTCTAATAAACTGTATGTGCAAGAAAACACTGTCTCTGGAGTCTCTTTTCTCTTTGGAATGATTCTGCTATTGTAATTTATTTGTTTTTCCTAATATTTCTCTAGGCAATGATATCAGTGGTATATTTTTTTTCTCAGATAAGTGAATTCATTTCAGATTTTGCCCCCAGAGGACTTTGAGGAATCCCATGAATACATCAAAAGGAGGCTTCAGTAAAAAAATCAAAACCTGCATTCTTAATATATATATATACATATATATATATATACACATAAACATATATATATATAAAATTCCTGGACAGATTTCAATTATGTAATCAGAAAAGTCCGGTTGATACCAATTGCCTCAGTCAAGTTCTACTTTCTTTCTGCTTAGGGTTTGATTTTTTTTTTTTTTTTCCTGTCAAGACCATGCCTATTACAATTTTCTAAGATTTTAGTTTTCAGTCTTCTGGAAACAAAGTAATAACATTGGAGGAAGTAATAGAAATAGGAAATACAACCCCTCTCCACAAACCCAACACCTTTAGATTTGTTTAAAAATTGTACTTTAATCTCTATTCTTAACAGATAAGATGAGCTGAAATTTTCTGAGGTCATCTCAGAACAAAAAGACAACTCAGAATTTTTATACTAACAAAAATTGCTGATGGGCTTTATACCAGAGTTTTTCTTTACTGTCTTGAAGAGAACCCAAACATTCAGCTGTATGTCAGACAAGGATTTTCTTCATGAAAAGAATCCTCTGTAGCAGCTAAAGGGACTTATGAAGGGAACAGACAAATCTATATGGATAAAAAGACAGTAGATTTCATCTTTAAATTTACTTTTGTTTTCTTTTAGAAACCTAACAACTATCCTGACTGGCAGTGCTAAAGTACAATTCAATGAAATTTCTTTTCCCCATATACAAAGTTAGAGACTCTCAACCAGTTAAAACTTGGCCTTTTCCCAAGAAAGCATCTAAAATTGTTCTGATGGTTCATTTGTTTCCGTTTTTAAGAACTACGTAAGGCCCACTATAAGGTCTGGGACAGAGCTTTTTGGAATCAAAAGAAAGTTCCATTTTTTTCAGTTTTGTGTTGTGTCCTAAGATAGGATGGACCCCTAAGCAGGCAATCTGGTAATTTCTATCCTTTCATAAAATTGAAAACTTACTGAACCATTAGTTCCCTAATGTCCGTAATCTGGAAACAGAAATTTTGTGTCTCAATAAATCTCCTTTATCTTAACAAGAGGTTTAATCTTGATAAGGACAATTCTATTAAAAATTGAGGACGTGCCTGATTTAAAGTTTGCCTGTACCTACAACAGACTGAGATAAGAATGAGCATGTTTTTATTCAGATTTCAAGGTGTAATAGTAATTTGTAATTGCATTTGCTAATCGAATTCATAACACAAATCTTTCTGCTTGAAAGTGTTCAGCAGATCACTTTACTTTTGAGTAAACTCTTTTATGGATCAGAAGTTTGGAACAATGCTACAAAAACTTTGAAGGCTCTTTCTGAGCTCAGGCATTTTTCATGCCAGCTGACTTTCTGGAGTTTAACCAGTGATCTGTAAAGTAAGCAATTTTCCTGGCAGCTTCCCTTCCAGATCTGATAACAGTAAAACAATGAAAATAGAATAGAAGCTTAGACAACAGACACTTACTAACTAACTACATAAATGAATAAATTGTAATTTTTCATTTTTTCAGTCCAGGCTTATTCTATATTCCATATATTTTTCTTTTCATATAGCTCAGAAATAAAGTTAAAAAATAAACTTTCTTATCAGTGTACAGTGTTCTAAATACAAATAATGAGAAATAAATCATGTCAAGTGATCAAGGGTGATAGGCTAAGAAAGGAAGAAACACATAGGAAAGCCTGTAAGGTGTGCCATTTTCTCTCCTACTCCCAAGTATACCTCTCTGAAGCACAGTCAGGTTTTTACAAGGGCCTTTGCCATCCTGGGAAGGAAGGTTAGCTTAAGTCATGTCATTGCTGGAGTGAAGCAATTCGTTGAAGTTTTGTCTATTTTACAGACTGTCCTGTGTTGGAATAAGTATTATCCCTGTACTCTGCTGCGATTCCATAGATCAAACAGCTACAAGAGCCACAGAGGAGCAGAAGTGCAATAGCCTTGCCTCTGGACTGTGAAGTAATGTTAGAGGAGTGTAAGATGGCATCAGAGTGGTGAGTTGTCTTGGCATCCTCCCTGCTGCTGAGACTCATATCAAAGCCTCTCACAACAGTATGGGTGAGAAGGGTGAAATCAGAGACATGGGTATTCACTCTGATTCTCAACTTTCTTCTCCGCTATGGTTCTGAAAAGCTATCCACAAAGCTAACACTTGTGTCAAGATGTACAAAGAACCATTCCCTTCTTTTCCTTATCTCAGGCAGAGAAGTCTGTCTCAGGGTCAGGAGCTTTGTGTGCTGAAAATGTTCTTGGACTGAGCAGCACTAAAGATTTTCCCTTCCAGAGGGAGGATAATGCACAATCAGTCAGCTGCAGCCAGATTACATTGCAGGTTATTGATACAAGGTGCTACAACCAAGACTAGAAAATTTATGGTTCAAAAATCCATAGATTTATCTTTAGTGTCTAGGAGAAGAATCATACCATGAAATGGAAAGAAACCCCAAACATAATTACTTTTCTTTTTTTTTACATTGTTTGTTTTGAAAAATTGTTTTCATGACTCTTGATGTAGCTATTATATTGCTAATATTTTCTGTATATGACTGTAATTTAATTATGAATTAATTAATATGTGATTAGCTATGTTCTGTGAAATACTCCAAGATCATGTTTTCATGTAAAGGATATATGGTACTTCTGAGGGCTTTTTCTAATATTAATATTACTTAGGTTAGCTGGTGAGAATGTCTGACAGGGTCAAGTTTTACCTAGTGATTTGATATGAAGTATGAAAGAAGATTCTTCAAGTTTTCCTAATTTGTCTTTGATATCTGGAACTTTGGTCTAATTCCTAATGTTCTCTGAATATTTCACTATGAAATTGCTCAAAAATGGAAAACAATGTTGTGCATAATCATGGAAAGTAACATTAACTTAGAAATTTTCTATAGTTTTTCTTTGTCTTGTCATAAAGATCATTAAGCATCAGAAATTCACAGAAATCTATGAGACCAATGTAATATCATATTTTCATTGGTATAGAATGGTGAAATATATTGACAAGACAAAGATGGAAAATATCAGTACAAGGAACATGGAAAAAGCACATAGAAAGATTAAAGACCTTGATATGTGAACCATATTAAAAATGATGGGGTAAGATCAAGTAGTCCAAGGTGCAAGATCATTAAACTTGGATAATACTTGGGTTAACTTCTATAAACTGAAAGCAAATAACAGATAGGAAAAAACTGACTGAATTACATTACCATTGAAGATACAGTCAGGTTGGAGAGAGTTCAGAGAAGGAACACAAAGATTATTGAAGAGCCACAAAGATGATCAAATAACAAGGATGCCTATCATACCAGGAAAGGCTAAGAGAACTAGGTTTGTTCAGTCTTGAGAAAGGAAGGCTTAGAAGAGGTCTTACAGTCATGTTCCAGTATTTAAAGGGTAGCCTCAATGAAGGTGGAGATTCTCTTTTTTACATGGAGTTGCATGGAAAAGACAAGGGGTATTGGGTACAAGTTACTCTTGTGGAGATTCCAATTGAATACAAGAGGAAAATTTTTCACAATGAAAACTATTAGCCATTGGAAAAATCTCCCACGGAAGTGGTGGATTCTCCAACCTTACACAATTTCAGGTGGACAAGGTGCTGGGACAGTTTTTCTAGACCATGCTTTTGTCAAGAAAGGCTGAACCAAATGATCCTTGATGTTCCCTTCCAGCCTGGTATTCTTTGATTCTTCGAATCAAACAAGACTTTGGAAAAGTAAACACTTTTATACAAACATTAAAAGTAATAACAGAATTAGAAGGATATTAGAAAAACATCTGTAGAAAATTATATATGATGCTACATCAAGTAAGAAAGTAAATTCCTGGAATCTTTTCCTAATCTACTTTCTATGTAGAAAGTACTTTTTCTACATATGTAGAAAGTATTTGCACTTTTGTACTTGTACTTTTCTAGTAGTCCTGGTGAGAATTATTTAAAAATACTGAGTCCAAATTCCATAACTGAAATTTGGAAAACTGGTAGTTTAACCTCGGGGAAAAAAAGGGGGTGTCTTAATATGACCTCTCATATGGAACACTCCTTCTATAACAGAAATGGAAGTTCAGCACAATGTAAATCAAGGAAGGATTTTGTTGCTCTTTGCAAAAAAACAGGAGGCGGAAAAACACCGAAGACATATCTAGCTAAGGCTGGAGGTTTGTTTTTAAACATAAACTTTTAGCAATAGGCTGAGGAGTAGCAGGCGTCAAAGCAATGAGGTTGTGGAAGATTAAGAATGATGATACATAAACACTGAGAAATTTTGTAATGGAGGTGGATACATGCAAGGAAAGGATGGTACAGTATGATCATCCACAGAATCAAATTACTGGACCTCATTATTCAAGAGATCCCTGTATTTTCTCATGCTGAAACAGAGTCCTTTAAACTCTGTTGACAACTTTGTAAGTAAGCATATCACAATGTAAGCATCATATTCAGATTCTTATATCTATACTATAAGCAGGAACTGAATTACTTTTCTAAAGTGAGAAAAATGAGTTCAGAAAAACATTTCTCTTGAATGAACAGAGATGGTTTTTCGGCAGTAATAAGATTTAAATTTTCTTTAAATCTCTGTTTAATGTTCTCTGAAATTCATCCAAGTTGTGCTGAGCAGTAGAGGAGTGGACATTATGAATTAATTAATTAAAATATTTCATATTTTTAATAGAGAATTTTGAATTTATTAATCTGATACAGCAGTACTTTCTTTGTAACTGTATCCTTGTAATATTTCCAGGACAACCAGATCTTTACCATTTTGGGGGGATTCTTCTTGTCATATATATCTGTTACTGTTTTCCAGTAGAATGACTGTCCTTGTCAGTTCAGTTTGCTGGTTTTTGTCAATTAATCTTATCAGTTAAAAGACAATAAAAAAAAACCTTCACATTTTGGAACATATTTTGGAACAATTCTGATTTCAGATACTAAGCTAAAAAAAACCAACAACCAACTGCAAAAAATATGCTGATTCAGAGCTCCGTGAAGTACCAAACAGATTTTACCGTTCTTTTCTGAAAAGTAGGAAAGCTTCTGTATATACTCATACATAGTAATGCACACACAGCCCAAGCTACTATTACTTCTCAAAAGAGGAGTATGTTCAGTAATAATGGACATGCCTATTTTGCTTAATATGAAACACATTTGTTGAAACTGAATGTGAAAACCATAACTGCTGAGTTCTGAAAGGACTGTGAAATAGAACTAGAAAGTAATGAAAAGTAGGGCTAAAAAAGTAAAGTAGATAAAAAGCAGAACATTTGGAACAGAAAATAGCAAACCAAAGAAATATGGAAGAATTTGGGGAAAAGGCATTAGGCAAGGAGAGAGCTGTGACAAAAACTTCTATATTTCATATGCAAGTTAGATTCTGATTTTGCCTTGGAGACCTAAACTCTAAATATCCATATACTATACTACATATCCTACATTCTTTTCCATCTTCTCTCTTGTTCCTGTCTTAGCCTTTGTTGAATCCTTGGGAATTTTAACCTTATTAGAGTTTCAAATATGTGTTCCTATTTCTGAAATGTGAAACACCAGGGAGAAAAAAAACCAACACATAGATACAAAAAAATCAATAAACATTAGACAGTCTCTTTTATTATGCTAAAAGACAGGTCTTCTTAACTACTTCAGACTGCAAGATCATTTCAAGGTACAATACATCTTCATCTGTCAGAAATTGGCATAGCCATTATGGAAGCAAAGGAGATATGATTTGCAATGATGAAAATCTGCCCCTATGAAGTTCATAGATTCTACTTCCCTCTGAATAATATTTGAAAAAAGAAAAATCTGTATTGTTTTGGACACCCAATGACCTCACTATCCACTTAAATTGCCTTTGTATTTTTTTATCCTCTTGTCTTTCTTCTACTTCTACAGTCTAGTTGTCATCTAACTCCCTTCAAGGGAACTAAGAATTTGATGACTGGCCGCTAACTACATAGGCATGGTGAGTCGACCTTGGCTGGCTGTCAAACAGCCACTCAAGTGCTCTCTTGCTCTTCAGTGGGACAGGGGGAAAAATAAGACAAAGAACCTCATGACTCAAGGTAAATACAGGGAGATCATTTAGTAATTACCATTTCACAGACAAACAAAAATCTATTTAGGGGAAATTTGTGTAAATTTTTGCTAACTAAAATACATTCAAATGGTGAGAAAAAACCCTAAAACACCACCTCGCCCTTCCTCCCAGGCCTGACCTAACTCCTTCATTCTTGTCTCCTCTAGCTCATGATCAAGTGGAGCAAGGTGATGGGAAATGGGGGTTGTGGTCCATAACAGTTTTTCTCTGCTATTCCTTCACCCTCACACTTTTACCCCTCTCCATCACAG
Source organism: Myiotriccus ornatus (assembly GCA_036023395.1). Classification (NCBI taxonomy): domain Eukaryota; kingdom Metazoa; phylum Chordata; class Aves; order Passeriformes; family Tyrannidae; genus Myiotriccus; species Myiotriccus ornatus. The sequence continues at coordinate 97,231,015 of JAYRBT010000082.1, forward strand.
GTCCTTCCCATGGAACGCAGGCGTTGACCCTCCACAGACTGCAGCTTCCTTCAGAAAATATCCACCTGCTCCAGCATGGGATCCTTGATGGCTTGCAGTGTAGACATCTGCTCCAGCTTCTGCTCTGCTCTAACCCCTGGAGCACCTCCTTCCTCTCTGCCTCTCATCTTGCTGTCTGAAGGGCTGTTTCTTGCCCTTTTCTTTCTCACTCCTCTCTCACAGCTCCCGTGCAGTGTTTTACCCTTTCTTAATTATGTTTGGCTGAGGATCTCAGCTGTGGCCTGCAGTGGGTCCACTGGAGCCAGCTGGAACCAACTGCATCCAGCACAGGGAAGTCCCCCCTCTTTAGCCATCTCATTGCCAAGGTATTGCCACCTACACCCAATATACTAAGTAAAACGTGGGGAGAGGTACAGCAAAAATACTGATGCCAGGATGTTTCCTTGGCCTAATTCTTTACCTCAGGCATTTTCTAGCTCTCCTAAATACAGTCCCTTTCTCTGCCTCATGCAGAGACAAGTTTATGAATCTAATTTTTAACCAGATTGTCTTTTCTTTAGCTGACAACAAGAAACTGAAGATCAGTTAGAAGCCTCATGTTTTAAACATCAGATTCCTTGGCAGAGCAACCAGGATACTATAAAACTGAAGATTTTCCAATATTTAGGAATTAGTGCTGCTGAAATTATAGTCAGAGAAGTGCCAGTAAATTAGTGTAATTAGTTCTGAGAAACTTCTCTGACCTACTTCAAACCATCTATTCATCTCCATTCAAACTTTTTTGGAAGAATCACCATGAATTTTTCTTCTTCATGTAAGTGATCAAGGGAACTGTATCTTGGGTTAATTAAAATAAAATTGAAGAAGGACTTAGCAGATAGGAAAAATCTAGGATCAACTTTTGTTTCCCTAACTTGCACTCATAAATAATTTCTGGAAAGTACCTTATTTTCCCTGACACCACCAGCAATAAAATCAAGTGTCAGGGTTTTGGTTTTTTTTTGGTCTGTTTTTTTTTTTTACCTTTTCATATGAAGAAGTGTACATTTCCAATGTACAATCCATTTAATTTTCATGTCTTCAGACTATCCCAGTCCTGAAGTGGCTAAAAAAGACTAAATAACAAACAGGACATCTTTCATCCTCTACCATACTTTTCCTGTTAGGTAGAGAAAGAAGGGTAAAAAAAGATTTAACAAATGGGGTTTTTTTTACAAGAAAAGTGGTATCTGGTAGGAAGATCACATTAAGTATGTCTGTACCAGTGCTGAGCCATGATCCATAGCTTGCAGTCAAGGCCAGGCTCGGGCATCTAGCTTATAAGAGAAAAAAATTCAACACAATTGTGGGATTCAGCAGGGGCTTAGAAAGCACTGATGAAGACTGAACTTTCCAGTTCAAGCACTGTGCTGGTGGTTCCAGCAGCACCAGCCTCAAATTTAGCTTTTTTCTCATAATGCACTTAAATACTGCTAGAGTGAGGCTACAGTAAAAATATTCCTTCATCAGGAACTATAGTGTTATAATAAGGAGCAATGTTTTCAAAAATCTTCATCCTGCCAGTAATTGGCAGAATAAGTGTTTTTGAGAACTAAAACCAAAAATATCAAGGTCTCATGAATCTAACAAGGTAGTCGGCATTCAAAAATGACAAGGAAGAAGAAAAAGCTGCTATATCACTACCATAGACAAAATGGTAGTGATATAGCAGCTCTATGTCTGTTCTGGACAAAGAACAGTGAAAAACGATTTTCTCATGGAAATAAAATGAAGTTTCATACCAAAGCATCATCATTTTACCTTAAAAAAATTGCCATCCTCAAAGAAGTATAAGCCTTTTTTGAAGATTTCATATCCAAGTGTAATTTTTCATAAAAATTTCACCTATTAATAATCATCAGCTTACACAATTTCAAAATAGAAAAAAACTACAAAACACCTTAGAAGCACCCTTTTCAATATTACCAATAAGTGAACCGGATGAACTCTGCCACACAAAGAAACTTAAAAAATCCCCATTACTACACAAAGGTACACAGCATATTGAGAAAGCCTGTGTTTGAGGAGCACATTGTCCTGCTGGGAAGCAGCTGTACTAGACTTTGTAACTTCTGTTACGGAATATGAATATGGGAAGCTCTGGGGTGTCTATTGTTAGTGTCTCAGCACCCTGTAGAATTCCATGTTACGTAGATATGATACTTAGAAAGAACTTTGTGATAACGTTGGTAGCATGCATCAAATGTTTTATATCTTCAACTAGGGTACAAATTATCCTGTAATGTGTATAATACACTATTCACATCATCTCATAGGACATTATGCAATAAAACCTTCCTATTATGTCAGTTGGTGATTCATCCATCTTATGTTACAGATAACAGCAGCTGGTAAAAAATAAAGTATTAATGAGCTTTTACTAAACTGTGTTCAAACTGCAAAAACATGGTTGAACAAAAATAAGAATTCTTAGTTATATATGAAAGACAAAAGTTGCCCATCACCACACATGAGGGCTGACAACTGCTTCTTGAAGCTAGTCTGTAGTTTTTATTATTTTTAATTCATAATGTGTGTCTTAAAAATTTTCTTTAGCTTTTCTGTTTTGTTGTTTATTTTCTTGTGATAACCTGCACCAATTCGAATTACCATAAGCCAGCTAAAATTACCAAATTATATTTGCTTCAAAGAAAAATAAAAACTGGAATATAAAGAAAGCAGTCAAAACCAGCCCTGATTTCTGTTGAAATCATTGATACAATTCCATCTGACAGTAGTCAGTAGGCCTTGGCCCACATAACATAAACAGTATGCATTCTCCTAAAGCATGCACACCTTAGTGGACTGCATCACAGTAGTGTGTACTGAACTGCTGGAATATCAGTGATTTGTAGTAAAGGTAGGCCACTGATTAAAGTGATAGAGCATGAGGAAAGGCTGAAAGAACTGGGTTTGTTCAGCCTGGAAAAGAGAAGGCTTCAGGCTGACCTAATTGCAGCCTTCCAGTACCTTAAGGGAGCTTATAAGAAAGGAGACAAACTATTTACAAGGGCATGTGGTGACAAGAGAAGAGGGAGTGAATTCAAACTAAAAGACATATGAGGGAAAAAATTCTTTACCATGAGAGTGGTGAGTCACTGGAACAAGTTGCCCAGAGAAGCTGTGGATGCCCCATTGCTGGAGGTGTTCAAGGCCAGGTTGGATGGGACTCTGAGCAACCTGATCTAGTGAAAGGTGTCCCTGCCCACGGCAGAGGGGTTGGAACTTTATGATCTTTAGCTCCTTCCAACCCAAACCATTCTACGCTTCTATAGTTTCATCACTGTCACAGGAAGAGTACTTTAGGAGAATGGTACATTTAGGATGTACATACAATTTAGGAGAATTACCTACAAGGTGGTATCTACTTACATTGCAGAGTACTTCAAGCTATTTTGTACAGACCTACTTGATACTACAGATAATGTGATAGGATTGGGCTCAGCCCGGATGACCTCTTGACAGTCCATCTACTATTATTTCTATGGTAATAAAGGAAAAGTAAATTTAACTATTTGGTGTTTTCACAGATTGTTTTTTTGCTTTATGCTTAAACAAAAACAAACAAACAAACAAAAATATCACAAAATACCTTTTACCAGTCATGAAAATGTCAGTCCAGTCTCAGTGCTGGCTATAAGCTAAACTGCGCTGATGCAGCCTCACCTAGACTACTGTGTGCAACTTTGGCCACTACGATATAGGAAAGCTATTAAGTTCTTAGACAACGTCTAAGGGAGGACAAAGAAGATGGTGAAGGGCTTTGAGCAGAAGCCATATGAGGAGTGGTTGAGGTCACTTGTCCTGTTCAGTCTGGAGAACAGGAGACTGAGGGGAGACCTCATCAAAGTCTTCAACATCATCATGAGGGGAAGTGGAGGGGCAGGCACTTATCCCTTCTCTGTGGTGACCAGTGACAGGACCTGAGGGAATGGCCTGAAATTGTTTAGGATAGGTTTAGGTTGGATATTAGGAAAAGGGTTCTTCCCCCAGAGGGTGGTTGGGTACTGGAATAGGCTCCCCAAGGAAGTGATCACAGCATCAAGCCTGACAGAGTTCAAGAAACATCTGGAGATACTCTCAGGCACATGGTGTGACTCTTGGGGATGGTCCTGTGCAGGGTCAGGAGTTGGACTCAATGATCCTCATGGGTCCCCTCCAACTCTGCATATTTTATGATTCTGTGATGATTTCTGTGAGTTCCTAAGCAGCAGCTCCATAAATTCTGTATTTAGCAACACATAATTAAATATAATTCTTCCTAGTGATGGTACTTGCTCTCTTATATAGCTGTCAACTTGTTTTCCAACATCAGCTATACATTAGGCAATGTGTAATCACGACACTAACTAAATAGAAAAACATGTGAAAGCCAGACTGATTACCTGAGTTTACAGTCTTTGTGCTCTGCTAGGCTCTTGCAGGTTATAGGATAGCTACATTTTCTGTAAATTTTCTATGGAAGTAACTTTGGCATTGCTTTGAAATCTGGATTAAAGTTGTTATACCAGACAAAATTCATATTAACACCTAATGATGCTTAGAATTTAACTATTGGTATTGCACCATATACCAAACTGTTCTTTAATTACTTTAAATGTCTGGAATAAAAAATATATTTTATATATATATATTTTTAATAAACTTTTTTTTATTATTTTCTAGAATAAAAGATGGAGAGCCTTCCTTACTTCATTGAATAATTAAAGTTTTCTGCTTCATGTCACCATGTACTTTGTTGGAAGTTACTTAGATCCTAAATAATTTGGGGAAAAAAATGGTATGACATTTGATTCTTCTTTATAAAGAGAGTTATATATTTTGCCTAGGATATCATATAGAACATTGTTAATTATTTTCTTTTGCATATACACAGAGAATATATCAACATTTGACAGGAAAGTTGCAAATCCTTATTGTTTAAAAAAATGTATATGCTAACAAGTTTTTCAGCTGGTATAAATCACTGCCTTCATGCAACCCACTCAGTTTTTGTGAGTGTTATCACCCAAACTACTTTTCCTAACCTTTCCTTGTTTTATCCCGGCATGGTGTATATGTTAATGAATGAAGTGCAGACCCTGAAAAAGAACCTGGTACAGCCAATTAATAAAAAAAAGAGCACTACAAATTGATTATGGTGTGGTTTGGACTAGCCACTATAACAACATTCCCTTCAAACCTCATTAGGCATTTTCCTTTCTTCAGTCTGTTCTGCTTGCTTCTGCTCCTGACAGTACAAAATGTCACACTCCCAAAGATGTGCAACCATTTTAAAACTTTCTGTCACACGCCTTCAACAAAAGACATCATGTTTTTTAGGATAACTATACTTTTCTTCGGCTAATGATGGATTATATTCGTATCTGGTGTAATGCTATTTTGGGTCACAAGCCTTTCTTTAAATCTAACATGCTTAAGCTACAGGCAGAGTCAGGAAGTGCGTTTTATACAAACACGCTCTGAACTTGAATGCAAGGTCCTTCACAAAATCTCTTTGGTGCTCACCATCACATTTATCAATGTCCATGTTTAATATAAATATATAAATATATAAATATATAAATATATAAAAATAATACATTAAAATTATGTTGTTAAAGAATACACATAACATTTAAGAAACTCTTCAGCAAAACTGAATTTTTCTTACTTCTGTGAATTCTCTTATCTTTATTTAGCTTAAAAAAAGTAAAAAATAAAAAGAAATAGGGAAAAAAAACAGTCAAGAAACGAAAGACTTCTGATCTGTAATAAAAAAAAAGAAAAAAGCTCTAATAATTATTTTTAAAACATACGAGTATACATATATGTGTATATATATTTTTATATATATAAACACGGTTATTACTGTGTAATTCCTAGAGTT
>JAYRBT010000082.1:97245984-97257669 GCA_036023395.1 Myiotriccus ornatus
ATTGCCATCACAGTCCATGCCACAGTCCTTGCAAATCCCTCTTCATTTTCAGCATCCTTCCTTGGTGTCCTCCGCAGACAACAAGTAATTAAACTGCCTGAGGAGCTTTTTAGACTTCATCCTTCTTGAGATACACATCCAAAGTCTTTCTATTTCTTAGAAAGGGCAGTAAACTTGAATTGAGAATTGGATTAATTTAATCTGATTCCAGATTCCAGCTTTTTAAAAGAACACATTACCAGTCATGTAATATCTTCTTTTTTTGGGAGTCTGGTGGGGTTTTTTTCAGTGTATACACGCACCCATATCTCACATTCTCAGTGACTATAAGAGATCTAATATCCATTAATTGCAGTAAGAGTTATCTTCCTAAATATTTACTGAGACTCTGAACAATATCTAATCAGATTTCTGTTTCCAACTGTTTTTCAGTGGGCCTTTAAGTGATAAATCACATAAAATTGTTCTGTAAAAGTCAAGATGCTATACACAGTCAGCCTTTAATTTGATTCTAGAAAAGGTGACACTAAAAGGCCAGCCATATAGTCTTCTGTGAAATCCAAATTTGGCTTTGTCATTACCTAAATTATTTGTAGTGAATGTTGATTTATTTCAGAATTCCTATTTCTGTCATCTATTACATTTTAAGGGGAAAAAACACAGTGTTTTTTTATTTTAAAAGAAAATTCTAAAACTTCATAAACCTTATGTTTCGTAAGAGAAATCATCCTTGCCTACATTTTTTTTAATTTCAGAAGAAGAATTAAGGATAATTACCATTTAGAGGTTGGGAAAGAAGATACAGGGACAAAGGTATATTTTTATTGAGTGTCTGATGCCTACTGAGGCAATCAAGTTGCCCTGGGCTTCCTCTGAATTCCAAGGACCAAAGTAGGTTTTAAGTTCGTAGAATCACAGAATCAAAGACTCACAGAATGGTTGAGGTTGGGAGGGACCACTGGAGGTCATCTGCTCCAAATTCCCTGCTCAGGCAAGGATACAAAATGCTGATTGCCCAGACAGATTAATATCTTCAAGGAGGCTATAGAATCCCTCTGGGCAGTCTGTTCCAGTGCTCAGTCACCACCCTAATGAAAGAGTGTTACTTTACAGTACCCAAAATGGGACACTTTTATGTTATCCACAAAAGGAAAATTTTCCCCTTACATTAATTATACAAGAAGACTTTGGTGATTAGAAACAAAAGATAAACATTTAAAGCTGTGCGTGAACTTCATTTATGTCTGTGAAAGAATATAACTTTGGTCTATCACAAACATCCAAATAATTGAGACTGCCATAACCAAATCCAGACCAAGTGTGAGGATTAGAAAGATGCTTAAGCATTGGCAAACTGACATATAATGTTGCTGGTTCCAGTATGGTAGTCCTTAGAAATTTTCTTCTGAGAAAACAATCACAGATTACTTTCTCATACTGGACCATGCATAGCAATTCTTAATGTATCATTACTCAGGATATGGAATGCTGTTATTTTTAAAATTAAATTACTCAAGAATAAGATTTAAATGCTTGAGAGATCTGGTTATCAGTTAATCACCTTATTATGCCTTTAACCACTGGGGATTGATGTGTTGTATTTTCCAAGTTTTGAATTGTTTAAAATTAAATTCAAATGGAAGTGTCATAGAACCATGGTCTTGTGGATCTTGGTACTATCAGGTTTGTCAAATGTGCCATTCAGAGTTTCTCCAACAAATCTGTGTTTTGACTTTATTCCAAAATTAGCTAACATTTTTACAGTTGCAGCTGTGGGTAGAAATGTGTGACGTGCACAGCATATATGTGCAGATATTACCCTATTCGTACATTTGCACTAGTTTCTTTCTGCAAGGGTTTGTAAAAAAAAATAAATAATTTTCAAAGCAACTGTTTCCCCCAGTGCATTCTCTCTTGCTCTATCTTGCCTGCCTTACTACCACTGCTTGGTACTAAGTGAGTCTTATCAAGGTCTCTTTGGTATCAATCAGTTCCAGTTTGATTGCATAGACACACTTGGTTTTTTTCAGTGCTGAATCAGGTCAGCTGCAGAACAGCAGCAAAGTGATTGTGTGATTGACAAGCCTGCCTTTGGGATACCAGCAGACATGAAAGTACATTGGTAGAGAAGGCTTCAATTAATTTGATATAGAAACAGGAAAAGAACTGAGGAGCTATACAGTCTCATTACATGCATCCTAAGAAATAACTACATAAATATGTGTAATCTCAGAAGCAATCTTTGGAAATCAGTCTGACATAAATTATCTGTAAGAAATGTTGATCAGAGAAGGATTTTGCTTCAAGCTCACTCCTACGGCATTTATCCCTGGTGGTTCATTTGTGATGGTCTTAAAGAAAATGCTCAGACAAGGTTAAAACATGGACTAAAGTTACAGAAAAGTTGAATACATTTTGGCACTTAGAGAGCAAGTTTGTTCTTTACTTTGATAGGTGAAAAAGGGCCAAGCGTGCAGTAAACCAAACCCTAGTGCATTACATAAATAACATTTTCATTTATGATCTGAGTTATCTACTCGCCCAGTAATTCTAACATCAAGGATGGGGTAAGCTTAAAAGTAGCTCTACAGTACTAAGGTAGGAAAGGCAATCACATGCTAATTTTGATATGTGCATCAAATTGTAGACTAGTCAGAGCAGGTAGAACTATATGTTCAGGTATTTTTTAATTTTCTGAGAGATTTCTAAAATCCAACCCTTCATTTATTTTACAATTAGGCTGCAACTACTGAAATTAGCTTCAGACTCTATTGTAATATATCCATATAATCCTGCAGCATAGGTAGACCTTAGCCTATCCTGACACACAGTCTTCAGAATTCATTAGGTCTTATTTCACACACTGCAGTGACAGTGGCTGAACTTCAAGCTGGAAATAAGGATTCCGGTATAGGCTGAGAAGTGCAGGTCTAAAAGGCAGTTTTGTTTGAAATCATGTATCCTGCATCTAATGTGCTCTGTGAAAACTGTGCATTGTTTCCATGAAGGGTATTGGTGTTAAAACTTGAAAATTAATTAAGAAGGCAACCTAAGGCTGTACAACTTTGTCCTCATTAGTAGGCACAACTTATTTGAGAGCTGTCAGTGACAGACTTCAACCATTCTGGTGCATGAAAAGAAGAACATTTCAAAAACAAACGCCTCTTAGTTCCACCATCTTTCAAACATGCATTTCAAATCATAATTAGTAAATAGAATAGAGTTAATCTCAATAATCACAAAAAATATTGATTTTTAAATACCTTGAGACTCTTTCAAAAAATAATGATAATTTAATATTAGGGAACCATTCAATACCTTAGACTACTGATTCTACATCTTCATGAAATAAATTTTTGTAAAGCTTATATGCTTATAAACTGTATCCATTTGGGTTATTTGGGTTTAGTTTGTTTGTTTATTTTGTTTACTTTTGTTTGTATGGGTTTTCTTAGTTTTAGGGGGTTTGCTTTGTTTTTTAAACTTGGCTCTTCTAACAGTATTAATTCTTTATTTTAAGTTTATGTGTGTGGAAAGATTATTATCCGGAATAACACATTATGACAAAAGGTAACCCAGTGATTTTTAAATTTCTGATATGAGAGTTTTGGAAATGATATTTAAAGGCTAGTAGACTAACAATGGACACATATAAATAATTCAGAATATACTTTTTTAAGTGTTGTCACTGTTGCAAAAAAATGTAGCTCCTTATTATATGATTCAATTGAGACTGATCCATCTTCCTTCTCCAACTCATCTTCATGTGCCAAACAAACTTCTGTTCTGAGCACAGTCACTGGAAAAGTACATCATATTTTACAGTGTGAAATGAGTGACTGAGATAACTGGCACCAATAAAAATGCTTGAAAGCATCTAATCTTCCTCTGTTCTCTCAAAAGGTATTGAAAATTGGAATAGACATTTTCTTGAATTTCAAATTAAGATTAGCACAGACTTCCTGCGGAAAACTGGAAAAGACAGAACAGCAGTAGAAGTAAACCTTACAAACTCCTCAGACCAAACACCCCTCCTGAAGCTCATCAGAGCTCTTGTACACAGTTACTTATAGGTGATTGCATCTCCTGTTCCCACAGATCAAACAGAACATCTCACAAAAGCTCAGAGCTTTACATTAAGCCAAACAGTAGTCAAAGACTTTCTGTCTTTAGTGCAAACTTCTGTGACCCTTAACAGGAATTTTGCACAGTTCTGCAGGTACTTGCTTGCTTGGCATTGAACTTTGCATACTGATGCCTCGCCCAGTGTCCTGTTTGAGACACATCCAAAGTCCATCTTTATTTTGACTAGTGATAATAACTTAAATTCTTTTTTTGTTGTTGTTTTGGAAAGGACCTTAAAGATCGTCTAGTTCTAAACACCCTGCCGTGGGCATGGACACCTCCCACTAGACCAGGTTTCTCAAAGCTCCATCCATTCTTAAATACCTTGAGGAAGGGGGCCTTGAACACCTCCAGGGATGGGGCATCCACAACTCCTCTGGTCAACTTGTTCCAGAAAAAAAAAATCCAGCCCTAATCTACATTTATTAATTTAAAGAAAATTTCAAAACATAAAAATGGTTATCAATCTTAACGTTCCAAGATTTAAAAAATTTGTAAGGTTTTTCCAAATGAATAAACTTGGTAGAAAGAAAAAAATGCCTAAGGCATGGATTCTTCGTCTCTTTAAAAAACAAATACTAATTTCCCTGGAAGGTTAATTTAAATTTACAGAAGTGATTTATAAGAATGTGGAACCTGAAAAGTATCATCCAATATAAGGTGGATGTGCAGATGTTGCAGAAGGGAAAATCTGAGTACATGTTTCAGTGTATGTTTTGTAGATGTCCTTTGAAGCCTGAAATTCTTAGAAGTCTGTGTTAAGTTTCCGTTAGTACAAAGTATAGTACAGGGTTCTTCAAACTCAAGTCAGATACTGAATTCAGTGGGACAAGCATGAGTCTAACACTGACAATGCTGTAAAAATCCTGCGGTAAATATTTCAGGAAAAGTCTTACCAAAAAAGTATAATTTTTCATTTTAATACCTCCTGCCCTTAGAATTAAAATTAATAAGTCTGTACAGTTAAGTATACATTCAGGGTTTTAATTCTTTGCTACCCCAAGAATCTGGTAAATCACAACAACCATTCATTTCAGTGTAGAAACTCAAGGATAAATACCAAGGACAGCTTTGCTACATTTTGCTTGCAATGAGTTAAATACCTTGAACACGGCTACTTTTATTCTTCTTCTTAAATACACTGGCTTTTTATTCTACTCAGGAATAACCTGTACTTCAACTCTTCATAATTTGATTTCATGAACACATTTAAAGGGTTTTCTAAAATATTTTTTCTAATATACTTCACTTTCATTGAAGAATTGTTTTTCACATATAGTAATTTACACTCTCCTGTTCCCAAATACTTCAGAAATTAATATGAATAAGATCATCAATGTCTCTCAGAAATGCTGCTTGGCAGCTTCTTCTCTATAGACATTTTTACATCACTCTTACTGCTGTGTTGGGCACCCAGTCCAAGCACTCACCCAGAATATATAAGACAAACTCAGTATAGAGTAGTTGTCTTCAGCAGTGAATGTCAATATTCTTTTAACTTCAACTTGCAATTATTACTTTGTTTTTTACCTGAATTCCATTTCATGTTCTGGTTTGAGCCATTTGTGCCATTTGCCTCTAGACAGGTTTCAAAGTGGTGTGAGAATAATTTTTTCCTATGATACATTTGTTAGTACATAAAAAATATCTTTGTTAAGTTAACCTCACGCTTTGAATGTTTCAAGTTTATTCACTTGAAAAGAATAAATTTAAGGCTTTCAAAAACTTTTTACATTCTTAGTGAGTTCTTTGCAGAACAGGATTTTTTGTCCTTTGCCAGTCTGCTGAGAGCAGACTGAAAGAAAATTATTTTGACACCTTCGCTGAAATAATTTTAAGATCCTTTTTGTCAGCTGAAATTATACTGTTGGGTAAGGGATCCAAAACTAGTGGTCTCATTAGTAAGTGTTTTGGTAAAAACTGCCATCCATTGTGACAAGATATACCAGATGTTATAAATTCTCTTGCAGTTCAGTGATAGCTTTTGCATATATAAAAATACATTTTCCCCATGCATGACAAAAATCTCTCACATTTTTGTTTAGATCATCACAAATTAAATTAGCAATTAGTTTAATTCTCAGAGGTAATCTCTTTCATATGATTACATTGACAATGTGATTTCTGTAGGATTGAGTAAACTTATTGACATGAATACCAAATACAGCTGTTCAAACATTTCATATCCATGCAGGAAAAGTACATCAAGTGCAGAACAATTTCTTTTATCTTTTTTTTTTACTCCAATTACTGTTACTTTTTATACTTTTGCCAGTATGAGTTGGCTTGTGCTGACCCTCCATACTTCTGTTATCTGATCCACCTAGCCTCATAATCCCCCAAGAGTGATTTATTTGAAATAATGTGATCTTATGCAGATGACGTATCTTTGCTATAAACTAATTGCAAGAGATGATAAAGAACTTGTTGAAAAAGATATGGAATAAAAGTAGAGAGATTTGTACCCTTCTTAAAGTTACTTTGAGGAACAACAAAGGGAGGTCAGAAAAAAGTGCAGTAATCTGCATTTTGAGGTCTCCACCATAGAAAACATGGAAAATGCAGAACACTGTGAAGCAAGAAGAACACCTTAGATTTTTTTTTTTTTTAAATATGAGTATTTAGCATGCTACAAAAAAAAAAAATCACTTAACACCTGGTGAGGCTGGCTCTTATGAGTTAATAAATTAATAACCTTCTCCATACTCCCTCATCTTAAATCTGTATAACTCAAAGTGAGTGCTATATTGCTGTACTTAGTCCTATTACAGCATGACTATTTGGAAATCTGCATTCGGAAACAGTTGCCAATACAAAATACAAGGCTGCAAACAGCATGAAATATACTCATTTGCCTTGAATACACTCCAAATATCTTCACATAGATTGAACTAAGTACAGTAGTTTATGATAATCTGCACATTGTTTGCACATGCATCTTATTCCTTGATCACACACTTTATCCAGTGGTTGAATGTACCTACCAAAGACAGGCTGTGTGGCCCACGGCTGTCCCAAAGTGAATGCATAATAAAGATGATTAAAGCAGTATCTTGTTCCCTGGAGAGTCCTGCTGATGCCCTGTGTGCACTGATAGTCATGGATAAAGAGTCTTAGTCATCTTATCCCCTTTCGTATGAAGATGAATCCCTAAATGCTCTAGCTTGTAACATATGGTTGTCTAATGGTTTAATCTATTGCTGATCCTTGGTAGTGCTTTGGGAGCAAATGAACGCCGGCAATTGCAGGTGACCTACCTATAAAAGCGTCATGGGACACATATTACCTGGCCTTACCTGCTGCCCTCTGCCAGATGGTCAGCCTGTGTTGTGCCAGAACTTCTATAACCTCTATACATTGTCACTGTAAATCACCCACAGACAACCTGGATAGTGACTGCATGGACAACTGATGCAATCATTCCTAAAGTCTTGCCAATCCAGCACTGACTCTCAGAGGCTGAGGGCAGCACAACTCCGAAGAAGCAACAGGTAAGAAAGGTTGGCGAGGGATGTGCTGTTTCTTTGCAGAAGTTTCCCTAAAAAAACTGCAAAGGTAACCACTCCATACTTATATTGTTAGCACTAAGTTTGACCCTAATTTCCTAGAAGTACTCTCATATCCGTCTGGTTTGACGACATCATGACAGAGTATGAGGAAGATTTATAAATAGACCAAGGCAACAAAGACTGTCAGACAAAGCACAGACAAAATATATAGTTCTGATGATGGAAAAAAAAACAAAAAAGTGGGGGCAGTAGGCAGAATGTTATTATTACATGTAGCAGAAATTACCTCAATGTTGAGTTCATATCAATTTTTTTTAATGAAAGCTGCTAGTGCAGTTAAACATGGTGTTTGTGGTCTTGAAGGGTCTGGTTGAATATGCAGAGAGACATATGGCGTATGCATCTAACCACCACAACCGAGAGTTATGGGTTGCAAATGTAAATTCTCTTCCGTGATGGAGAAATAGACAACATCAATGCATACTTGAAATGTCCAGTATGATTTGACTTAAGGAGCAGGGAAAAGTCCCTGGGCTGGATATTTAAAGCAGTACAAATGAAGTTCCTGTGCTAAACTAAGCCTCCAGTCTGTTTGGAATCCACATAACTTTTGACATTGCTTCTCAAAAGCTTCACAGAGTATGTTTTAGCGGACAATCTTTTCCCTGCTTATGACAGCATCTGAGTTCATCACTTGCTTTGCATTGGTAAATTTATTTGAAGAAAACATATCTGAAACTAGTATGTATTGAAGTTTGATGAAAAGAGAGTTAACATGGTCATACTTTTTCCACAAGGTGCACTTTGTTGTACATATAATTTGAGAAGGTTTTGTGCTTAGATATATGCTACTTTGCTTTCAATTTCCTTTTTAGTTCTAAAAGATACATTACAAACTTATACGTCAATACATGACCTGGATTTTGCAACATGAATATGTATTTTTTTCTTCCACAGTCAGCTTACAAATTACAAATGGTGTCCCTTTTGGTGCAGTCTTTCAACCACTGAATTCTTTTTACCTTCTTGTTCTCATTTGGAGTTTGTTGATCACAAGTGCCATAAGAGTGCATCTGCTGAACATGAAAAAACTGTGTTGCTGATTCTGGATCAGAAGTCTCATAGTCTTCCAGTATTTATTTTTCGCTTCATTTGTGTAAAAAGATAATGTGTAAAAAATAACTACTTTAGGCACCTTGTCATCCATTGTGTCTCTGCTGACAACAGTGCGAATTCCATCTTCATTGCAGTGTTTTAGATTACATATCTACATCTTGTTGATTCTATCCAGGCAAGACATCATTACTTATTTTCTTTTTTGATTCAAGGTCTTTTATTTCAATTTGGCTCTGTATTGAAGACTTAGAATACTGTACTGCCTGAGTCAATGGCAGTTCTTTTTCCTTTCTTTTCTTTTTTTTTTTTTTTTCAACATAGTCAGTATGCAGTAACAGAACTAATGTTAGTGAATCTTTAATATTTCACTCTTGTTCTGATTTTATAAAACATGTAGAACTGGAATATGGCTAGACCAGAGGAGGTCCCAGAAGAACATTAGAGAAAACCCACATCCCTTGAAAATCCTGTTCTCGGAAAAGAAGTATTCTCCAGACAAAATAACTCTTCTTCTTGCCAGAAAAAAAGAGAGCTCTTTGTTCTTTGCCAGGAGAATGGGCTGCCCTTGATAAACTTCCTCTTATATTACCTATGCATAAATAATAACCTGTTTGATTTTGAACTTATTTCTTTTGTCAGACAACCTGTGGGATTTGTGTGTGAAAAACTGGTAATAATTAATAACTTCAATACTGACATGTCATTTTGATTAATTTCCTTCCTTTCGTACTCAAGACCTAACGTCATGCTTTCCACACAGGGATGTTTTTTCTTTGTAGTAGCTGGATGGGTTTATAGTTACTGCATTATGTTTGCTATTTCCAGAATCAAGATGTGTTTTCATTTCCTGGCAGGCTGTTTTATGGGAATTGTCGAAATTCAAAATGTAGTGGATCTTTTTCTTCCTTTTCCTCTACCTCCACACACCAAAACAAAATAATCTTCCTCTTAGTGAGTCTATTTCCCCATGTCCTTCTGAAATTCTAGAATGAACATGAATTTTCTGGTTTTAATATTCCAGTTTGGTTTTTTTTACTTAAACAAATCCCAATGGTTTTTTATGTGATCAGAGCTATGAAATTCATCCTCCTGATTCAGCTTAGGACTCGTGTCAGCCTTAGATCCATTTTTTCTGTCTTGTCTGTTCAAATGTTTAAAAATAACTGGGTTTTTTTAATTTAAATTATAATACATCAGACTTTTATGAGAAGAACCATCTTAGAAGTTCTGAGAATAGGTATTGAGAAACTAATAGCATTAAGGTAAATATCTCAAGAACACCTCTGCTACCTTAATTTATATCTTTCCCTACAATGTGGGCAAACCTCTGAAATGCAATCTTCAGGTACTACATTCCTCTGGAAGGTCACAAACTGTCATAGTTTTACCCTAACCAGCAACTAAGACCCAGGAAGCCACTCAATCACTACTCGTGCCTCCAGCTGGGTGGGAGAGAGAATCAGAAGACTAAAAGTGAGAAAACTTGTAGGTTGAAATAAAGGCAGTTTAATGGGACAGAAAAGGAAGACAATAACAACAATAATAATGATAAAATAATTAGAATATAAAAACAAGTAATGCAAGGGAAAACAGTTACTCACCACTCCCAGCCAGTTGCCAAGCAGTGCCTGCCTGGCCAGCTTTCCTCCCAGTTTATATACTGAGCATGGCACTGTATAGTGTGGAATCTCTCTTTGGCCGGTTTGGGTCAGCTGGTCCTGGCTGGTCTCAGCTTTTTGTGTCCCTCCAGCCTTCTTGCTTAGTATAAAGGCAGTTCAGCAACAATTAAAATATCAGGGTGTTATCAACATTATTCTCATGATAAATCCAGAACACAAGACTGTACCAGCTACAAGTTAAAAAATCAACTCTATCCCAGCTGAAACCAGGACACAAACTAACACTGTCAAGTTTGTTTCCTGTACTGTTACAAATTCTAAATTAGATCCTGCATTAAATGGGGTAATAAATTAACAAATTTCTCCAGTTTAGAGAAATAGTTATTAAATATAAAGCTATGAGATTCTAAAATAAAATGCTACCACTGTACTGTCTGTTTCTTGAGCAGATTTGTTAAAAACTTTTGATTTCATCCTCTTTCATAGGTCAAAATAACTTGTTGCTGGAAATTAAGCATGTGTTTACTTTTATGCAAATACTGGTTTGATTAAGTATCCTTCATGAAGCAGCACGTTCCAGAAATCAAGTTTGCCCCTACCCTCATCTTTTGATCATTAGCAGACGGTAAGAATCATCTCTTATTACTCACATATATCTTTTTTGGTTTACAACCATTATACTTGTGAAAAAGACTAAAACACATCTTAAAACCAGATCAAACAGTGGTTAAATTTTTGGTCACGGTAATCATAGAAATAGATGCTTAAAAATCTACCTATATTCCCACTTTAGTTAGTGTAAGTGCAGGAAATGAGGATAATACATTGGTACTTGATTCTGTGTGAAAAGCAAGCACCATCTAAACTTTCACTAAAGGAACAGACATTCCTCCACCTGTTCCATTAAGAGGTTTTGGGTGGAGCCACTCCACTTACTGGCTTGAATTGTTACTGTTGGGTTCCAACCAGCAGAGGATCGTTAACATGTCCAATGGAGCATCACAGTGCCAGAGTCCGGGAATTCCATAAGCTGGTGTCACATCAGAGAATATAGGACTGAAGGGAATACAAAATTTGAGCTTCTTAGGAGGTTTTAGGCTGCACTGCATAAATATAACTTGAGTTGAATGTGAGTCCTTATCAAAATGCAGATCTAACACTACAGTATGGAAATGCAGGGGCCTTAATATGAGACTACAGGTTTCTTAGGACCAGTACACATGTAGATATATCTTATCTACATCATGGCTAGGCTTCGCGAACGAAGATTCTAGGAGGGCTCTACCCACGCTTGGGCTCTACCCACGCTTGCTACA
>JAYRBT010000082.1:97264259-97278324 GCA_036023395.1 Myiotriccus ornatus
TCTTTTTTCTTTTTTCTTCTTTTTTCCTTTTTTTTTTCTTCTTTTTTTCTTTTTTTTTCTTCTTGTTTCCTTCTTTTTTTTTCTACTTTTTTATTTCTTTTTTTCTTCTTCCTTTTTTTCTTCTTCCTTTTTTCTTCTTTTTTTTTCCTTTTTTCCCTTTTTTCCTTTCTTCTTTTTTTTTCTTTTTTCTTTTTTCTTCTTTTTTCTTTTTTTTCTTTTTTTTTTCTTCCTTTTTTTTTTTTTTTACCAATATGAAAGATTTAGATGGAAGAACTCCACTGATCCCAGTTAGCTTTATGGCCTAGGTTTGATGTTCTAAGCCTCCAGTTTAGACTTCAGGGTCTTTTGGGTTCAACATGTTAGAACTTATCATGCAAGATTATATCAGACACATGAAGAGACAACACATTAGAGACATATGATGAGATGTCCAGAGAAGGGCTACCTCAGAAATACGCTTTCCCACAACATTTTTATATGTCCCTTTATCCCAGGGAGGAAAACAGGACCAAGGAACTCTGTAGTGACTATTTCATAGCGAGGTGCAATTGGCAGCATAATTATGTATGCTTTACCACCTTTCCTATCCAGCTATTAATGTTGCATTTTTAGTGGCACATAATTAATCACTTGTGATTTATTTTCATTTCCTTATGACACTGGTATCATCTTTTGTCTGCACTTTTGAGGTTCCCTGCAGCAGTCTCCTTTTTTTTTCCCAACAGACTTCAAGATATGGGTTACTGACACCTAATGCTTTATTAGCAAAAATTGCTCATGCCTACATCCTCGTACTAGAGTCACTGCATAGGTCAATCTAGAAAAAAGCCCTAACAGGCTAGTTAGAGGAAAGACCTGTATTCCTGTTACATAGATAAAGTATTTTGTTAACTTTTCAATATTGTTACAGAAATACAGAAATATCACTGTTATGTCATCAAAACTGCATTACCATATTTCTCTCCATACAGATCAGACCTGAAACACATGAACGTAAAATATCCTGAAAACACTCACTCCTCACAGCAAAAACAGCCTAGCCCTTCTCTGCACTTTACTCCTTCTTATATTTGTTGTTCAGCTGCCTTTTGCAATCAAAGCAGATAGCAGGTTGCAGGTATGTCCATCAAGCCCCCAGTGTTCATAGTCTAGTCAGCAGAATTTGGAAAGCCATCTTGTGTAAAACGCCTTTCAGGACAGTTCAGTTGAGATATTATCTGTAAAAAGAATGGAGTGTTACCTACACTATCGACCCCACCCTCACAATGATAAGCGCTGCTGCAGCACAACTGTTTGGAGATGTTGATAGGATAAATGACAAACATGTATTATATTTCGTGCCTCCAACACTGGTAAGAACAGAAGTTAGGAAGTCTGATAAGATTTCTTAACAGAAAAAAAATAACAAAGGAAAACTTGGCAATGAGAGCCCAGGTAAGGATTGCTTTCCGGAAAGGACTCTGTCTATATGAGAAAACTTCGAAGGCCAGAAAAAGATGACAGCTTCTTCAGCATGTACCTGAAAAACCTCTAGCCCAGGAGATCCAACAAAGCAGAGACAAAACCCACTTAAGCATTTTGTCTACCATATTGACAACTAACAGTCCACAGTTCTCTGATTTCTGGAATAAATCAAGTAGTGGCTGTATCTCAGTATTTTGAATGACTGACACAAAAAAAGATGATCCGGATCACCTCCCATTATATTTTCCGGATAAATATAATTTGCTGATGCAGCTGAGGCTCATAGGCTTGATGAGCTTGTAGAAGGTGAGTGGAAATGTAGATAAGTCCAATGGAGATGTTTAGGATCCAAACCCTCGAAAATTACTTTGGAGCATATATGTTTGAACCTATATGTCCTGGATAAATTAAATTTACTACAGATATATTTGGTAGACAACTTGTGTCATCTCTAGAGTTATGCATTTGAGATGACACTTCTGGTTTTGGTACTTATTTCATTGCTTTTAAAAGCACTCTGTGTACTTTGGTGCAGTTGAAAAATAAATTACTTCTGAAAATACTTCAGAAAAACAAAAACAAACAAACAACACCACAAACAAAACTCAAATAAACAAAACCAACCAAACCAACCAAACAAACAAAAACACACAAAAAGGAAAAAACACATTTCATAGGCTTTCCAAATGGGCAGCAGCACAGGAAAAAGTTTTGTATCACTTTTTGCTCTGTGTTTCTTTTATTTTCTTTTCATTTCACTGGAATTTCATATGATTTTTCTAACCCAGAAGATAACTGCACCCACTAAATTGAACAAATTTAATTTGTCAGATGATTCAACTGCTCAAAAGTCCAACAAGAATGTAGTTGAAGCTATAGGCCAAGACCTCTTTATTCCTTGACCAAATTCTGCTTGAGAGGTTTCATCTTGAGTACTAATAAAAAAAAAGGATGTATTATTTTTGAAGTTTCTTTTATAAATCAGTGTGGGGATATTTTTTTTTTCATTAGTTATATCTTGCCCTGGCAAGTAAAGTTTATTTTATTTCATGATAAGGAATAACTCCGTAGGAGTTCATGTGGCTGCTTGATGCTGAGCTTTGCAACAAAATAAAGTTTACAATGTGTTGCTGCAAGAGTTTACTCTCATTTTTAAAACTGCCTTTTTTAGTGTTTGTGCAAAACATTCTACTAATCCATTTTGAATTGGGTAACAAATATCTGATCTAGTGCATTTTGTCACTTTTTTTCTTCAGGAAAACTGGAAATTCTGCAGGAAAATACGAAAACTCTTTATCTAAAATGATCTCTCTGGGCAAGCTATATGGGACAAAGTGAAACCACAATATGACTCAGTAGTTTTAAAGAAGTATTTATCATTTGTGCCACTTCTGGCATCCTGCAATAAACACAATCTATAATTATGTACATGCAATTTTTTTTTCTCTGCTAAATACAATGCAGCATTTCTACCACAGCTTACTGTCATTTTCCTCAAAAGGATAAAGTAGTTTGAGTGACAGTGTTTGTATTGATTGCCTTTTTCAAAACTAGTCCAAAGGCTCTCACATCAAGAATAACTTCTGTGGTGGTTTTCTTTTTTTTTGTTTTGTTTTATTTTTGGGGGGGTTTTGTTTTTTGTGGGTTTTTTTGTTAATTGTATTTTTTTATTGTGTGTTCTCTGCAGGATACTAGAATAAAAATTACATATTTTTTGTGACTTGGAAAATGAACATTGAGTGCAAAATACATATAATAACTATACACAGAAATTTTTATGCATACATATGATGAGAACACACAAAATTGACAATTTTTCACTTTTGTAATTATTCTAATTAATATTTTCACAAGTCATTAAAAGCTGGAGAAATTAAGAAAGACATGTAACCAAAATTTTACTTTTAAACACAGGATTAAGTATTAGGCTTATCATTAGACCAGCAATATGGTATACCATACTCTACTGCTTCATATTGTCTTCAGATAATTTTGGTTAATTACAGAATGACCATTTGCATTTGTACAGATACAAAGAGTGCAAAACGTTATATATAGAAGTATTTTGGTAACTAACTTCATTTTACATTTATACATAAAGTTTTTGATTTGTGTTACTATGACACTAAAAATGTTGGGGTTTCCTTTCTTTTTTTCCCCCACAACATGTCTTTGGAAATAATAGGCAGTTCGTTCCTCTATTGAGTTTATATATCAAGAGGGTTGTAAGAAGGGGGCTGCAGGGATGGCCTCTGTGACTGACACCACTGACAAAGAGTGGGGCAGAGCTGCTCTAGGCCCCTAAGCAGAGCTTCTCCTGCAGCCCCTGGAGAAGACCCTGGTGAGGAAGGCTTCCCTTTGCAGCCAGTGGAGAGTCACGTTGGAGCAGATATTTCCTGAAGGAAGCAGGGGCCCATGCGGGACCAGATTTTCTGGCAGGAGCTGTGCCCTATGGGAGACTCATACTGGAGCACGCTATTCCTGAAGGACCACACCCTTTGGAGAGGACCCATTCTGGAGTAGTTTGGTAAGGGTACTGTAGGTCAGACCAGTGAAACAGTGTGAGGAGGAAGAAGTGGCAGAGAAGAGCTGTTATGGACGCATCACAATCCCCACTCCTATCCCTCTGCACCATTTGGGGAGTGGAGGAAGTACAGGAGTTGAGTGTAGTGACATTGAGCCTGGGAATAAGGCTGGATGGGAGTGAGATGATTTTAGTTTTCTTTTTGTTCCTCACTGTCATACTTCACTTTAAATTGAAAAAAGAAAATAAGTTCATCTTTCCCAAGCTCGGCTTGTTTTGCCCATGTGGTAAAAAAAGTATTATTCCTGTGTTTATCTTGATATATAATTTTTCCATCTTATTTTGTCCCCTGTCCTATTGAGGAGAGGGAATGAGAGAACAGCTCACTGGCAGCCAGCCAAGGTCAACCCACCACAATTTCTTGTCTCAATTTTCATTTTCACATTTACAGAATGATTTAATTACTTTAACCTCATATGACTATTAGAGGTTAACTTATTCTGTAGTGGAAATATTATGGAGAAATCATGTTTGATATTATCTTGATATGAATATGCTCAGAATTTGTGATTTTTTTTTTTAATTTTTAGATTAATTCCATACTCAGAACCTCTGATTACCTTCTGTTCTAAGGAGTTAACTGCCCTCTCTGGTTTCCATATAACTATTTCCTATTTACAATGTACAGTACTCTCTGTGGCATTAAAATCACCCTTTGTTGAGTTACATGGTAGACTATATCATTGATAAGAAAATTTGGAAAGTAAAATAAATAAAGATAATAAACCTCTTAGGCAGAAGTACTGATCAAGACAAACTAGCAAACAATTAGAAGTCTGACCTGACCTAACCAATTCTCACCAAAATAGAAATACTGAACTTTTCTTCTAGCCACATCAGAAAACGTCAAACCTGCAGGGACTTGAGTTGAAGTAAGCCCTATCACCTCTCTAATTTGCATAAGTCAGCTCTGTGTATAGTCCCAAAAAGATAAATTCTGTTTTCCACACAGTGGTATCTACGGGAAAATGCACCTCAACCTTTCCAACAAAATGTTGTTAAGGCCACAATGCCTCATACAGCATCCCTTCCCTGACAAGCAGGCCAAATGTACAATAGGCACTGCATCACGCAAGACACACAACGCCAAGCACATTTCCTGGACATAAGCACACATGCACATTCCACATGGTGATACCTATAATCACCTTTCACAGCACAGAAGAAGGATGCGGGAACAAGCTGAGTTACTCTGCACCTGCATTTAGTTAGTCGGAATCAAAAGGGAGGATCAACCTTGGCTAAGTGCTTTGAGAGAGAGAATGCTGGATGCATGAATCATCTGAAGAATGGACACACAGCATTGGAACCCTCGAATTTATTTGATAATTTAAGTGCCTATAACTTTGTTCTTTGCAACTTTAAAAAGGGAAGTTATTTATACAGTGTGTTTTGTGCTTTAAACTAACAAACACCTAGTCCTAGATACATGTGTACAATTAGGTGCCCTCACACACACACCATAGTAAAGATTTAAAAAAAAGGTTAAGAATAATATTAGAGTTGATGGAAATAAAAAAGGTAAAACTTCAGATTGTTTGATTGATTTATGCCTGCATCAGGGACATGAGTCGTGTCTCAGACCCTGCTATCGTTGATCCATGGTTCTGCTCGTCAGTGTGTCACAGGAAAATATTGTATAGTTTTACTGTTGGAAACTTGACTTTTGGAAAAGAAATAACAGCGCTGTTGTAGGCACAAAGTTGGTATCCTAAGCCATTGTGGTCTCAGTTCACGCGCTGGCCACGTGTGAGCTGATGTCACAATTGGAAAATTCCACTCCTGTGGTGGTTCTGGATTGGACAGGGGGCAAGACACCGTACACACTGCTTTGATCCAGGGAACGCCCTGAAAGGTGCATTGCCTGCCTGCCTCTCTCATCAAGCACCGTATTCCATCTCCTTATCCTGCTCAGTGGCTTTTAAGAAATTCAGGGTGTCAGTATGTATCAATTGCTATGGCAAGTAATAGGATAAAGTTTCTTTGCTTACACCCATTGTGTCTCAGTGTTTGTGATTTTGGGAATCCTCATGAAGCTAGAACAATGCCAGATTATTTGTTATCTTAAGATATGTACATGGTGATTGTTTTGATATGTGTTTAAATCCTCCTTGAAAATACAACTGATAGAAAACAATGTAAGAAAGGGAAAAAAAGAGAAAAAGAAAACAAAAAAGAAAGGAGAAAATAAGAAAAAAAAGAGACAAAAAACGGAACAAAACAAGACAAAACAAAAACCCAAACCAAGCCAAACCAAAATATTTCATTTAATCCCAGGTGCAAGAAATGTGTACTCTGTATTAAAACCCATATTCTTAAAACAAAAAAGGGTGACATGTCAAGTAGATAAAGCTGTATTTACCCTTATTTTTTAAATTTAATTTTTTTAATTAATTTTTCAATAAGTATTGTACAAAAACCTACAAAAAGATACTTAATGACAAGGTTCTGTCGAGTTGTTAGCATGGGAAAGGGGTATGCTTGTGTTTTGTCTCCCGCAGGACCCTGCTGGCTTCCAGCACGTTTGAGGAAACCTTATCATGAGTGGAACCAAGACACAATCCAATTCTGCAGATGCAGAGGTTGTCCCTCAAGAATCCCAGAAGGAGACCGATGAATGCTGAGCAACACAAGGCCTGCCCACTGGACAGAGGAGAGAGAAAAAAAACAGCTAAGGATTCATGAGTTGAGATAACAGCTGGGAGAGGTCACTTAACTGATCACCATCACAGTCAAAACAGACTCAAAGTGAAGATAGTACTTAAATTTATTACTAACAGGATAAGAGTGAGAAATAAAACACTCTTAAAAAACACTTTCCCCCCACCCTTCCTTCCTTCCTTGTTCTCCCTCCTCTCCCACAGCGTGCAGGGGGATGGCAAATGGGTGTTATGGTCAGTTGTTGTTTCTGCCACTGCTCAGAGAGAGGAGTCTTTCCTCTGTTCCCATGGGGTCCCTCCCACGGGAGACAGTCCTTGATGGACCTCTCCAGTGAGAGTCTCCATCCCTTGGGCAACGGTTCTTTCCAGACTGTTGTCCCGTGGGTCACTCCTCCATGTGGTGCAGTCCTTCATGAATGAGCTGTGCTGGCGTGGGTCCCCCACAGGGCCACAAGTCCTTCCTGGGAAAAGCCTGCTTCAGCTCCCTCTCCATGGACTATAGATCTCTGGCAAGATCCTGCTCCATCTTAAGCCTCCCACAGGATCACAACCTCCTTTGGATATCCATCTGCTCCAGCCTGGGCTCCTCCATGGGCTGCAGGTGGGTCTCTGCACCCCGATGGTCACTCATGACCTGCGGGGGCACAGCTGACCTACCATGGTCTGCACCAGGGGCTGCAGGGCCTCAGCTCCAGTGCCTGGATCACCTCCTGCCCCTCCTTCTGCACTGACCTCGGTGTTGTTCCCATGTTCTCTCTCCTCTCTTCCTGGCTGGAATTCCTTCTGCACAACAACCTTCTCTTCTTAAATATGTTATCACAAAAGTGTTACTATTACTACTGACTGGCTTGGCCTTGGCCAGCAGCAGGAAGTCCGTCCTGGAGCCAGCTGGCATTGGCTCCACCAGAGAGGGGAAGCTTCTAGCAGCTTCTAACAGAAGCCACCCCTGTATCACCCCCTGCCACCAAAACCCAGCCACAGAAATCCACTACAAATACCTTTAACATCACTGTAAGTAATCCTTATTATTTTAGATATATCATAAATCAAAATGTATCTACTGTCAATTTATCATTAATTCCCATGTGCTGAAGAGCTGAACTGTGGCTCCCAGTGAACCTAATCAGAAGCTGGGAGAATGATAAAGGATACAGTAAATTATTGAAACTGTTAAATCAAGAAATCATCATTGGATGGCTAATTGCTTTTATCATCTCTGCAGTAATCATGGCAGCTACCACAGCCATGGCTACTGCTGCAGTGACCCATTCAGTGCAGGCCATGCATACAGTGGCTGGTATATTGGGTAATATGTCAGCATCAGCATCACTCAACCATGCATTTGCTGTGCATTTGCCCTTTCTGCATTGCTTATCAGCTTAGAACTTGCATAAGATAGGATGCAAGAGGAGCTGTCAGTCTTGCCAGATGACAGACATGACTGTACTAAAGTTCACTTGCACACACTGGAAATTTTTCAGCACCATCAGTTGTGGATTTATACACAACCATGCTGCCAAGTCAACAGTCCCTGCTGTGCAAATGCAGCAATCTCATGTTCTCACACACTATGGCACTCTTCTGGGGTGGCTGCACTCTTGGTATTGATAGTGGTCATGAGAGAGAAGCAGACACAGGTTCACACTGTTATCACTACTATCAGCTCCAAAACTTCTCTTCCTAGAGTTGTGGAATGAATGAAACTGGAAGAAGTCTTTTTTTGAGGTATCTCCACACCCCTACAGCACAGAGAAATAATTATTATTAACCCTAAATGGCTGCTTTTCCTGTTATAGCAGCCTAGGAAAGAAGTGTTCTCATTTTCTAAAATGAACAGCGAAGAAGCCTGAAGGAAGGTGAACTTGTGAGACAAAGAAGCCTAAGGGATACTTACCGGCTCAGTCCCAATCAGGTCCTCAGGTTGCCCACAATATGTGCAACTGCCAGACCACTTTAGGGGTTGAGGCAGTACTGGCAGGTGAGGCTTCGTAGCCTGGAAAGGACAAATACTGTCTTCAGGTCGTATGCGGTGTCCTCCAGATGTACAATACAACTGTCAAAAGGTCACATGAGACAGCTGCATCTGCCTCTCCAAAGCAGCAACAGAGTGTATCATGGCCCTGTCAGCCCTGCCTGTCCCACCTTCATCTCAGCTAGTCTCTGTCCCCAGGAATGTGCCAGATGCCCAGGGCTGGGGCTATACTGGTGCTATACTGGTGCTCTCCACTGCCTCGCTCCTGGCTGGGAACCCATGGAGGTCTGAAAGGTTGTTGTAAAATAAGGAGTTAACTGAAAAGCATCACAAATTACAAGGCAGAGCTACTGCAAAAAGTGAAGACCCAGAAAGTGTCTATTCCAGCTGACAGCAATGAAAACAGCATCAACTGGACCCTGCACCCAGGCTAGCCTTCTCTCTCTAGGCATGGTCATATCACAGATGTGGGGCCCTGGAGCAAGTGAGCAGTGATCCAGCCAACCAAGAACATATCTGGGTAGGCACTGTGAATATGTAACAAAATTTAGCATTAAAATTTTTATGTATTTTTAGCATGTCCCCTGATACATGCTATCAAACACTGCTGAGCACATTCAGCTCTTTTCTTTCCCATTAGTATGGATACTCAGCATACTTCACAGTGTTCTTCCTGGGGAAAGTGATCTTGCTGAGGTTCCTGCGCCCTGTCCACTCAAGCCAGAAGACAGTGAAGCTTTAAAAAGAGACCACAGTAATTTGGGTTGCTGGAAGGCAAATAGAGGAAAAACTTTAGGGTTTAAGTTCAACTTTGAGTCTATGTCTCTGGGGACTGCTTTGGGAGAAAGGGACAGTGACTACACCAGGGCATACCTGTGCCTTAAAAGACCCAGGGATACCAGTTTAGTGTTCAACATGAGGCTAATGCAGAACTCGACACCAATGCTATGAAAGTATATCTCTTTCTAGGAATGAAATTCATTGGCTAAAGGTAGATATTTATGACAATAACTGCTTTCTGTTAAGGTTCTAATGCAGTTGGTGCTAGTTCTTGAGGTCAACTCATTTGTGAAAACTTTGACACCCATCTCCATCCATATAGCTATGCCCTCAGCCAGAGCTTCCAAGGCCACTTTGCATTCTTTTCCTAAAGAGAATATCTACACATTTCTCTTAAAATGGACACAAACCATCCAAGATACTGAAATAGGTGGTTAGTTTCTGGTGCTCCCCCTGTTAAGAACACTGCTTGAAGACCTCTCAGACAGATACATTCACCTGAAAAAAAAAAAACAAGTAGAAGGGAATTCCTCTGAAAAATCTTTTGAACTGTGAAAATAGTACATGGATTGGTTGACAGCTTGTCACCTTGGGGGCCATACCTCAATATAATCTGAAAGGTGCTGTGAGATGGAACTAAGCTATAATCTTGGAAGTATTAAGGTACACAAAAGATGGGTATTTTAATATGTTCTTTTGCCTTTATCTATTTAGCAAGCTAGGCTAACCTTTTATACTTCACATAAGTCATCAACAAGGCCATGTTGGTAGATTCACACCAAGTATTTGTAGAAGTATCACAATATATGTCTGTGAGCAGAGTCCAAAAATGTACCCCTCCACTTCTTGCATTTCTTGCTTCCTGCATGTTGAAAGAAGTGCAATAAAGCTGGTGAAGGGTCTAGAGCAAAAATCTAGAGTACAGTCTAGAGTGGCTGAAGGAGTTAGTGTTGTTGAGCCTGGAGAAATGATGCTCAGTGGAGAACTTATCACCCTGTATAATTACCTGTAAGGAGGCTGTACCAAAGAGGACACTTGTCTCCCAAGTAGAAGGATAGGATGAGAGAAAATGGCCTCAAGGTGTACCAGGAGAGGTTTAGACTGGATATTAAGAACAATTTCTCCACTGAAAGTATTGTCAAGCATTGGAACAGACTGTTCAGGGAAGTGATTGGGTCACCAGCCCTATAGGAAATTAAAAGATACATTAATGTGGTGTTTTGGGACATAGCTTAGTGGCGGGCTAAACTAAGTGTCAGATTAATGGTTGGACTTAATGATCTTAGAGGTCCTTTACATACTAAATGATTCTATGATTCCATGATTTTGTTGTTGATTTCAACAATCTTCTGTAATAAAAGCACTGTCATAGCATAACATTTTGTGCCAGACACACACCGCCTCTTTTCACTTTGATACTGTAGTCCAGGTATGCTGCTGACATGTGTCTAAGGAGTTTGAACTGATATGCTGAAGTGTATGCCTAGTCCTGTTTGAGTAAATGCGACCGGCTGTGTTTGAGGCAGTGCGAGGTGATCTGTCCTTGCAAATGCCTTAATACTGTCAGTCTGAATTTGAGGTGAATCAGTTTTAACTTCTTTCTGTTCTGGTCCATTCTGGAATGCCAAAAACAGGTGCAGAAAGCCCTTCCTTCAGCCCTATGCATTATAAAGTTCAGAGACAGAAGGAATACATGTCTCATCATGTAGTGCATATTTTTGGGGCTTGGAGTCCAGTGTTACAGAACAATCTTCCATGCCTTTGGTAAACCAGAGACTTCTACTTTTGCACACAGAAGACAGGACAGCTTTGACAGGCTCTTACATGAGATGAGAAACCGTTCACCTGTGACGCATATACAACATTCCTACCTATACAGGCTGGAACTATTATAGGAGTCTAACATGTCCTCAAATTTAGAGGAAGGGCTTTCTTCTCAGGGTGAGTACAGACATAATGTAAGGAGGAATTGAGGGTGCACTGAAGGGGACAAGTGCAGCTTTTATTAACTGTGACTTGTATTACAACTTTGTTGAAAACATCACTGATTTGAAATGCTATTTTCATGAATGTATGTATCTATAGAACCCCCAGTGAATATATAAGTAAACAAGTTATTCAACACTTGAGATGAAGTACTTTATGAACTATGATTGCTACTTCAGGAAATGCAGGCAGTCTAAAAATAAATGCATATTTAATCATGAATATCACTCCTATAGTCTTTGAAGTCTTTCTATGTAAAATAAGAAAAATCAGGCTGAGGAAGTTTGTGACAGAGATATGTTCACATAAGTTGCAGTCCAATATTTGTTTAATTCTTCATTCAAAGAGTATAACAAACAACAGCATGCAGCACCTTCTGTGACAATAGGCCTCTCCTTACTGTAGGAAACTGGAACCTAGAGTCATCAATAAACAAATACCTTACTCTCCATGTCCCAAACTCTTGCTCCCACACACTAATAACCAAATGTAAGTTATAAAAACATTTTTATGTGCTCAGTGATATTGCTGAGGGACACTTTTTACAGGTTGAAATGGTTTCCTTACAAACTCATTTCAGTCATGACTGAACATAGGAACTATAAAAGCCTGCTTGTCTAATATGTACTTTTAGTATTATAACTGTACCTTAAATCCCATGAAATTCAATGTTATATAAAAAGTAAATTTATGTGATTTTAGATGTAACATAAAAAAGCATAGAAAATTACCACAAATAATTGCTGAATAAATATGCTTAAAACCTGAAGGTAACATGACATATGAGGAAAACGACACAAGAATAGATTCCTGACCTCACATTATTTTGACCTTTATCAATACCCTTAAAAAAAAAAAAAAGTTACAGTCATTAATTTAAAGGTGAAAAAGACTGTGCAATTGGTTAAATAATCAAGAGTACAGATCATTGACACAAGAAGATATGGATCACTTGGTAAGCTAGGACAAGAAAAATATTCCTTTCAGAACTAAACAATGCAAGTTGTGTATATAGAAAGATTGTTTTAGGGAGGCAATGCTAAAATGCAAAGACTCCAAAAGAGTAATTAGATAATCAATTAAATAGAAATTTCCAATAGTTTCCAGCGTCATAACTATAATCAGTAATTGGTGAGAATATGAAAGAGGAGTAAAAAGGTGCCTGTTAGAGATCCACATCTTGAGGAGGATGTTAAAACACTGGAGAGAAACTAAAGCAAAAATAAAGCCATAGAATCACAGAATACGCTGAGTTGGAAGAGACCCATCAGGATCATCAAGTCCAACTGCTGACTCTGTGCAGGACACCCCAAGAATTACACTGTGTGCCTGAGACCATTTTCCAAATATTTCTTGTACTCAGGCAGACTTGGTCCTCTGTCCACTTCCCTGGGGAACCTGTTCCCATACCAAACCATGCTCTGGGTGAAGAACTTTTTCCTGATATCTAACCTAACCCTCTCCTGAATCAGCTTCATGCTATGTTCTGGAGTCCTGTCACTGGTCAATAGAGTGAAGAGATGAGTACCTGCCCCTTAGCTTCCCCACATGAGGATGTCGAAGATCTGACATGAGGATGTGGAAGATCAGTGAGGTCTCCCCTCAGTCTCCCCTTCTCCAGGCTGAACAGACCAAGAGACCTCAGCCGCTCCTCATTAAGGTTTCCCTTCCACACCCTTCACCATTCTCATGGCCTTCCTTTGGACAGTCTCTAATAGCTTAATGTCTTTTTTGTATTGTGGTGCCCAAAACAGCACACAATAATCAAGGTGAAGCCATACTAGTGCAGAGCAGAACGGGACAATCATCTCCCTCGACCGGCTGGTGATGTTGTGCCTGATGCACCCCAGGACATGGTTGTCGCTCCTGGATGCCAGGGCACTGCCATAAGTCAGATCCCCCCAAGACCCTTCCACTTCTCATTTCCTCATCTGTACAACTCGTGCTGCAGCACTTGCCCTTGTTAAACTTGGTATGAATTGCGATTACTCTTTCCTCCGATTTGTTGAGGTCTCTCTACAGAGCCTCTCTGCCCTCGAGGGAGTCGACAGCAAACATACTTATTAT
The DNA here is from genome assembly GCA_036023395.1 of Myiotriccus ornatus. Taxonomy (NCBI): domain Eukaryota; kingdom Metazoa; phylum Chordata; class Aves; order Passeriformes; family Tyrannidae; genus Myiotriccus; species Myiotriccus ornatus. Next base: position 97,277,773 of record JAYRBT010000082.1, read on the forward strand.
TGAGTCCTGCATCCAGAAAGTTAATGAAGATATTAAAGAGAATTGGTCCTAAGATGAAACCCTGTGGAATGCTACTAGTGACCAGTTGCCCTCCTGATGTTACTCCATCTATATACCCATTCACTATAACTCTTTGTGCCCAACCTGTCAGCCGGTTGCTCACCTATCACATAACATGGTTACCCACCTGTGTGTTGGATGTTTTGTCTGGGAGGCTGCTGTGAAAAACAGCATCAAAGGTTGGCTGAAATCCAAAAAAATTACGTCTACTGGCTTTCCTAGATCAAATAGGTGGGTTACCCTGTGTCAGGGTTTGATTTGGCCACTGCCTCTTTGGGCAGTCTTTGCCCGCATTTTCCACCAAAAAATGTTGTGGTTTTGCCCTGGGTTAATTTGTTCTTACACTCTCCATACAATTACTTTAAGTAGAGAGCAAGTTTATGCAGACAAAAGAGACTGGGTTTGGGAAAATAATATGAACATTTATTACTAGCAAAATAAAAACTACTTAAGAACTATAACTATAACAATTTTACTTAAGTAAAAGTGCTA
>JAYRBT010000082.1:97278424-97292009 GCA_036023395.1 Myiotriccus ornatus
CTCTTTTGTCTGCATAAACCTTCTCTCAAAGTAATTGTGTGGGGGGTGTGAAAGCAAATTGACCCAGGGCAAAACCACGACAATTAATTACATTAGGAAATTGCAATTCACAGTAGTAAGAACTCTCTTTGTGGTGTGCTTTGTGAAGGTGATGCTCTGATATTGATTAACAATATCATGTTTTTGTAGAGGATCTTGAGAATGGCATTCCAAGTCTAGAGGCCTAAATCCACTGCTGGACATCCCACATAAGACCACACATAAAACCAGCACACAAGCTAGTTTTTTAACTGTGGAACCTCTTTTCTGCACTGCAGAAGGAGAGGAGGGATATTGCAGCTTGGATGAGGATCATGATTGTCAACTTTTGAGTTTATGGTGATGACTGGTTTAGAGAAACAAACCAAGCTAATATGATGTCCAGAGTTCAGCAGGTGGTAGAGAACTTGTAGTGAGCAACAGTTTTACAGGCCCCAACCCTGAGGAAGAAGACAGCTGCCATTTGATCTGAAGGGGATGTGAATACAAACATGAGTAACTGGAGCATGACAAAACCCTAAAATTTGTATTTGTGGCAAGAAAACATTAACAGATTTTGAAATTATGAAGAAAATCTAGTTCATCTAAAACCAAGCATAATTGAAAACAATTAGCATTGCTGTTAAATGTGTTATAATTTAAAATTAACTTTTAATGGAGGAAATCGTCAGTGTTTGTATTTGAACAGTTCACTGTAGTTTTCAGGAAATAAATGTGTCATTTTAAAATGTTTGGAATAATTTTCACTCTCTTCCCTATTGACTGAAGTACTTCTTAAGCAAATGTTTGCATATGTAATTAGAAAACTGTATGCATGAATACGTGCAGCAATCATATTTGCAGCACTGTAAATTTTTTGACTTTTAAACTGTTGAAATTAGTTGCCTCAAACATTTACACTGATTATTTTGTTTTAAAATTTTATTGGAGACACTATTCTGTCTATGTTATTAGTATGATCTACTATGATTTACTCTAAAGTCAGGGAAATTAAAAATTTCAAAATATTTTCTTCTGTAACAGATCTTTTTTTTGTGTGTGTATGTGGGATGATGAGGAAAAACTTCATTGCTTTGAGTGACATGTATTCTCTTTCTGTTTCAAAAAATACTCTACTTTCATGTTCAAGGCCTGAGCTTGATTTGATTTCAATATATGCATGACTGTCTTCCATGTCATGACTAGCTGTTATGTTAATAGGGAAGTGCACTGATATAAAACTTGGGCAACATTTAAGAGTTCTGAACCTAATCAAACCTTTTTTCTTCTAAAATTCTATGGATTTCCTATGCATTTCTCCATGAATTATTGCAATTTTAAAATATGTTGTTCTGGAAGAGTAGGTGCAGGTTTGGGTATAATCTCAAGTAAGACATTTTTGGCCTCATTCAAATTTGTTCATCTAATGAGCTGGAAGGTTTCTTTGATGAAGTAATGATTTCTACACTGATCCCAGACTCATCAAATATAAAATATGATAGTTCTTCATGCTGAAGTGTTTTTTGTTTCACTGTCTGAAGTACCTTTGGCTGTTAAACACGGGCTCATGGGGCATATTTTCTGTTTGCACTTTGACCACTCAAGCTTCAAACCCAGTTGGTAAAATTTCTTACAGATACCAAATCAATGTTAAATGTTACATTTTCCACTGATCACGATTGCTCATTAATACTTTTTAAGTTTTTATTTTAATATGCCATTTATTAACTTAACCGATTATTAGCTTTTCTCTAGTAATAGAAAAGAGGTCCTCAAAAAAACCCTGTATTTTGATAGCATGGTCCTTTGCCAAATATGGTTATAACAGAATTAAGACATTAAGCATTACTTAGGTGGTGACTCAATCTGACTGAAATGTTAAAGGCACAGAAGGTCAGTGCCTCTTCACTTTGATAAGTGCTTTGATGAAAAACTCAGAAAAAAACATGTGTGGATGTATTTGTGCTATTCAAAGCAAACGAATTGAACATAGTGAAAAAGAAAATTTTCTTCCAAAGGAACAAAGGCTATCTGTGCATCTGCAGTTTGAGATTAAAGGTAGTACAAGAACAATAGTGCTTTCACTTGTAGTGCTCTTCCCCCATTATAGCTTGGCCCCACAATGCTTCATTTATCAGGAATGCATTATGGGAGACAGTTTAAAAATATCCAAGTGATAGATACTCTTGTTGTGTTTAGAATAAATGGCTTACTGTTATACTGTAATTGCAGAAGAATTTACTTCAGAGCTTCTGGGAAAATGAATTTCATATGCCCTTAAAAACATTCATCTAAGTCATCTTTTCTATATTTTTGTTAAAAGACTATTTCAAATACCATTGTCCATATTTTTCTAACATTTTTGAAGTATAAGAGTGACAAACGCAAGTTTTCATCGCTGTTGGTCCATTTTCCAGACCTTTGCATGTATCACCATTCTCATTCCTGGAATAGGAACTGTATAGTTTTATCAGCTATATCATAAGTATTTACAGACTGAGACTCATTTATATACCCTGATAAAAAATTAGTTTACAAACAACTCATGATTAATTGTTGGGTAAATAATCCTGCACACACTTTTCTTCTGGAAAATGAAAGGTAGGAAATTCTGCTCAGAAAGAGAAAAGCACAAGAATTCACGTTTACCACAAGCATTTTATTGCTCTATTCACTCTGACTTTCTGGCACTGTAACCTAAGGAATATACTAGATATAACAACAAAGGCCTAGAAAAATAAAGATTTTTAAGAGCCAAGATGTCAAATGCTTGCCCATTTCCAGCAATGTACACCCACATCAGCAGTAAAATACAGCAAATGGCATAGTTGATGTGTGCTTCATTAGTTAGTATGGTCCTCTGTTACCGAGTAAATTCATTTAAGAGGTAGGTTTTGTAAACAATGTCATATCCTCATAACGCTTACTTTTTAGTCACTATCCATTCCATAAGTCGTTGGGCAAACACAAGAATTTTTCCTACAGAGTCATAACGGTAGCAGCTTCACAGAAACATGGAAACAGGACAAGCATCCACCACGAATGTAGTGTAGAAAATACAGTATGCAGGTGTGAGCCCATGCATGGCGTTAATCCTGCATGGGTTTCTCAGTGTGTATCCATCTAAATGGTTTCTTTATTTATTTCACAGGCTTAAGGTCTCACAGAAATAAGATTTTGACTGGACTGGAGTACAGCTCATAAACCTGTGAATTTACCAATCAATACACTGTAGCAGTCCTCATAGATTTATTTCACTATTAACTTTAAGTTTAATTATTTAGGAGTTAGTTAGTTTACTAAGACACAGTATACATCAGGGAAAATAAATGACATATGAATGGGAAGGGATTCTAAATCTTACAAGACAACCGTATTCGTATTTCCCAGTGAAGCAGAACAGACTACTTTATTCCACAAAAACTTCTGCATCTAATCTAAATACCTTTCAATAGTACTTTCTAAACATGAAACTATGGGAATTTTTTTTCCCAGTGGTATCGCACAAATTGGACACCTAATCCCATTTGTTTATATGGAGAGAGAATTGCTACCCCCTTCCTCAACCCTTGACAGGAGGCTTCTGTCCAAATTAATCAACAGAACTTCTCTGCTTCTGCTTCTGAATATTTTTTGACTATCAGATGATACTGAGCTAGAAAGATTTACAAAATTCCATGGCTACTAGACTGAGATTCAAGGTCTAATTATGTGGCCTTGAAGAGATATCATGCCATAGCATGTAATAGTAGTGTTAGAAAAAGTCCTGAGGATTATGATACAGTAGCAATTTGTCAATAGCAAGTTTGACTGAAACTCCCCATATCTCTTTATACAAACACAGACTGAAGAATATCCAAGGGAAAAAGAATATAGATTTGCATTACCTGAAACTTCCTATTTCCATACTATGACCTGAAGGACCTAAAAGGTTGACATTTATCAGCCTTTCTATATGAAGCTATTCTGGTGTTGCTTATTTCAAAACAAAAAATATTCTGCATTAGGGTTCTCATTTAACACAAAATTAATCTCAACTATTTGATCCCATAAAACTAAGAAGTGGCAAAATCCCTTTGAACGTAGCTATGGATTCACCCATTTAGTCTGTCTAGATAGATACATTACGGCAACCTTTTAAGTGAATACAAGGTGAAGCATTCAACGCTATGAAGGTGTCTGAATTACCTGCACTGTATGAGCTTTCTGTACAGAAATTAATTTTATAAATTTTATATATTTTAATACAGAATAGCTAAAACCTTTACCTGACTTGCCATAGTAAGCAATTAATTACTTTATTTCTTAAGACTTATTATATTTTTGTTTGCTAAAGTTATGTAAGAACACTTCCAGAAAAGAGGTTTCCTAAGTTTCTTATAAAAAAATGTTGCAGAAAGTTGAAATCACTAGTTTTCTTCTTGTTCGCTTTGTCAACTATTTCTGAAAGTGCAATCCAAACAATGCTCTTTCCTCATTACTTCAGAAATAACTAGTTTGGGACAAAATTAAACCAGTTATAACTTTTGTGCACATACTTTTAAAGTGCATGCCTAAAGAGATATTTTCAGCTTATATCATAAATTTTTTTGTTCATATGCATGTGTGTTTAGTCCTTAAACCACAAAAAATTGCATCATTTAAACTATTAAATTTCACTTCAGCACAGTCATTCTTCTGTACGGTAGCATGTCAATCACAAGCCATAGTTCCCCAGCTACATTTCTGCCTAAGAACCAAAAACATACTGATAATGATATTTGCAATAAATACTGTAAAGGACTGAGTTCTAAATAGAGCCTTACTGTAGGATTCAAGAGAAAGAAAGGTCCTACCCCTTCTTTGTTTCCCTCTTCTGTCCCCATTTATCCAGAGTCTTAGAGAAGGGTTTTTCCCACCTATTCTTTCCTAGCTGGTGAAGAGACTGATAAATAGTCCTTACAGTCCAAAGTCTTATCAAAGAGTGGATGTTACTTGAGTGTTACTCTTATCATCTTCTTCAAAGAGAAAGAGAACATTCAACTTTATTTCAAAGAAGATTTTTCAGCTTTGGGGATATGCTTTTCCTTTTCTTTTCCTTCCTAATGGGCAGAACTGAATGTAGACCAGATGGAATTTAACTTTCTTCATCCTCTGTGAAGTTATCATTTGCATAAGAAAAAAGAAAAATAATGATTCCGTATCATCTTTGATATTATTCTCGTACTTTTCTATGACAATGATATTTTGGAGAAAAGTATAAAACTATTGGTTTCCAAAGACAGCAAGATGCCAGAAGATATGTATTAAATGTTTACCTAAAAAAAGGAAAGAGACAAATTCTGCAGTTTTAAGTATTCCTCTCTTCATAACTCCTTCCATATTCCGCTAGCTTGTCACATCATTCCACTTATGTTGTATCATCTGGGTAATTAATGAATTTTTTAATAGCTGGAATTAAATAATAAATTAGAGAGGTAGTTATACTGCCTAACATGTTGCAGCAATCTATGATATTCTTTAAAAGAAAATCAAGTAGTTAAGAACATATCTAAGCAGAGAAAGAGGTGAGAAGAGGAAGAGAGCTACCTATGGAAAACTAGAAAGAAGAGTATAAACATGTTTATCTCAATATTATATCAATTTTGGCAAAAGTTCTTTGTTTTTATATCTTATATTGCTAATAACAAATAGACAAACATAAGTAAAGTATCTGTACATGTATTTGAATTAAAACCACTTATTATTTTATTCACAAAGAGATTAGTTCTACCTTGGAATTCCAGGGAATATTTTATAAAATAATAAAATTTTATTGTTATAAAAATATCCAGGATATGAGAAGGTCTCCTTTTCAGAGAATATAACATCTTTTCATACTTCTATTCTTCTTCACCATTAATGTGACATTTTAAAACTCATTATGTTCAGTAGGATTCTGAATGGGAACATGTGTTTCTAATATATGATGTTCAATATCCTGCAAAAGCAATACATACATAAAATACATGCTTATGTGAACAAAAAAAAAAAAGAAGGGGGTAACAACTTTTTTTCATGCTTTTTATGAGCTTATATTGTACACGATTTTAGTAAGTTTTGCATCCCTTCTTCTCTTGGTGAAATTCAAAAGATAATATTCATCCCCTAGAAAACTTCATGGATCAGGGCACAGATATAACAGTCAAAGACTACAGAGAGAATTCCCTGTAGTGTGACTTTGAAAACCCATCTGAATGATGATAAGTAAACAGAATTATTAAACATGTTTTTTTTTCAAATGCTGGCATACAGGAGGAAATCAGGGTCTCAGAGGGTGAAACCCAGAGATGTTTGACTTTGGTTTTGGTTTTTAATGGAAATGGATCTTGATACTAAACACTATGGCACCTACTTAAACACTTTCCTGAATACATCTTTTATTTTTTATTTGAGAAAGAAAAGTGGACTTATTGAAGTCTAATTAAACGTATTTATTTTAAATAAGTGAGACAGAGCTTAGGCCTCAAAAAGAAACATAAGAGCAGCAGAAGCATTAATTATGAGATACAGTGGACTGCTGCTGTACAGCATCAGAAATATTTCTTATGTCATGGTGCCACAGATAGATTCTCTACACTCTTTTTCAAGTGTAGAAGTGTGGCCTTTGCTGATAAAAAGCTCTTGGCCAAATGATAGGCTTCTACTTACTTTTTAATTTTATTTTATTTTATTTATTTTATTTTATTTTATTTTATTTTATTTTATTTTATTTTATTTTATTTTATTTTATTTTATTTATTTTATCTTCTTTTATTTGATTTGTTTTAAATTTTTATTTTTTGTTTGTTTGTTTTAAATCTGTCCAAAGACAACATTGAATTACCAGTTTGATCACTGATTATGCCTTCCTTCAAAAGCATTTAAAATTTAAATCCTTGATGTCATAGTAACTGAAGTATTAACTGTGTTCATAGTAACTGGATTAATAACTGTGTTCTGAAAACAATTAAGAATAAATACTACTACTGCTAAAATAGCTGTGTATCTATAAGTTTTGTGAACTCCTGAACTCTGCTTGATTTCTAAAATATTAATTTCCCTCTTTGAACACAGTGCCAAACTGTACGAAGAAAACAGAAGCAAACAGGAATCTTCCTGAATCCCTCTTGACCTGTGGTATTTGTCCTTCTGCATGAGTATAAAATTCTCAAAAAACATTAAGGTACAATAAAGAGGAAGAAAGGAAAAACAACAAACAAACAAACAAACAAAACAAAAGGGACAAGAAAATAAGATATAGGAGTATATTTATCTCCAAAGCATATCATGAAAGGGTGATGTGCTGCCTGATATCTGAATCCCTTTTGTTCTCACATTTTGTAGTGAATTTAAAGGTCATTTGTGTTCGCTGGAAATGAGGTCCCAAAATTGCTGTAAAAGCTGGTCTGCTTGAAGTACAGCAAGAGAAAATGCTATCATTTTCAAATGAAAGAGTAGGTGAACGTGGAGCTTACTTACTGCACCTGCCACAGCACAGTATTTAGAGAGTCCATTGTTATATGCAAAGATAAAGAAAACTACTGTTCCTGCACACAGTATTCCTAGACTCTCTATATCAGCTTGTGGTGTTTTTCTGACTACAAAACTACTGTTTCTGGTCCTAACATTTTCTTTCCTTACTTCTTCATACACTACAAATGCAAGACCATGAAATTAAGATGAAACTGCTTGGGGCAGGAAGAAAACCTGATTATTTTACACTATTTTTTCTTGAATAATTTCTATTTCAAGAGGGCCAAATGCCTAAATTTATGTGCATTGTTAGTACATTGATGTGTATCATCCTACCAGAAGACACAGACAATAAAAAATATTTTTAATCATGGAAAAATTATCTGTTAAAGAATTATATATCTGTGATACTGAGGCTCTAATAAGGATACTACTAAGGAATTCTTTACATTTTTATAGAACTATGAACATGACCAGAGTACTTTTCTCCATTACACCATATGACTGGGGCAGTATATCAAAAGCTGACATATTTTGAGACAATAGATCTCGGTTGATTGTTTACCATATATCTTATAATTAATCTGTTCTACAATTGATTTCAGCTCATCCAATCATTTCCACTGAAGATCTTCCTTTGCCAGTAGCTAACCAGGAAACAAACTTCAAAACCACCTGACCAGCCAAAAAAACTTCACAGAATCTTAGCTTTTCTTTTTTTTACTCAGTTAAGTAATTAAATATTCAAATAATCTACTTTTGCTAGCAGAAATATCTCATTGAAAATTAAAAAAATGTTTCAAATATCTGTCCTCCTTTAGCGTTACTCCTAAAACACTTTTCATTTTATGTCATCCTTCCACTTGTTGAAGTAGATACTTTTATCGTGCATCAAACACAGAGGATGGAAAGCTGACATGGATGGAAAATAAACCCACAAATTGTTCCCACCATTGGTAGTGTAAAGTAGAAAAGTAAGTGATTACTGAGAAATTATATAAGAGAAAATATTTTAAATATATGTAAAGTACAGAACATCTCCAAGAAAGATATGGGTTTTTTTGAGATATGTAAATCAAAGTTGATTCCATTTCTTGTTTCTCACTCTTATCCATCTAAATATTAATGAGAGAGGGTCTTATTACTCTTTTGGCTTGCTTTTTTTTATTTGTCTATGTAACTTGAAACAATTTTTGTTTTAGGAGTTGCATTAATCTAGTTTGTTGTAGTTATAAACCCTCTGTGAAGATATGTTATTTTTAACATTTTTCTAAATAGTCACCAATCAATTTGGAATGGCAAGTAAAAATGTAAGAGTCAAGCTTTTGTTTTTTTGTTATATTAAAATATAGCTGAGTAAATCTGTTAGTCACAAATATTTCATACAGTCTAGACATCCCAGAGTTACAAAAATTAAATAATAGGTAGTTTCTGCTGAGATGCAATAGAAAGCTACGTATTTCTCTTTCTTTGACTGGGTGTTTTCAGTCAAACTGTAGTAATATTTGACAGGACATGAAAAAATCGCATTTCCATAAGATCAATAATATTTTTATTTTTTTTAATTTAGTCAAGACTTTAATAATGTAAATAAGTGACATCTTAAAAATAGAATTTTTTTTTCAAAGAAAAGGTTTTATTCTACTATGTATTTGTGAATTATTGCACAAATCATGGATAGCATCAGTACATCAGTAAAGACACCATTTATGTTTAAAGACATCAATTATGTTTAACCAAGAAAGACCTACAATCCTATTTTTATTTTGGCCTTCCATATTTCTTTTGATAGTGTAACATTAACCTAGTCATATAGTGAATAGAAAAAATAAAGAAATGGAAAAAGATCAGAGCAGCATATTGCTTCCAACATTCTTACGGTAACTGTTCTGTGAGAAACACCTCCCACTGTGTAAGCTAAATGATATTGAAACGAGAATAATAGCTCAGAGGTTGGAAAAGCTACTGTATTTCTTTGCAAACAATAGAAATAAGGGAATGTGAAGAGGTTACATTTATTGCCTTAGCCTGCTTTTTATGATACAGATCAACAATCTGCATCATCACGTTAATAGCCATTTTTCCACAAACCAATGGAAAATTTTCTGGCCACATCTGTTAGTGTAGAGATCACAGCTGGAGAATTTCTACTCGCACTTATTGTAAGAAGAAAAGAAAATGAAAAGAAAGACATTTTGGAAGTACAATAAGAACAAGGGAGTTTCACTTTAAGTACTTAAAATTATTCCAAATTTCTTTCTGACACAGTGATTTCCTGGAGCAACTAAAAAAAGGTCTTCCCAGTACATTGTGATGCCCTCTATTGAAGACCATGTTTCATGAAAATGCAATTTGTAGTTCCAAGCAAGGAGAGAAGTAGATTAAATGAATGCACTTGCTCTAAATAGAAACTGTGGTGATATGAAATTCCATTCATGATTGTTTTCCAATATAGATCCATTGGTAAGGTAACAAACAAAAAAATATCATATGAAAATCTTAATAACAGGTAGAATTTCCTCCCTGAAAGCTTAATTGCTCTGTCTTTCCTGTTTATCAATAAGACATGGAGATTCTGTTTTGCCTAATTTTAAGATATGCACTTCTGCTATTCATTGACTCTCCTGTTCTATTTGAAATGATTTGTTCACTATATGACCACAAGACATGTAAATTGAAGGAAGAGGTGATAGCGAAGAAAAATACATTTCAAAGTAAATAACTTGATAGCATTCATGAAAGAGATGAAAATGTACCATTCAAACAAACACCTGGTTAAGGATGGTCATAAAAATCATGCTGTTGGTGAATAAGAGTTTTAGTTACTTTTACCATACTAACAGATCTCTTCAGGTACACACACTGCCTCCAAATATTTATTGCATTGCAAAAAGGCGTCAACCTGGCCTTCCTTTCTAACTTTATACATACAAGCGTTTTTACATATGCAAGAGCAGTAGTGTTACCTAAATTATAGTATAAAATATAACCCTTAGTTCTATCTCCTGTGTAATTTCAGAGAATAATCAACTGTGCTGAAATATAGATTTATTAGAGATCTTTGTCCTCTGCTCTTAATTGAGCTGCTCTCTTAAAAAAACAAAACAGAACAACTCTCTGCATTCATAGTTGACAACTTTTGTTCTGCTGTAATAACAGAAGAAATTACATTCACAGACAAGACATGATTGTCACTTTCTCACTGTAATCAACTAATTGTTAGGGCTCTTCTGTTATCTTTAATAAATGAAATCTTGAGAAAAAAAAGATAAATAGCAGAGACTGTTGCTGGAAGTCAATCAGTCACAAACTGGACGTAAAAAGCTTATTGTTCATCAGTGATCTTAAGAAAAAACAAGGTCATATGAAGTGGGACTGACCTTGGTCTCGCTCTGGAGATATGAAAGGAAAATACTAAAGAAAAGAAGTTATTGCTAGCATTTGCTTCTGACTAAACATACAATTTTATAAAAGCAAGAACAGGTATCTGTAGAGGATCTTAAATATGTCAGTAAAATTTTCAAACACAACACTATGGACACAAGACCTGAAAAGTGAACAAAACTTCATTATGTACTTGATATCTGCAGCTTACAGCTCAAAATCCTTTTTAACACCCTCTCTGCAGCTGATTTTTAAGATCTCTGCTTCATAGTGGGTTCACATGTTAGAAGACAGGTCTCGATACTCCTGACCGGGCAATACTAAAGTGATCATCACTGTCATATTGGTGGTATTCACTATGTCAATTTGTGAATAAACAGCCCATGTTAGGTATACACTAGTCGTACGAAAATTGAAACAGGACCATGAGTGTGACTTGTAATCTATCTATTGACTACACATTGGACAGGTGGGGTCAAGAGCAACCTGCTTATCTCTGCAGAACAATTAATTGATAAATGAATTGTATGACCTGACAAGTTTTAGTGTTCAAATAGATCAGTTTAGTGTCATCAAAATGTCAAATAATGTCTTATTTTTAATTTTTGTTCCTCAGTTTTTCAGCTTGGTCTCACCAGTAGAGTATTGATTTCCAGTTACTTGTTGACTGGAAGAGGATGGTCACACAGTGATGTTGTCACTTCGGTATTTGCTCTCTAAGTTACGCATAGTGAAGATTTCTGGTCTGAACTTTAATTAAAGAGGAATCATATGTCAATAACAGTCTCATGGTTTCAAAACAAGTAAAACCAAACTCCTGAAAGGATTAAACACTGAAATATTTAAAACAACAGATGTCTAGCTTGATCCCTAGGCAGAGCTATAATTCAATGACTGAACAAAGCTGAGGATAGTGAGTTGGAATAAAAAGTACTGAGCAGCAGCACTCAGTACCTCATCAGAGGTTTCAGCTATAGTGCACATTATTTATTAAACTGTCAATCTGCTGTAACTAGAATAGCATTAGATCGAGTTCCACAGCAACCACCTCAGGATCATCTGGGAGTGCTGTATCAGTAAGTCTTGAAATCATTATCCAGATGCTTCAGGGTAAGGCAATGGTTGCCAGTAAAGTCAGTGATAATTCTGACTAATTCTGACTAAATACGGGCGTCTTTTTTCTTTTCACACCAGAGCAACTAGTAATCACCGTATGGAATAAAGTGACAATAGATTGGGAGTTTAAAATGGAAATGTCATCCATCCCTACAAGCATGATAGTGACAGTGAAAACCACTGTTGTTTCTCTCAGGTTTTTAAAATGTCCTTGACAGAATAACAATCAGAAGAATCTGTTGAAAAGAGTCCTCCCTAAAGGTAATCTGACTGGAGAAAGCCAGTCTGACACGATTTTCTGCTCACAGACAAAATCAAGAAATGTTCAGAAAATAAAGTCAAGATCTGTATGCTCCTTGCCTCTAACAAAATTCATTAGTATTGGGATTCTGCAAAAATATCTATAGAGATTCCTGTCCAGTCAAGTCAATGGCTGCCCATTTTAAACTGGTAAGTTTTAGCATCAAAGGTGAAATACTAGAAACATTTTTTTGTCTAAAATGTAACCAGACAAGGCAGTTTGTCAGGTTTGGACAGCTTTAGTTTGTCACTATATGGGTTAAAGTACAAGTTTCATATATGTGCATATATGTGAAAGTATGTTACTCATTACAAATGGTAACTCTCAGAAGAGTCTTATTGTCAGTAAAAAGTATATTAAACCAATTGTAAATATCAAAATTTCATGACAATTCTAATATCACATAAATACGAAACAAAATATGCCTGAAAACAGAGTCTCACAGAAGACGGCAAAAGCCATTGCAGTTAGTGGGAAAAGCAGCATGGTTGGAAAGAAAAAGTCTGGTTTCAAACAATAGTAAGTACCGGGCAATTGTTTTTACCACTTCTCTGTATGTCTCAGTCTTTTTCAGAGCTGTCACATCAAATGATTAGCCAGTCACCCATTGGCTGCCTTCGTGTTCTTGGTACAAAATGGTTAAATGTCTGAAATAGTGAGTCTCAAAACATTGCCTATAGCTGGTATCAACGCAATGCTCCCGTGAGCTGAGCTGCACCAGGCATCTGGTGCATATATCAGATAACCAACCATCCATAAGCATTTTGTATGGACAGTTTAAATACAATGAATGGTTAAGACTGACCCATTAAACATTACTGAGACATTGGCAAGGTAAATCTTCAGTCATATAGCATCAGCCTCACAACATGAGACGCAATTAAAGGTCATCTGCTATGGCAGAGAACATATGCTGATGCTATCAAACATATGGAGAAAAAAGAAGGAAAATAATGCTGAACAAAAGACAACAAAATAAAATAAGGCTAGTGTGTACAGGATGCTGCATCTGTCACATCTCTAGGAGTGAGCATGCTGCAGAAGTTTAAACCAAAACCCACAAATATAATTTCCCATTTTTTAAGTAGACAGGGAAAGATATTTGACAGTGTCGAACATGCCATCAGTATACATACCTCACCAAAACCTCAAAATTTCCAGTATCATTGTGAACATTCTACTGGTACCACTACACTACGAAAACAAGCAGACAAACAAGTAAGTAATGGCCAGTCTTCGCGAACGAAGAACCGGGGAAGGTCTTTACACCTTCCAGCCTGCGCATTGGATTTT
>JAYRBT010000082.1:97292109-97306599 GCA_036023395.1 Myiotriccus ornatus
TCAGGACGTAGATGGATTGCCTTATAGGGCTAACGAGCTCCATCTGCCCGGGGAGTGGCCCTGACCAGGAATCGAATCCGGGTCTCGTCAGTGACAGCGCCGCGTCCTTAACCACTAGACCACCAGGGGATCCCTAGACAAACAAGTAACTTGTTGCAAATTACATGTACTGAAATGCAGGAATCCCTTAGAAGGCTTCCCACAAATCTAAAAATATTTTGCAAAGGAATTTTCTCTGGGGGAAATTACCCTTGAGTGTAGCTTGGCACTGAAATTAAGAGATTGTTTTTAACAGTCAAAAAGTAAAGCAGCTGCACATGTTGCAGCTTTGTCATCAGTCTCACAGATGTTTGCAAATCTTTCTTGTCTCAGCTGCTTCATGGGTATTCATGTATTCTGTGGCCCAAGGAACTGAACTGAACGTCAAATTCTTGCTCTCTGTTATACGGATGTGATACTGCACGAAGTCAGGAAGCTATGAGAATGGGCAGATACAGGAGGAAGGTGCCAAACAGAGGTCCAAACCTGAGTACTGGAACAAGCTGATCAGAGAAAGACCAGTGACACTAACCAGAGTTAGAAAAAGGTCCTGAATTGGCTATGGAGGGCCATGGGGATGTGGGAGTCTGGGTCTCTGAGGAGATGTCACAGCATGGACACCCCTACAGCACAACCCAGTCAGGAGCCAGAGCAAAGGACTGAATCTCAGTGCAGCCCATGCAGGATGAGAACTTTCCCACAGAGGCTATTCCCAGGCCTTATCCCTATCCCAGGTGACCTCACAGTAGAGCTGGTCCTCACTATCTGCATCCCAGCCCTGGGAGGAGGAAAAAAGGTTGTGACATCCATCGTCTTTGGCTACTTTGCTGACCTAGATGAGACTTGAATTCTTATCTCACCGTAATCTCAAATGAAATGTTCATGCTTTTGTGACTTCAATATTCTTCATTACTGGAAACAAAAAGTAGAAGGTGTGACTGTATGACTCTATGACACCTGTGGGTGTAAATCAGTCCTGATTATTATTAGTTCATGTAAAAATTGTCCCCCTATATCATAAGCCTGCAGAGACTTAAACTACTGAGAGTTAGCACTTTCTCCCTCTACCAGAAATAAATTTATATGCCTGAGAAGATCCACTGAGGGCAAAACAATATGAGAAAATTGGATGATTTGAATATAGACTGTATTAAATATGAAAATACGGCTAATATATTTCATCTAAAAAACCAGATTGCTTCCTCAGGTGCTTTTAAACTTTATCCAGATGCAGCTGAAGCACATTTCTCAGCTACCAACTTTATTGTGTGAAAAAATCTCCTATATTGAGAATAAACCACACAGAAGCCTCTTGTGACAGCAGCAAGAGGGACTCCCCAGGAGCCTGTTTCCCTCTGCCTTGACGGTCCTCTTGATAACACTGATTACTTCAGAAATACAGGACCAAACTCAGACTCACAGAGCATAGGTAAATGTATTTCTACTGAATGCACCACAGATATCCCAAATAATCCTATGTGTAGACAAACTTTTAATTAATTTAGGGATATCAAAGGAGTAAAAACAATGCTGAAAAATCGAGCCAACACCATCCATTATAAATTTCTTCTGTACAAACAAATTTGATGCCTCTTAGTCTTAACCCTACAAAAACTTTATATGTTCCATATAGATCTAAGATATAAACACAGCAGAACATCTTGATGTAACGCAGAATCATAGACCCGTTTAGGCTGGAAAAGACCCTTCAGATCATCAAGTCCAACTATTAGCCTAGCACTACCAGCTGGTTCAGATAACAATGAATTTCACTGCTGATTAAAATAATATAAAAAAAAAGTCACATTATAAAATAAGTAATTGCCTAAAAAAAAAATTAGAAATTGAGAGAATAGTGGAATTATATATATATATATATATATATATATATAAGAATGGGTCAAATTTTTACACCTTCTCATAAGATACCTAAAGGGTTTGGTGTTGTTTTTTTTCTCTATCAGACACTATGTACAGGGAATTTTTAAAAAATTTCAGGAAAGCTTATCCTCTAGTGCACAGAATCAGATTGTTGTTGATTAAGTTAAAAGTGATCTTGTAAAAAAGTAGTTTGTTGTTCAAAAACATGATTTACTGCACATAAGGTGAGGCAGGGAACAAGGTTGATTTCTTATAGGGAAGTATTGCTTCTTAGATATTCAAACTAATTGCAAAATGTCTGAGGAACAAAGCCTCAAAACAAAATCCAGTGTACAACACCCTTGATGAAATATCTTGTCATGCAGTTCCATTGAATGGCAAGCTGTTTATGAGAAGTGAATCATTCTCAATATATAAAGAGCACTCATCAATCTCCCTCCTTGTTGAAGTTTCATAGTTTAAGCACTCAATAGTCAAACAGGCCATTAAAACTGGTGTTTAATAATAACTATTTGAAAAGCTCATCTGAAAGCAGATAGAGCTTCCATGTGACTGTCTGCTTTGTATATGCCCTGGTATCACTATACAGTGAGAACAGCATATGGTTTCTTTGATGGAAAGTAATGGAAAATGACAGACTGTTTGAAGATGCTGTGGTGCCAATTTCATGAATAATGCATTAGGGTAACAGGTATAATCAGTGCAGTTTAATAGTCTGCAGCCTCCAGAGATACAACAGCAGCATACAGAGGAATTATCCTTGTACTAGGACCAGCTGACACTTATCTTTTTTCCTTGACTTTATTTGATGGGGACTACACTAAAATGTGGTTTTAAAAAGGCAGTGTCAGAACTAAAAATGTTATGTTCTGAGTCAGAATTAATTTAGTATACATGTTCTGTGCAATTTACCTTTTAATAATAGGCACAAATTTCAAAGTCCTTTTTCTCTGTTTTTAAACTGAACCTAAGTTCTAGAGACTGAAATTTTATAGGAAAAATAATTTTATGGTTTCTATTCATGCATAGAAACCATTTTCTATATTGTGAACTGACTTTATGCCATTTCAAATGATATACCAATTGCACATACACCAAAGTTGGTTTTAATTTGATTATTTTCCTGCACTGAAAATAAGTATAAGAATAATTTGCAAAAAAACTGTCCTGCAGAATGCAGTTAAAAGATTTTGCATGAAGAGATTTACACTAGGGACACATAATCCTCTTGGCACCTAGTTCTTACATTATGATGTCATGACTCCATAGCAATGAATATGAATTAGGGTAAATGACTTGGAACACAAGATTACAGTCCTTGCATTTACACTTTTGCTCAAGGGAAGATGTCTATGTTTCTGGGTTAAAAGTTCCATTTTCTACCTGACAAATGAACTACAGTGATGTATGTCCAGGTTTCAACTTTATGAATCTGTTCTGATTGCTATATCTCTGCATCTGAAAAGCCATCTTGGTAGATCTCACTTTAAAAAAAAAAAATCATGATGGGTTTTTAAATAGCATTCTGCAAGTTAACAGGGCACTGTGTAGTAATTTGGTGTGTGTGTGTAATATACACATTCATGTGTATCCATATAAATACGTATTCTACAAATAAGAAAAACCAACAGGAACCTAGTCTGAGTTAGTATAGGATATATTTTTGAAAAGTAAACTAAGGTGATCTAAAACAATAAAGTCAGTTACCACAAATAAGTTTCTATAGAACACTACTGCTTATGAAATGAAATCTTCTATGTTATGATTATCTGTTCTGGTCTTTCCACCCTTTCTTCACTGCATCTATAATTGCAGGTATAAATACTGCATGTCTTGCAGCTCTTAACAAACGAAGTATATTCAAAAATACATGATAATATATTGGGGACAAATTACTATAATTTTATAGCAACTTCAGAATATCTAGGGGTTTTAACCCTGAATACTTAGGAGCTCAGATACCACCATTCATTTTTGGAAGCATCATGCTTCTTATGATGCAGCGTTTCTTATTCTTCCAGTTAGCAAAAATCTAGTCTTGCAAAGAGTAATATATTTGAGCATGAAAAATATGAGTTTCTGGTTTCTAAACTGACCTTGGTAAATATATGTTACACTAACACCTGGGAAATTTTGCATGCAGGAAAGATGATTTCTGTAAGTATCTGCCTTTCCTTGCAACCTCTTCTTTTCTAGAGATTGTGTGAACATGTTAGGAGCTTTCAGCTACCAAGACTGTTTGAACCCCTCCCTTCATTAAAACCTCCCTTGTCAGCCCCATCTCACAATCAAGGTCCCTCTGTCATTTGTATGTCAGCCATTGCTGACAGAGTTGTACTAGATTTTTATTGTCATTTCTTGCTTTCTCAGCAATAAAGATTTTACAGTGCTAGAAAGTTCTGCTGTGTTCCAACCACAATGAAAATCATAGCAGGTAGAGGAGTGGTTGTTAGGTCTGGAGGAGTAGGTTTTGTAACAATATCTCATCAGCATTTAGTAGATTCAGAATAACTGCAATATTCTTTATAAACTAGTCTTTCTGTTGAATTAAGAAAATAAAACAAAGCAACAAGGGACAGATTGAATCTGGTTCAATGTCTGAACTTGAAAAACCACTCCAAAATCGTTTTGCTTGCCTGAACTTATTCACCTGTAAAAAAAAGAATCAGCGTATTAATTGCAACTTCCAGTACTGTCTCAGTGGCATAAACTGGTGTAATGAACAGTTGGTATCAGAATGTCTGAGAAAAGTTTAATTATGATAATCCCTTTTGTATTCATACTTGTTTAGCACGTCTTCCATATACTGCACATGAAAATCAGAAAAAAAGAAACAAGAACACAAAAAATACGTAAGAGCTTTCATGGAACCACACAGTTTAACACATGGAATTCTGCCAGATCAGATTTAAGTATGGGGTCAAACTACACCGGTTTACATGTACAACAGATTAAAAGCTAAAATTGCCAATACAAGTTTGGAGTTTGAGATAAGAGAAACCAGTTTTCCTGGGCAACCCTAAATCAGTCAGCTATAAGATATTTGAAAATATTGTTACGTGAAGAAATTACTGTTGAAACTCTATGACCAGCAACAATATAAATAATTCTGTGTGCATAAGACTGCATTTGAAATCCTCTGTGAAGAGATGCATGCCCACCCACAACACTGTTACATTAAGAGCTAGGCATAAATAACAGCAAAGAAGAAAGTAGATATCTTCTGACTGCTGATTTACCAACCCATCTGCAGTCGACTTCCCTCCTGTTAAGTGACCACACTGGGATGTGGCAATATCATACAGACCATTTGCTACTATGATGTGGACATTGCTGATTCACGCTGATGGCTTGGGCATACCTCAAAGACTGCCATTTTATGGTTACGGGTCATAAACCATGAAGGGAGATTCTTCAGCTCCACCTCTCTGCATGGAAACCTGTTAGCAGAGGCCAGAAAACAATTCCTGACATACACACCAGAACTGGTATGGACATTAGTACTTCTAAACTTATGTCAATGCAGTAAGCAGTAGCAATTCATAACCAACCAAATTGTGGTCAGTACATCTGCAGAAACCTCATGTGCCATACTTCTGTGAGAGGGCTGAAACAGCCCTTTGCAGTGCCCTTGGCAGTTCTGAAGATACATGTGGCAGGAGTGTATGGAGAAGTAATAATTTTTCACAGTAGGTCAGCACAGAGTTCTTCAGCAGAGCTGAGTAAACAGCTGGCTCTAGTGACTTTCTATGTGTGCACGCACACATCTGACATTTTTTCATCTGGGCAATTCAATAGTCAAACAGAAACTGGAAATATGGTTATCTACTCTGCTCAACATCATTTGTTAGTTTTGCCTTAGCTTACTGTCCTTTTTTTCTGGCTTTACCTTCTTACTTCTGTGTTCCAGGGCAGACAGAGGACAGATGGCCTGACTATCTTATCTTTCCAATTTCTCCTACAGCAGGGAGGAGATTGGATGGGAAGAGCAGTGCAGCATTTCCTTTATCACCAGAAAAATATGTGGAGAGATGAAAAGCATTGAAGATCTTTGAAGACACAATGAACTGCTCTGTTGCTTGTATAACAGCCTCTCCACAGCCCCCTGACTCTCAAGAGCAAAGATTTCTGTAAGGAGTCAGACATAGACTCATTCCTTTGTTGACCATCTCCAGGGATGACTGACTGAATAAGAGACTGTGAATAGGTTGATTCATTATCTGATGAATATCCCTTATGCTTTCCTTGTCAGTGCGGCACAGAGGCCACAGCTGCAGGGACTACACAAGAACCTTGAGCTGCCAAAGATATTCCAGCAAAGAGGGGATTTTATGGATTACATAATGTGAAGGAAAGGACTGCCAAAGGAGGATGACTGAGGTGCCCTGTGAAAATGTAAGTGTCTCGCTGGCCTTCACTGAGTAAAGAGGGAATCAAGAGTTACCACCAGAGTAGTGGGAAAGGCCTTTGAGTACTGTAATTTGTTATGCTGGAGAAAGGAAGAACCTGTGTACACCAGATCTATGAAACATAGTCTGGTACAGGTGTTTTGGGGAACTTTAATTCCTCCTATGTGTTCTGCATCCAGCACCAGTGTTGAAGAAGTTGATTCTAATTGACTAAGACTTGTGAACTGTGATTCTGGCACAAATTGAGACAAGTTATGGCAGTGTCCTCCTGACCCATCCTGAAATCGCATACAGGTATTGGAAAGCTGAACACTCAGGATGGACCCTTTGTACTGGAGTAGAATAAGTCATTCATAGGGCCCAGGGTTCTGCTCAGGCTAGGAGGAAAACCAACCTTGCCTTGCAGCGTCTGTCTCATCACCAGTATGCAAATGTCACTGATGGGTGTTGGGACTACTTTCTTCCTCTTGGAATGAACCCGCCTACACGCCAGCATTCAGGAGCTGATAGGTTATTATGGGCAGTGGCTCAGTGAGTGGTGACCCAGTGAAGCAAGTGTGGTTTTCCTTCACCATTGGGAACATCTTCTTTTTCTTAAACTAGAAATAACTGTGTTCTCTTTTCACATCTGGCAGCAGAATGTCAGAAATTCTACAGATCATAAACTTCTCAGACTGTTCTTGACACAGCATGATAATTTCCTTAAGCCATTTTCATTTCTATGAAAATGAAGACTTTTCATGGTTTGTTTTTGGTGGGATTTTTTTTGAGAAGGGAAAAGTAATGCGAGAAAGAAAAGAGATAAGTGAGAACAAAGTAAGAAAAAATTTTAGCAGAAAGGAGAACGGAAGGTGGAATATATATATAAATATATAACCATATGAGCTGGAAGCATTTTTGTTTCACCAAAGGGACATTTTTTATAAGCTTTCTTTCTCTGGACAGGTGCTAATAAACTAGGCCAAGTGCCTGTAGTTCCAAAATTTAGGAAAATTAAAAAAAAAAAAAAGAAAAAAAGAGAAAAGAAATAAAATACAACTTTTATGACCCTACCCTCCTTTTCTCCTCACACCCAAATTAGTCTCATTAAAGGATCTGTGTATTTTTACTTACACATAATTTTATTATTAAGTTCAGCATTGCCCAAGTTATGCACTTTGTCTTGGACTTCCACAGAATTACTAGTTTTGTAATATAGAAGTTGTCATAAATAGGGAAAAGTGTCCAAATGTCCTCTGGAGAATATTTATAACAGAAGCAGGTATGTTATATCAGGGTTAAATGGATGCTAACAACAGTAGTAAAGAGGAAGCAAACAGGATGAAACAAGACATAGAAATGATTGTAAAAGGATAATATGAAGAGGCAAGTTAGTTTTCAACTTTAGAAGAATGAAAGAGGAAGATAATAGGAAAAAAAAAGAAGAGACAGTTCAGAAATTGTGATTGAAGAGCTGTGTGGATTGCAATTACTGAATGGTAATTAAGGTGGTGAAAGACTTGCTGTATGTATTTAACATAGTTGTGAACAATATATACTAAAATTTTACAGGGGTTGAAGTATACCTAAAGGTAATTGAGAACATGTACAATAATTTGTCAAACAAGGACAGAGAGGAAAGGATATAAAACACCCATGTGAAAAATCCCTTGGTGTAAAAGAGTTAACCAATAGTTCTTCTAGTATAACTCCCAGCAGGCTGCTCCAGGAAAAAGCTGGCACAATATGACCACAATTCCCAAGGAAAGCCTGAAGTCTTATTCAGCCAGACCAATCCATTAATCATTACAAATAGGTTCCTGTAAATAATATAATTCTTCCCCTACTTTTTGGAAAGCAGAACAGCTCAGAGCACAAAACTGCATTAGCTACATATTTTGCAATTATCACAGTAAAGATAAAAAACTCAGAAGTTAATGTTTGGAGTTAGCTCTTGGGTTTGGGGTTTTTGTTGCTTGGTTGGCTGGCTTTTTTTCAGTTTTGTGTTTCTTTTTTTTTTTTTCCCCCCCTCATAGAAGTTGTAGTTAAAATCTTGTCTTTGGGTACCAGTGAAAATTTATCTAGAAAAACACTAACTGGAAAAAAAAATTGACTCCATGAATGTTCCGATTTTTAACAATGTTAATTTATAGTATAAACATGATGTTGTCACAGTATAAACTTTTAAAATGCACCACTGTACCATTTGTTGGGGAAACAGAGGCTTGGTCCTCAGGAGCCTGTTCCAGTAATCAACTAACCTCTGAGTGAAAACCCTTTTCCAAGGGTTCTGTGTTCTCTTTTCACACCTGGCAGAAAAATATCAGAAATTCTACATACATCCTAAACCTCACCTGACTCAGCTTCATGGAGAGGTATACGTACAGAATCTCTTTTTTTTCTCTTTTTTCTCTCTTTTTCTTTTTTTTTTTTTCAGTAAAAACTATTTGACAGAACCACACTCCAATTTTGTTTTACTTCTAAATCACCAGCTAGATCATTTCTCCTTGTAAACTTCTGTAGTGAAAAATCCTCCCCACTCTACATGTCATCTTCTATTGCAAAGAACACCTGAAATAAAAACGAGGGTATTAAAATAATAATGGCAATCAACAAATTGCCAATAACAATGGCAATCAATAAATACCTAAAATCTCATATTTTGCTTCCTGTTCTTTAGTAGGGTTTTACCTGCATTACTTGTGCCACAATGGAGGTCAGTGTCACCTGAGTTACAATTCTGAAGCCACTGACATTATACTGGGACACATATCACCTCTTGGCTGAAGAAACAGAGGATCTGAGATGCAAACATGATTTTCAGGTATATAGTTTTTCCTCCCTTTTTTTTTTTTCTTTTGTGCAAGAAATAAAAGATAAAACCTTTTCACATTGATGTTGGGTGTACAGGATACTCTCTCCAAGCTGATGGAAACTCATATTCTCCATTATTATAAATGCCTCTATATTGGAATCTGCTGCTGTGGGGGCTCCAAATCCAATACAATTCTCTGTGGATCTCAGATCTTTTCAAATCCTCAGACCCCCTGAGGAAGTTCTGTACTTGCATTATTCTTGTTTATTTGTTTGTTTTGTTTAATAATGAAAAAATAATTATCATTCCTTCATTGTTTAATGATGCACATACATTGCCTCATTCAGGCTAGCTCTATCTCCTTCTGTAAAATCAACTAATTCAGATATGGTACTGAAGCATTATGCGACACCAAAGACTGTTCCTTTAGCATGTTGAATTATATAATGCAGACATGCACCATGACTTAAAGAAGAAGGAATTATCAAAACTCATGACAGAACAATTTTTTCTTGGGTGAATAATCAGAAGGGGAAAAAAAATGGATTATTTAGCAAAAAAAACAGCTATCTTAATCCACCCTACGTGAACAAAAATGAGGGAATTACAAGTCTATTTTATTCCGACATAGAGAATTCCCTGTCTCAGTGTATTATCACCAGTAATTATGAGTCCCTGTACTGTAGAAGGTCTATTAAGGAACATCATTTCAAAAACACTTCAGCAAGCTAACTTTCTAAGCTTGGCTTAGGATTTTAACACTTCTTTATAATATGAAGTATGCTATGGATATAAAATAGCAGAGAAATATTTCTGACCAAACAATAGAAAAGTTGATCACATATTAACATAAACTTTTATTTATATTTACAGCGTTATTACTGCTACATTTTTGTTGACTCAGTAAAAAGAGCCGATACTTGCCGCATTATGACTAATGAATTTATATTCACAATTCTGTTTACAATACAAGAACCACAGTTTATGTACTCCAGCACTTAAGTCCATGGGAAGCACTATCTGTAAATACAAGCCATTAAGCTGCAAGGTTATTCTACAGACTTTTTTTCTTGTGTTCTAATCCAATACCAAAAAAGGCACATGCACAAAAACAAAAACAAAAACAATCTTTGACAAACAGTAGACACTGATTGCCATGCATGAGAATTTGTCTGTGTTGAAGCATCAAGCCAGTCAAAAAATACAGCATAAAATAAAGACAGTCAAAAAATAAAGCATAACTTATTATAATTAATCATAAATAATTTAACATAATTTATACAGACAATCAAAAAATAAAGACAGTAAAAAAAAACACAGCTTAATTTATCCTTAAACTAACAGAGTGACTATTTGTCATTAAGCAGTTTTATGTACAAGGAATGAATCCATTAGATGTATGTTCGCTCCATTAAAACAATATTGTTTTAGGAGGCAACAACTCTGAAAACAAGATAAATAGAAATGAATCTATGGATTATCAATGATTTATTCTTGATCTTGGCAATTCATATAGTGTTATCATATTAAAATATTTAATTGTAAGTATCCATAAATCATTATGCGCAACCATGAATAATATCATTCAGTCAAAAAATACCAAGAATCAGCTCCACTGAATAGTATATAACTTATAATACAGTCAGAATTAACCCAAAATAGCATAAAGTGTTACATACTTAATGGCACAGAGTTTCTCCTGCTGTTATTTAAATATTACTTTGTAATTAATTCTGTCATTATCAGCGTTCATTGCAGATTTTGGTTATAAATAGGTGAATAAAATAAAGACTAGATCATGACAAGTTTTTTATGATTACAAAGTTGTTAGGACTTATAAAACTATTGAATAGTCTGAGGAAAATTTAGTGTGTTGGGTTTTTCTTATTATAATTTAGAGAATGATGAAGAGCAACTGTCTTTAAAGCCACTTTCTTTCAAATTTTTTTTCAAGTATTATTCATATCTCTTTCAAGTTCAAAATGCCATTCCTACTGGACAATATGTAATTGCCGTAATGATTGAATGTAAAATGCAGTTCTTATTTTTAGTTAAAAAATTGATGAAATTTAAATAGATTTTTCTTGGTATGCAGCTGCATCCAGAAAAATAAAACAGTTCTCAGTATATGTTCTGAAAAGAGTGAATACTGTCACAGCTGGGACTAAATTAGAACACTGCTTAAAAAACATCAGTGATGTTGCTACAGCTGCCCCAAAATGGCTCAATCCAGTGAAGTACAGTTCCAAAAATAATTTATTTTCTGCTTTTTATTACAATCTCTCACTCTCAGCTTTCTACCTCCTGTAAAAGTAATATATGAAAGATCAAGAAATAAGAATTAAAGACTGCCGTGACCATCGTCTTTCTGTTTAATTGCAATTCCACATTCTCTAGGAACTACATAACTTGATGCTTTTATTTGTTTGTTTTTATGCAATACGACAGAAACTACCAGCAAATCTTAGTATCAAATGCAATATCTACTCAAAATAAGTCTAAATATTGTAGAGTGGGTGACAAGTACCAGTTTTTTTTTCCCCATAACCAAGGATTAATTTACTGCTCACGAAACATTGCATACTCTGAGATTCACGGTTTAAGTTCTTTTATTTCCACAAAGTGAGAACAAGCTTCACTCTTGTGCTCCCTGTTTGGTTTTTTGGGGGTTTTTTAATGTGTAGTTCATTTGCAACACTCTTGAAAATGTACCTAGAAGATACTTTGAGTTAATTTCTCATTCGCTATCAACTACATGTAGCACATTAAATTAACATCTGTCCATTACTTAGAATATATTTCATATGGATTATGGAAAGATGTTTGCAAATCTGTTGCTCTCTGTCAATCTGAATCAAATGGCATTTATTTGACCTAGAAAGCACTTCAGCCTGAAGCACAAAGGTAAGTTGGGTGGTATTTTTGAGGGGGATTTTTGGTAGTTGTGATTTTTACACAAATAAACAAAAAATAAACACAAAGCAAAAATTTCCCCTCCAGTAAAGGAAGCATTTGTGTATTCAATGTTTTATAAGGACTTTATAAGTGCTTTATGATTTATGTCTTCAGAGTAGTTTAAGAATTAAACAAGTATGTTAACAAAGATTTGTTTGAGAAAAGGTCTTTGAAAGCTGAGAAACTAACTGCAGGAGATTAAACATTTCCAATTTACAGAAGTCGAAGCCACTTCACATTTCAGCATGTGACATTATATGTTTCTTTCCTCATTGATCAAGAAATATATATTTTGGTTCAATTTTTAAATACTTAAAACAAAAAGTGAGCACCGGATCCCTTATCTGTGATTTTTGTCTGATTCATAGGCATTGTGATAGCTTTTAAAAAAAAATTGTAATTGCACTTAAACTGGGCTCAGGTAAATTTACAGTCTATGAACAAACAAATGCCAGTTACAGAAGCATATGCAACCTGACTTTTCAATATCTGAGTGTGCTACACTGCAAGAGTTTCATCCTGATAGCTTTTGGGTCATATTAATAGAAATACACTAGCTAACATTATTTAAATGCCTACTGAAATGAAAACAAAATTGTATTAAATGGAAGTTAAATGATGTTTTTCTCATTTAAGTGGGTTATGCATTTTAAAGTATACTAGTAAACACAGAACACTTCCTTAACTACTAATAGTGCAAATTTCATTCTTTTTTCAAGTAAAGTCAAGTTCTTGGTTACTAGAAAGAACTCTTGAGGATTTACAGTTCGTAGGCGTCATGTTTTAGTATGCGCCTAGTGCCTAGAAGTAAGTGTCAATTATCATCGTATTCTAACATACTCTAAAAAGGATTTTAGGAAGAAAAGAATCTAATAAACATTAACTGTCATCTTGAGACATCCTTGCATAGCAGAACAATTAAGCAAATGTAAGTATGTGTAAAGTGAGGATATTTAGTGATCAACAGTTTTCAGAAATATTCTAAATAATTTATTTTTACATTAAAGTTTTATGTCTTTTTTTTTCTTCACCTGTAATCCATTCTCTGCCCCCAAATCTCAAGTTAAACCTGAGAACTGAAAAAGACACACATATATAAAATATATATATATGTGCATGCGTGTGCATGAGCATGGGTACATGGATACAATATACACATAGATATGCAGAGAGTTCAAAATCTGCCTTTTTTGCATTTTACGCATGATATTGTGCACCTACATACCTAAACCTGCAATACTTCAGACTTTGTGCCATCAAGCTTAATACCAACTTCTATGAATATATTAGGATACTACATGACAGATAGAGACTTTAAACAATAACTTCAGGCCTCATTGCTTTGGCACTCCAGGGTTTCATTTGTACCCTCAATACTACTCTTTTATCTTATTCATTTTTATTGCTCTCATTGAGAAATTCTATAATAGTATTTCTGAATTCTTTTATTCCAGCCCATTCCACCTCAGTAGTTCAGTTTCTCTCTCCAAAGGCCAGGTCTCCTTCTGAGAAATAATTAATTTATTTTACCCAAAATGGATTTCTTAATATTCTCGATATTCCCACTTGAAGTGGTTGGGGAGTAGCAAAATGGAACTGTTTCACTGGGTCTCCAAGTATCTAATAATTAATTGGAAACTTCAGGAAAAATGTTAGGGCTAATGAAGCTTTACAGGAAAGGTGAACTGAAGATGCAAAAAGAGAAAGGAATTGCAAATTACAGAATCCATCACTGTTCATTTTACTCTGAAAACACAAGGCAGAGTGAGGTCAAATTGGAGTAAGAAAAGATAGCTAAAGATGAAAGAGTGGTTAACATTGCAAGAGTCAACTGCACACTTAAACATGTGAAAGGAACTGAAACTTTAAACACCAAAAAAAGGTCTCTTCTGAGATGCAGAATGACCTGATTTGAATTGAACCATCTGATACTGCTTTTCATTTTTTTGTTTCTAGTTATCATCTTTGCTTGGTATGATCACAGCAGAAGCTAATGGCAGAAAATGTGGCCTATCAACCAGATAAAGTAGTATATTTCAATCCCAAACACATTACATGACACAGAATAGAGAGAGATAGAGTCAAATGATCTTTAGAAATTTAATGAAAGAATGGAAGAGTGTTTTTCTTTGTAGGTAGGAAGGCATTGAGGGGGCCAAGATGGCAGGCGGGTGGGTGGCCACGCGCGCGGCGCGCTCCTGCAGCTGGGTGCTGGGTGGTGAGGGACCCTCTCCTGCTCCCGCGGCTCTTCGCCATGCTGCATGCATGGGAAACACTGCCGCACCGATCCGTGCAGTCGACCTCGTGGAGAAGCCGTGGGGAGCTCTGTTTCAATGTCGGAGCGGCGGAGCGGTTTGCGAATGGCCGGTGGCCATGCGGGGCCGGGCCGCGGGGTCGGGCCGCGCCGGGTCG